>JAMPIV010002202.1:0-392695 GCA_024509875.1 Oreohelix idahoensis
TTCTCCTGAAGATAACAATTGATCACTTCTTCTCTGAAGATAACCACTTGTCACTTCTTCTCTGAAGATAAACCATGGTTTCACTTCTTCTCTGTCAGATAACCACTGGTCACCTTCTTCTCTGAAGATAACCACTTGTTCACTTCTTCTCTGAGATAACACTGGTTCACTTCTTCTCTGAGATAACCACTGGTTCACTCTTCTCTGAAGATAACACTTGCTTACTTCTTCTCTGAAGAATAACCACTTGCCTCACTTCTTCTCCTGAAGATACCCACTGGCTCACTTCTTCTTGAAGATAACCACTGGTTCACTTCTTCTTCAGAAGATAACACTGGTTCACTTCTTCTCTGATGATATACCACTGGGTTCACTTCTTCTCTGGAAGATAACCAATGGTTCACTTCTTCTCTGAAGATAAACCCACTGGTTTCATTCTTCTCTGAAGATTAACCCACTTGCTCGCTCTTCTCTGAAGATAACCACATGCTCACTTCTTCTCTGAAGATAACCACTTGTTCACTCTTCTCTGAAGATAACCACTTGTTCACTTCGTTCTGAAAAATAACCACTGCTCATTCTTCTTGTAAGATAACCATTGCTCACTTTTCTCTGAAGATAACCACTTGTTCACCTTCTTCTCTGAAGATAACCACTTGTTCACTTCTTCTCTGAAGCTAACCACTTGCTCACTTCTTCTCTGAAGATAACCACTTGGATTGTTCACGTCTTCTCTGAAAGTATAACCACTTGGTCACTTCTTTCTGAGATAACCACTTGCTCATTCTTCTCTGAAGATAAACCACTTGCTCACTCTTCTCTGAAGATAACCACTTGTTCACTTCTTCTTGAAGATAACCACTTGTTCACTTCATTCTCTGAAAATAACCCTGCTCACTTCTCTTGGAAGATAACCACTTGCTCACTTCTTCTCTGAAGATAACCCCACTGTTCATTATTTTGAAAGATAACCACTTTGTTTCACCTTCTCTCTCTGTAAGTACATATCATTTTATGTACCCTGTAATGTTCTCTTCAGAAGAAAACGATTTGTTCACTAATCTGTGCTTATAGATAACACTTGCTTCACTACTTCTATGAAGCGTAATTACTTGATAACTTCCTTTTAAGTAGGTAATATGCACATGGTGGCATGGACTTAAAACTGCTTAAAATCCACTTGACTTCTGTATAAGTTAAAGAAAAAAGTAAAGATCTTGGCTACATCCTTATTGTTTTGTAATTGGGAATATGGTCCCTTAGCGCCTATCCTTTGCCAGTCTGACTACGACATACTAGGTGATGTTGGTCAGCATCATTGCCGATCGCTAAAACTCCTCAAGTTGAATCAGTACCCAATACATGTAGCTGGTAGTGACTCCCGAGTCACTTTGCGTCTGCAAAAAATCCCACCATCTCACGGCTCGTAACCACTAACCACCGATCTATGAACTAAGCTAATATTCTATCGTCAACATTTCTTTTGCAACAATATAGACAAGAAACTTCAGCTGCAGATTGCAATTGGCCCCTTCGAAAACCTGCATCTGAAGCAGCTCACATGCTAATTATGTAGCTGTGGTTTCTATCCAACCTTGTTTAACATATAAGGTTGCCATCCCTCATGCACAACCTGCAAATATAGATAGGTTAAAGAGAAAAAAAATCCACCCACTGTGGAACTGATACAAAAACCGTGGCTGAGCATGCGTGTCTGCAAATGAAAGAAATCTGGCTTGGATGATAGATCCTCTATGTATTTGATGTTAAAAACACTTCTGTTCTTTACACGTACAAGGCAGTCCTTGTTTCTGATAATAACTCAATTGAAGAGAAAGGTAGATCAAACATCTCATTGAAAGAGAACTGGAGTTCAGAAGGAAAATCATGAGTGCAGTGACACGAGGCTATCAATTGATGATCACTGACAACGACTTGTCAGTGACAGACAGACTGTCATGTGACAAAACTTGCATTTACAGAAACTTGCATGTAACAGAATACTCGCATTTTTTTTAACCTATGGTTCGGGACTAAAAGGTATTGTATCTTAAAAGAGCAAGTATTGTTATCGTTTCTCGGAAGTAGGTTGCTACGTTTGCTTCTTTACATGCCTCTTTTCAAACCATCTAATATATACATGAGCTGTTGGTTATATCAGACATTTCCATTTATTGTGATATTTTTTGTTTCTGATTTATTTAAAACGGTATATTATCTCAGTAGTAATTGCTATTAACTTTTTTAGTTATATGTTTCAATATGTTGCGTTATAGCACTTATTCAAAATTAAATTAGCCTCAAACTGGTATTTTTAACTTCACGAGTTAGCTTTGACAATCTTAGATTACAGGGGAATCCATTCACCAAGTAGAATCACTAGCTTCGATCGCTTACCTCCTATCATTTTTAATGTCTCCAGCATAATTTGAAGAACGTTGTTAATATAGTGTCAAAATTTACTTAACAGTCTACAAGCTATCTAAATACAAAGTTAACAAAAGTGCCTACAAAACATTTTCAAAACAACACAATCTTCGGTAACTTGTGGTTACTACATAGTGATACTTAATGTTACGTTCCTCTGCTGGTCATATGGATGCAGCCACCAGAAAGTGTACTAATTGTGTTTGTTTCTTGACACTCTTATCGCAGTGGGTCCTCTATCATAAAATATCCATCCAAGCTTGAGTCCCAGCAATATTTAATTAAATGCGTATTTTTAGACTAAGAAAGACAAGTACACGTCAGATATTAAAAAATAGATGACGAAAAAGAAAAAAAAAAAGTGATGACACTAAAAGGTGAAAAATATAAAAAACTTTGCAAAAAAAAGAAAAATCATAACACTAAATAAAGTAAATAAAATACAGAGCAAGGAAATAAGGTTCAACAGCAATTTTGTGAAACATAATGAGATAAAAAAGCACCAATAACGATAGGAGGAATTCTAAATAACAGAAATAATAAAATAGTATAGCGAAAAGCCTTAATAAATATGCACACAAACCAACAAAAACAGTAAAACAATAGTGTTTAATAGGGAAGCTTGGAACTGATACGTTAGTAAGTGTGCTACTAAAAACAAAATCATGGTTGAAACAGAAAGGATACAACATCAGATTCAGTGGGGAGAAAGGTCCTGGAGCTGGGTCGAACACTTTAATAATCTCTGCTAGTCTAAATAGACCGAAAGTGGGGGCATTCAAGAACAAGTTGGCCACTCGAAAAAGCAGCGGGCTGGAGAAATTATTCAGGGCCATAAATCGAGGATTCTCCAGCAATCATTAAGAGGTTGAGTAAGAAACGAAAGATTGAATCCTGATACCGCTCAACTATAGTCCCAGTCTATGAACATATGGGATGCGAGTCATGGCAATGACTACAACCCACAAAAGCCAGATCCAAACCTCAGAAATGAGGTATCTGAGGAGGTGGTTGAAGTAACAAGAGGAAGTTTCATGGGGTCGTTCTCCAGACGGATACGGTCAAGGCTTAAAACCCATTTCCGCTGCCAGACCAAATAAGAACAGTCCCAACTAAGACAGGTTTGGTCCATGTCTGCAGGAATGAGGTGAGATGGCTGCACGACAAGCATGGGAAAAAAGAGTCTGGGATCTTGACCCTCAGACTAACCCAGCGTCCGCTGGGAGGACAATATTAGACAATCTTATGAAGGAGACGAGGACTAGAATGGAACCAGCCAGAAGAAGGGACATAGCCATAGGATAGTCTGGCGCTCTCTCTTCCAAACCTCTAACCTCACGGTAGAAGGGGAACGACTAAGTAAGCTAATAATAAAGAATTCTATTTGTTAAACTACTAAATAACATGGAGTTTTTTGTTTAAAATATGCTTAAAACTAATCACCAACTTTTTTATTGCGATCCTTACATTAGGTTCTAAACATTTTCAAATATTTTTAGTGCATTTAACTATTATAAGAAAAATTATTCTTTACATGATAAACGTGCATTTGCGTGTTAACTCTTGATTTCTTTACGGTTAATAATATTTCTTACCCCAATTCCCAAACATAAGGGGCCTCATCTGAGCTCTGCATTTTACATATTAATCCATATCTCTTTACTTAATAGTACATTACTACCCTGATCAGGGGTCTGCAACCCGTGAATCCCGAGCAACCGGTAATTTCCAGTGAATGATTGGTAGATATTTAGGTGACTCCGGGAAGGGCTTTTCAAAACTCGGGAAATTTCGGACTAGACCTCTTCCGTTCGGCATTTAACATCGCAGTGTCCCCAGCATCTTTTTCTACATTACCAATGGAACTCTCAGCTGCCTAATAAAACTGCATGAATATGAACGTGATCTTTTCTTTGTAAGGTTCATCATTGCCCGCCTCCCCCCCCCCCCCCCCCCTTTCCTCCCTTAAAATTACACACACGCATATATATATTATATATATATATATATATATATATATATAAATATATATATATATATATAGATATATAATATATATATATATATATATATATATATATATATATATATATATATATATATATATATATATATGTTAGATCTTTTGTGGGGTCAGTGTTACTAAAGTAGATCCCACAATGCTCCTGGGTTGCGGACCCCTGCTATTTATCATCCCAAGCTTTATTACTTACTTACTTAGTCATTCCTCTTCTACCGTGAGGTGTAGATTGGTTTGTAAGAGAGAAGCGCCATACTATTCTATCGGGCTGTCTTCCTCTGGCTTGGTTCCATTCTAGTCCTCGGTCCTTCAAAGATTGTCTAACACATAAGGGAAACCAGGCCTGTCAAACAGTAAATTAATATGAAACAAATATAAAGGAATGTTAGTGTTTCTAAACTTCCTTATTTCCTACGAGTGCCCTGTATAACATACCTTTATATTCTTTTGTTTCATATTAATTTAAAGATTGTCTAATGTTGTCCTCCCAGCGGACTCTGGGTCGTCCTGGAGGTCTGGATCCCTGGCTCTTTGTTTCCCATGCTTGTCGTGGTAGCCGATCTTCTCCCATTCTGCAGACATGGCCAAACCAGCTCATTGGGGACTGTTCTACTTTGGGTCTGCAGGGGGTCGGTTTTTAGGCCTTGACGTGTCGTTTGGTTGCGGACATGTCTTTCTTCTTTACTTCAACCACCTTCCTCAAGATACCTAATTTCTGAGGTTTGGATCTGGCTTTTGTGAGTTGTCGTCATTGCCATGGCTCGCATTCCCATAGTCAAGACTGAAACATAGGTGGAGCGGTATACAGCCATCTTTTGTCTTTTACCAACTTCTCTTTTCCTGAGTAATCTGGATTTATGGTTTGAAAAAGTCTCCCAGCTGATGCTCTTGGGTAGCCAATTTCTTGATGCCTCCCTTCCGATCTTACGACAGCTCTAAGGTTTTAAAGTGGTCGACCTGCTCCAGGACCTGTTCTCCCAGCTTAATCTGATGTCTTCTTTCTTCTCGTGATATCACCATGGATTTTGTTTTAGAGCTGCTTATGACCATCCCTCTATTATCCTGCTCATCCTTCCAGACTTGCAGGTTGGATTGGAGATGTGCCTCTGATTTAGCAATCAGGGCAACATCATCAGCAAATGCCAGCTCCGAAATATAGACCTGTCTCATCTTCCAGTACCCCACTGAATACTTTCTTGTCCCTCCTTACATGCCTTGATGACATCGTCCATGAGGAGTATGAAAAGGTAAGGTGATAGGATATCACCTTGTCTTACACCAGTGGTGGTCCTGAACTCTTCTGACTTATGGTTTGCTGTCCTCACATAATTTCTGCAAGACTTGTAGAAGCTCTGTATAGCATGAATCAGAGATGTTGGAATGTTCTTCCTTGCGAAATATTCCCAAGTTTGTTTCAGAGATCTTGTCAAATGCCTTTTCCAGAGCTAAAACAAAGCAAAGACTGAGCTCACTTTTTATACTCAAGAGCCTTTTTCACTCAACGTGTATGAGTAGTGAAGATTATCGTGTTGAGTACTTCGGTATTTGAATCGGAAATCCGCACTGGATCTCAATCCCATCTTGTTGTATTTTACTGGATCGTTTGTTTGAGTGAACTATGTTCTTTTCTTTACTTATCTATGCTATAACATGTGCTAAACCTCTTGACCTTGTGGGGTTAATTAACTTGTTGGGCTTCTTTTTTCTCAATAAGGTGGCGGGCACATGCATACTGTTTATTTTTCATGTATGAACTTCTGCTTTTATTTGATCTTTCTTTGGATATCGATGTAGTAAAGTATTATGATAATAAACAACAAAAGAACTTACCTTTGTGTGTTGTCAGACCCTTACCCAATTTACCATAGGTCTATTTTCACGTTTGTGTGGTCTTGTTGTCACTTAGCCCAGTTGTGTGTGTGTAGTGAAACTTATATTTACATAATATAGGTGAGGGTGTAAGATTGTCTTATACTAACCCATAGATCTAACCCCCCCCCTACTCACTTCCTTCAGATCAGTGCTTCAAAACACAATATTAAAAATAAGATTATATATAAACAAAAATAATCAATATAATAAATAAATTAAAATAAAAAGATAACATTGTTCCTTTGTCAAATTTCTCCTTAAAACTTTATTCACTCAGTTGAAATTCTATTCTCACACCTTTACTTCTCACGATACTATCACCATTCCACTCTACTCAGGCGGGAACCATATTAAATATCTTTCAATACCTATCTTAAATTTTACGACACATGCGCAAACCTCATTATTAATACACTTAGTCAAACAAATAATTTTCATAACAGTAGGATATTTGTATCAGAAATTAATAATATTACCATTTCTTATTGATTTTGACATTGCTGGAATTCAAATATCATAATGGAAATTCACCAATGTGGCTTTGGTTTTTTTTTTGGCTTCAAGTGTTTTTATCTTCCAAATTGGCCCAAGTTCCTTACTTTAATTAATTTACATTTGGATTAGGGGGGAAACGCCGATACGCCTAAGTTGGGAGTGGTTTGATTCCTGGGTAGACCAAATGGTCACTTTCGAATAGTTCAATGTACCCCCCCAAAAACCCCGAGCTCGTGTAGAGGTCCGTGAGAGGCCGACTGTAAAACCATATGAAGAATTTTTGATTAAATGGTTTGGTCCATAGCACAAAGTGAAAGAAATGAATCGTGTTGTCTCTCTTTGTTTTTGGCCTCTTTGCTGAACGTATCTTCTTCGATGTTTTTCGGGCCATCAAACGGGCAACATACAAAACCTCGAGAAATGGCTTAATTGCCCTAGGTAAGTTCAAGCTTTTTTTAGCCGAATTGTGGTTTTTGATTTATCTTTTAAATCATTTTTGCTAGCGGTCGCGGCGGTCAAACCAGCTTCCTGTAGTCTCCTGATGAGCATAGCCGACCGTAGTAGCAATAATGTTCTTCGTTAGTTTCCGTGTGCAAGGAAGTATGGTCGTCCATGAAAATTGGTGTATCTCTATGGAATTTGCCAAGGAGTTCTATTAAGCTATCTCATATTCCTCGGTGTGGAAAGGAAGCCTCCTGGGTTGTTTGACGTTTGTTTGCAAACCAAATGACATAAACTTTGTGAAAAGAGTAAAGTCCTTCATTGGTGCTAAAGAACTAACATCGGGTAATTAATTGCCTTCTTGACTGGTATTTGGTAGAATAACATTTACTCAGAAGTCAATTTTGTGGAGGAAAATATTTGATGCCTTGTGTCTAAGTTTGAGTGAAACAGTTCGGAGGCCGTTTTGCCGCAATTTGGTTTCATGAGGCTGGAATTCCGTAAACCTGTGTTAAGTAATCGGTGAAGTCGATACACAGCCGAAACGTCCTTATTGGGTTTCTGCTACAGTACGACGCTTGAGGCTATAAGGAGATGTAGACTCGATAATAATCCCAGCTTGACGTAGCTTGTCTATTTCTCCACATAATGCTGTCGTTATTTGCTTTCGCATACGGGGATCGGTTTTAAACTCTGGTTTCGCACAGGTTGTCTCGTTTGTCAGCCTTCATATAAAACACTACGAGATGCGTTCGACCAGGTATGTCCGTTAATACTGCCGAGTAATGTTTCAGTACGCCTTAGTTCAGTCAGATGTGCTTCTGAGAGAGTGTCGCTGATTTAACATTCTCTGTAGCTCGTTTGTTGCAGTGGGTATGCATGCAAACTATCGGTCATCTACTCATTATCGGTTGCTATCGCGACCGCCCAAAAGATGTCGGGGGAAGCACCGCGCTTTCCAAATATTTTCTATTACAAGATTTATATGGTAGACTTTTTCTTTCTTTTACAGAGTCTTGTAGTTCGTTCTTGAGATCTTTTTTAAGGACGGGTAAACTGCCCTTGCTTTCTATACGTAGTTTTAGTTTCCTGTAGGAATTGAGCAACAAAACTTTCTCTCCTGGTTGCAATTCTCTCTCTTTTCGCTGCTATTGGTGTACGTTTAGCGTGCTTCATGCGTGCTCGCTTAAGATTGTTGTTGCTAGACCATTCCAAGTTGAAACCATTCTTAACTCCGATACATACTTGACTGTTGAATACGACTGTCTCATCAGCCTTAGGTCTGTCTTGACCGTAGTCGAAAAGCTTCTAGCGGGCCCTAATTAGGACTGCCGACTAAAAGCGTAGCTGGTGGTAAACCTGTAGAGGTCTGTGGGACTTTCCATATAGGCGAAATACGGCAGCCGGCATGAACCGGTCCCAAATCTTCAAGTATCTCCTTTGTTCCAGCTTACGTACATCCTTGTGAGGCTTCCGTCTTGACACGAACTACTAACCACTTCCTTCCGTACTATTAGGGCCAGCTAAGATGAGTCTGTCAGATCACGAACTACACTCATTCCGCACCAAAATCGTAAAAATGTTACGTATAAAGTAAACACACACACACTGAACTACTACCGGTGTTAAACTTTCATCTGCATCACAGCTGTCCCACCAAAAATCAGCAAAAGGTGAGGAACTGTAGGCTACTGCTCATTTGGTAACGTAATCCGTCCACCCACGTGTATCGTGACACCACCCGTTGATCAAACTACTTCACAAGGTCATCATCTCCCAGCAATGTGAATCCGTGCCATAAATCTTTATCGATCCACTCTCCGCCATAACGGTATTTTATTGCCGTTCTTCTTTCTGTTTGGCACTCAGTGTGTGCTCGCAATTTCCCTTATTTACGGCTTTGACCGACTACAAGATGACTCTAAAACTTATCTATAAGACATTCGACTCAAGATTGAACTTCATGTTTCTGTGTCCCATACAGATACTGCTTCTTATCGCTCCGTGACGAAGAACGCGCAACGAACATCAATCAGTAGCTAAACACCGAATAGACTAGCGTTGCAACTTGCAGCCTACGCGAGAAGCGTCACTCTTCTCTCTGACTCTTCGTATGTTACCTTATAAGATCCTTCGATTCGACATGGGCAAGTATCGACCGTTTGCCTACAGAAGATCATCTCACAGTACGCCCAAGTAGAGTCATTAGTTGATTCGCGCTAGCCTCTCTCAGTGAGCCGTCTTACTACCTCCAGACTAATGTAATACCTAGTTCACTCTATTAATAGTATTAGAAATGTTTCAAATACTCTTTCAATTCCTACAGCTTACGATCAAGTAACAACAAAATAACTAAACAATTAAATCATAAATAACTAGACACAATAATGACAAAAAACATGACGATTGAGACCAAAAAAAGCAAGTATGCAGTCTTGCTATAGAATGATCTCAGGAGAGATGATAGCATCTTTTACAAGAAATCCACAAAGTCGTTCCATGACACCACGCGTGTTACCTCAGTCCTATACGTCTCCATACATCAGAAACTTATGGGACAGAACAACGCGCATGTAGACTCACTATGTTAGGGCAACAGCAGAACATAATACGAGAACCAACAGAGTACAGACTGACACCCTCATCAGTGCCCGCTTAGTAGCGACTCACCCTAAAGTAGGTCGACTATCGACACAACAGGTGTCTCCTCCTGGTCCACCTGCACCAGATCTTTGTAGAGAAAGAGTCGTGTGTCCTTTAGATCGAATGCACCCCTTTCTCAATAAGTCCTAACATAAGGAGACCAGCGCGCTCGCCATGATCCCTCCCAATTACAGAGCTCAATTCAAGCAAAACAAGTAAAATGCGAGTCGGTCTAGCACTCCCTGTGTGGTTTTCGCTTCTACTCAATCTCTCCTCAGTCCATTCCGCCCTCGTAAAGTCTCCCTGTCCCTTACCATAAGTACGCACACTATTCTCATGCGCCGGAGTAAACAGCACGCAACGACACCACGAAACGCAAAGATCGCTCGAGCCTCTAGCGCTCCCCCTACCTTTCACCACAAGATGACATGAGCCATCCACGCATCATATACATAGTAGTAGGTAAAGCGTCGAAGAGATAACCATTCCCAACCACTTACCGCGCACCAGTCCATACGAGCCATCGGGATCTACAGTTCGCCAATCTCGGTAACTATGATACACCACCACGTGACAGCCACAGCCAATGAGTCGAGATCAGACTGCAATGCCCACGCACATGTTAGACATCCTGACGTCGCACGCCGGACTCACGGACACAGCGCTACTATCACTCGAAGATTACAGTGTCCCGATTCTCACTCTAGTGTTGATCGCATATATCTCACATTGTGGCTCGCCCGGCTGCTCAGAGTAGTTTCCGTGATCCTGTATTCCTGAAAGAGTTCGCGCTCCCTCA
The DNA here is from genome assembly GCA_024509875.1 of Oreohelix idahoensis. Lineage (NCBI taxonomy): Eukaryota > Metazoa > Mollusca > Gastropoda > Stylommatophora > Oreohelicidae > Oreohelix > Oreohelix idahoensis. The sequence goes on from JAMPIV010002202.1 coordinate 10,698, forward strand.
CCCTCACGCTGTCGCCGCCTAGTATCTAGATAAGAAGACATCAACGATCATAGAAGATACGTAACGACGCCAGTAATCAGTCGAGCCTCTGTATTAACGGACAGCTCGGAGACTATTTAAGGCAAATAGACGTACTGCGCTCTCGCATCTATGCTCCGGACTGAGCCAAGTACTCATACAAGCTCCGAAGTCTTCTCGCTAATGCCTAGCTAAGCTTCTCATGTAGTATCTCAGGATCACCAGTCGCAAGTCCGCTAGACGATCACGACGGACATCGATGCGCTCACAGACCGACCTACATCGCACCCGCGCGCTCAGAACTCTCTGAAGGATCAAGTGATAGAAGGCAGATCTATTGAGAGGATAGCACAGGACAAGCGCGTGACAATAGTAGCGATCGTGTACCTGTCGCACACAGCCACACGAGACAAGAGAGTCATGAGATGCTACTCTCTGAAGAACGTTGGAAGTACGAGAGCGTGACGGACGAGTCGCAGAAAACCGATACACTCTTACCGATGACTCACAACATATCTTTCAAGTACAATAGTAAGCATTGACTCAAGTTCTTATATAGAAGACAGAGTCCTGTGTACGTGCTAGTGCAGCGCGCCATAATCGCAAAAGATGAGACGTCTACAGTTTAACCCCCAAATCAGCAGTCTTCCGCCCCCTCTCCCCTCATCCGCCCACCCCCACAAACTAATACATCACACTCGCATACCACCCACGCCCGACTACACCCACTCCTATGGCACCGCCCAACCCCCCCCACCCGCTCCCCCCCCCCCCCCCCCCTATCCCACCCCCCCCTCCCCGCCACAGACCAAAACACACATGCCCTAGGACCCTCCGTAGCTCACCCACGGACGCCTCCGCCCCTGGCACACCCTCCGCCCCCACACCCCACCCACTACCTGACCGATCCCCAGACCAGCTCCAACCTTCCCTGATCCCCCTGAGCGAAAAACAACCAGCTGACAACCATCAAAGGCTCAGACGCAAGTATCACACCGAATAACAAGGAACTAGATCGAACCAAGTGTAGAAGGAAACAAAGACCAAACACTAAAAATACAAGCTACTCAGAAACGATACAGGAGAGGATTGTTAAGATCACCCAGACGTCAGGAAGTGGGTCTCACTCAGGGCCCTACCCGACAACAAAGTGATCAACATCCTCGAGGTGATAACTGGACGGAGAGGTATCGCCAAAGTAGGGAGGCACGAAAAGGGAGTAGTGCTTTCTCTCAACAACACAGACAAAACAACCTCGCTGATGATCGAACTGGAATCCGGTCCAAAGGAAATCCAGTTGCCCCACCAAATAAAAGTGGTGGTGGAAAAGTACAAGACAACAAAGAAGTTGGTCATCAGAGGGGTGGATACAAGATGTTCCGAAGGCGACGTCCACAGACGCCTTCAAGCTGAAAACACAAATCTTAAAATCACGCAGGTCGAAAGGCTAAAAACCGGGCCAAGAAAGATACCAATCTGATGATAGTCACGGTAGAAGGATCGACAAGACCCGAGAGACTGACGCTCGAAACCACAACCAAAAAGACAGAAGCCTATATCCCTCCGGTGATGCAGTGCTCCAACTGCCAGCAGTTCTCGCACACAAAAAAGACGTGCAGGAGAGATGCAGTGTACCGGTATTGTGCGGGTAGTCACCAATATGGCGACTGCCCCAGGGCAAAGGAGGACCGCAACTACAAAGAAACTAACGAAAACCGTATCTGTGCAAACTGCCACGGAAACCACGGGGCAAGGTACAGAGAGGATGCCCTGTGTTCCAGGAAACTAAGAGCATCTTGAAGGAGGCCGTGTCTAAAAACATACCCTTCAAAGAGGCCAAACACAGAGTGAATGCGGATGCTACAGAAAAACAGCGCACGATTGACAGAACACAGCTACACAAGCTGACCGCTGAAATCAACGAAATGAAAAGGAAACAGCAGAACGAAAGCAGAAACAAGCAGGATCCCGTAGACGACAAGGACAGCGGTGAAGACATAATAGATATGCAGAGCGCCAGAGAAATGTTACAGAGCGCCCAGGCAATGCTACAGGAAACAAAATCCATCAAACACGAGATAGAAGTTGACATCGCCAAACTCACAGAGCTAAAGGCAGAGAACGAACAAATACTCAAAAGAATTGAAACAACCATCAAACACGAGATAGAAGTTGACATCGCCAAACTCACAGAGCTAAAGGCAGAGAACGAACAAATACTCAAAAGAATTGAATCAGAGAGAAGGATCGTTGAGGATATCCTTACAAAAACTAGAGAACAAAACAAAGAAACGAAAGACAAAATGAAAATCGACATCGTACAGCAAATGTTACTCAATCAAGACAGAGCATTAGCAGCCAGAAACGCTAGAACAGCTACTACCAACGATAATTGAAAAAGCACTGTCACAGATACAGGAGAGCAAGAAGACAAAAGCAACAGAAACTAGTAGCGTAGAAACACACAAAAACTAAACGAGCCAGATAGTTGAGGCAGGACATAAAAAACACCATGAGAGCGACACGGCACCACAAACGGACAAAGAGGAATCCAGACAGCCAGCAAGTGGTCCTTTTCAGGACCAGAGAACTTGTTACATGGTAGTGAACTTCGCGCATGGATGGCATTCAAATCGATCGTCGATAACTTTCTGGGAAATCACAAATCTGTCGACTATGTGCATATTGTTAAGCAGTGCATAGATGCATACAGAATTATGGGCTGTAACATGTCCCTCAAAATCCATTTGCTCGATTCGCATCTTGACTGACAACCTTGGCGAAGTCTGCAATGAACATGGAGAACGATTCCATCAAGATATCGCCGTAATGGAGTCACGTTATCAAGGACAGTGGAGTGTGACCATGCTTGCCGATTATTGTTGGATGCTTCATCGCGATGTACCACATGCCATTCACCGACGTAAGTCGACTGCAAAGAAATTCAAGCCTACATAACTGTTATACTTCTTGTATGAATGATGTTGTAATACTGTATGCGTTGTTAAAAAACTTCAATTGCGCATTTCTAGAGATCCCGACCTGTTAGAGAAAAACGGTTTGCAGATTTAAAAACAGCGCATTAAAATTGACCAGAAAAACATAGAAATGTTAGAGAAAGAAAAGAAATTTTTTTTTGTTAGCCAGTGTTATTAACATCAAATTATATTAAATGCTGTCACGCTAAAAATTGCACACTGCCAACCATAGCAGACGACTTCAATAAAATACCGTAACAATTCCCTGCCCAACGGGGAAAAAAAATCTATTAGATAGATTTTTTTGAACTATCTTACTCAAACATATGAAAAATTTAAAAAAAACCCGACATATGGCCTACGATGTTCTGTCTAGAACCGTGTCGTGGTCATGTCGATAATACAGTCGTGGCCAAAAGTTTAAGACCACCTAGTAAAAAATGGATATTTCCATACTACTACAGATTGTTGCATCATCCGCTACTTTAGGGCACACTAAAAGCAATCATTGCATTCTATTGCATCATCCTAACAATATAAAATGTGAAAACACAGACTGTTGCTGTATTTAGTGTGTTTTGGTTGCTTCAAGGGTATTATCTCTGGATTTTATGTTCGCAAGAAAATGGGCAAAAAACCGACACTTTCAACCATTCAAGGAGCTCATATAGTGACATTACGTGTAGAAGGGTACACAGAACGTGATATTTCTGTTCGAATTAGCTGTAGCAAGACGGCAGTTTACAATGCGAGCACCAGGTACCAATTGGACGGTAATTTTCTGACAGAAAGAGAAGTGGTCGTCCTAGAAAAACAACCCCTAGAGGCGACTTCTTTTTCATTTCTGGTATTAATCTGGGTTTTCGGGCAGGTTTGTATGATTTTAGTCCAAACTCATCCACTAATCTGCGAGACACAGTCCTCCGACTCTAGAAAGCAAAGCAGATCGTATCTTCTTACATGAAACTGTTGGAGAGTGTGAAACGATGGATTTGATTACCCGGTCGTCTCTAGGGGTAGTTTTTCTAGGACGACCCCTTCTCTTTCGGTCAGAAAAAGTACCATCCAATTGGTACCTGGGGATCGCATTGTGAACCGCCGTCTTGCTACAGCCAATTTGAACAGAAATATCACGTTCTGTGTACCCTTCTACACGTAATGTCACTATCTGAGCTCTTTGAATGGCTGAAAGTGTCGGTTTTTTGCCCATTTTCTTGCAAACATAAAATCCAGAGATAATACCCTTGAAGCAACCAAAAGACACTAAATACAGCAACAGTCTGTGTTTTTACATTTTATAATGTTAGGATGATGCAATAGACTGCAATGATTGCTTTTTGTGTGCCCTAAAATAGTGGATGATGCAACAATCTATAGTACAATGAAAATATCCATTTTTTTACTAGGTGGTCTTAAACTCTTGGCCACGACTGTATATCAGTCATGTAATATACTAACAATCATGCTGTACATGTAAATTAAATTACCCAAAAGATTGTTAACTGTCGTTAAATAATTAACTAATTAATTAACGTAAGTGTTAAGTAAGTAAGAAAGTGTGTCGTCATGAAATTATTATAACTAATTAAAATTAAACTAATTAATCATAATATGTGTGTAGAGTAATTACTAACTACATAACTTAATTAACTAAATAATAATATATTATATAATTATCACATTCATAATTACATCTACGAATATTATCAAAGAATTGTGTGAGATTCATTTGTTTTCTTTCTTACATTTTTTTTTCATCTTTCATTTTCTTATTTTTTTCTCACATTTCAATTTTATTTTATTTCTTTATTAATTCAATCAATATGTAGAAACTAAGTAACCTTGGATATGAAGATCCAGACGTCGTTATTTTCCTTGAGAATTTACTGACAGTTCCATTAGAAAACTGTTCAAATGTTCCGATCCTGAATGGATGTAAACCTTCATAACGTTCAATTAGTCATGTCACATAACGAAATTTGTCCAGCTTGACTTCAGATATTCTTTCCAACTATCTTGCAACTAGTTGTAGCACGAATGGACACCAGCCCAAGTTCATGCGAATAATATGTCTCTTGCTTTCATTAATTTCGTTCGACGAATGTCTCTATTAGCTGTTTCTCTGAATAATAGTTGACGTTTCATTCATAGGTCGATAATTCATTGATTGGATTCTGTCTCTTGTTATAATTACTTTTGTTAATTTATTTGAAGACTATCAGCGTTCATGAATCGACTTCCGAAGGATTTCTTGGAAGTACATCGGCTACGACGTTCTCTGTACCCGATATGTATTCAATGGTGAATTCAAAGGGTTGTAAGAGGATTGAAAATCTCGCTAGTATAGGGCATTTGTGGTTAGAGCGACGTAACGATGCCACCGCCTTCTGATCTGTTTGGATCACGAAGGGTGCACCCAATAGAAACTTCTCTAGTTTATTGATTGCCCATACGACAGCCAACAACTCAACAATCGACCCGCAAGAATTGTTACGGTATTTTAATGAAGTCGTCTGCTATGGTTGGCAGTGTGCAATTTTTAGGGTGACAGCATTTAATATAATTTGATGTTAATAATTCACGGTCTGCTGAACGCTATGTACACGATCGAATTATGACGTGTTAGCGTTGATAGGTCACGCACTGTGGTGAGTTGGGATTATATAAATATTTTTATAGGAGACTTAGTGTACTGAATGAGATCAGCTGTGAAGGTCTCTGTATCTAATAAGGTTGGTGTGTTACAGAGAACCATGCTTGCTACCACATTTCGACCTCAACCAGACTTATTCTTGAATTGTATGATGACTTCGTTTAATGTCTAGGGTTATGATAGTGATGAAGTGTAAGTTCACAACAACCAACAGACAGATAAACACCTAAGTTAAGATTCACAACAATTTACAACACTATGACAATCACAAACACATAACACTCTAAAGATTTATCTTAAGTAAGTCAAGTGTTAAATTTTATACAATGTATTAGCTTTTTCAATATATAGATATCCTGATCCTACTACAATGTGAATCAAGAATCACAATCAAATGTAAGCACAATGTTTATGTACAAAAATTTATACAAAAGATCTTTGTCCAGACATATAATAGTATTGTACTATAAGTGTAGTGTTGTGATGTATTATTATGAGGTAATACTGGCTTTTAGTGCTAGGTTGTTGTTTGTCATCACGACTTCATGTGTTTGTTACTGGTGGAAATAATATTAAGGGATTCACAGATTCTGTTTCTTTACAATTTCTGTCCCTTTTGTCTTTTTAATAAAGTTCACTTCAGGGGTATTTGATTCAAGGTTGGGCTTTACGTGCTGACATGCTCTTATCTCATAATGCAGCTGCAGGAAACCTGTATCCTCTGCTCGCTTGCTTCTCAGTTTGATAATATGATAGACAATGGCCGCTATCTTGTGCATGGGAGTCTGCTGCCAACTTTCTGGATCACGCAGTACTGTAGCGAAAGGTTTTCCTAGTATGATAGTAGTGGTAGAGCAGAAGTAGAATCTCTCTCCAGAAAGTATGAAGTTCCAGTGCCCGAGAAGTACACTGGTATCACAAGTGAGTTACAGCTGTGAATACTCTGAGCTGGACAATAGATTTAGGCTTCAGAAGTATAAGATGCTACTTCGCTATCGTAACCCTATGTGATATTATAATTAAATTAGAAAAAGTAACTCAAAATTTAACAGTTAAAAATTTAACAAGTCAAATGAGTACAATTATCCAATTTATTATGTACATCTATATATTCTTGTAATGATAAATGGGTGTTGGAAGATGGTAAAATGTATGATTATTTACAGTTACAAATTAAAATAACTAATAGATAAAGTCTTGGATTTATCTTCCACTGAATTTATAAAACAAGTTTGTCACATTATCTCTTGCCATCTAGTTTTCATCATTAGAAAGTCGTTTTAGAACTGCTCACAGGATTTGTTGGATGGAAATATATAAACTCAACTTTATCCACGTCTGCTCGAGGTTCCTCCGACACACTGGAGTACGGAAGACTTTCCTTCAGCCCGCCCTATAACTACGGGGGACTAAGGTGTTGAAGTTTGGTTGACCTCTAGGCTTCAGTGAGCTGGATCAACTTCTTCAAGTCTTTAGTTTCTCGATCAGGAATGATCATAAACATTGATCATAAAAACCTGGAACAAGAAGTAATAGGTGGCCATTGTTCTAACAATCTCACCACCCTCTGCTGTTCATGATGCGACCATGTCTTCAGTGTTTGTATGTAAATGAATGAATCATGGTAGTATATTACAGAGATAGCATGATAAGATAATGTATAAGGTGCAGAATTAACAATATACATGAATAAATCACATGTTATGATACATGGGTACGATATAACCTTTGCCTTCCACTTATGGATGTCAAGTCACTTATGTACTTGCTGGTATGTCGTAAGCTTCCAGGCAAGAATTAGCCATAATATATTTGGCTAACCAATTAATGGTTATGCTTCCTGACAATGCCGGTGAAGGTTATCTCTGGTTAGCGTCATTCCCTTTTTTATTATATCTGCTACAATCAATCAGAAATAAAATCTGAAATAAAATGATATTAGTAATACATATATTTTTAATAAACTTACATACCCTCTTAGGATTAATAAGCTCACGGTGAGACTGTATTGGCTTAACTTAATCTGCCCTGCATGCAGCGTGAAAATAGAACTTTTCTTGCAGAGGCTGTCCTCCAGTTTCTCACTCTGGCTTCTGGATTTGGTGTGTGATTTACAATGCGCCGCTCTGTCCTTATATTTCAGTCTCTCGCGCGTACGAGAAAGCAGCTCCCAAATTCCCCAAAAGATTTTAGTTTCATCTCCTGTTTTGAAGCTATTTGAAACAATCTGTGCTTTTCCTGTACTCGTTTTTCTCTTCTGTCACTCACACACTTATCTCCTTCCTTCCTTCCTATATATCATTTCCTTTTCCCCATATGGGGCTTTCATTACATATAAGTTTTATACAATTCCGTTGAGGCTTGTTAGTGTAATAAATTTTTAAAGATTATTAGCTAACTTTTAGCCGATGTGATGAAGGTGAAAAATATTAATTATCTTTAAAACTATTTATATTTGAATAATATCCTTTTGGATATAATTCCTAGCCTATCTCCTTTGTTGAGTTATATTTATTTAATATTATTCCAACCATGCGTTCTCCTGTAGTGAATAATTTAATGTCCAGTAAATGCAAACTTTTAAAGTCGGCCATACATTCCTATATAGCTATTTCCTCATTCTTCAGTAATACTGTATGGCTTTTAACCGTAAGTCACATTTCCGCTGTCTACCAACTTCAAAGAAAGACCGCAGCGCTGACCTTGCGCTGGTGTGTGTGGGTGTCGCGTGGGCGTGTCGCGCTACAACCAAGCAAGTGTTTACCAAATCTCGCTACAGAGCCCTCTTCTTTAAAACAGTGCCTGCACGGTTAACTTTTTGGTAACACATGCTGCAGTTCCTCCTTAATTTTCTGTTTCTCTATATCTCCTTTGATAGGATGCCTACTTAAAAAATCGGGTCCAAGATTGTCCCGTCCTGGTATGTATCTCACATTGAACGAATATGGAGATAACAGTAAACTCCACCTTAAAAGTCGTGAATTTAATTTTTTAGACACTGCTAAAAACATCAAAGGCTGGTGATCACTTTCCACAATGAAGTGTTTCCCGTAAAGAAAAGGGGCGAATTTGTTGATCGACCAGACCAAAGCGAGGCATTCACGTTCAACGGTAGAATAATTTCTCTCAGCTGTATTTAACTTTCTACTGGCAAAAGCTACTGGTAATAGCATATGTGGCGGTGTGTGTCTGCCCGCTGTAGTAATGTTGCTCCGATGCCTACATTGCTAGCATCCGTTCTTAGTACGAATTCTTGTGTGAGATCGGGAAGGGCAAGGATAGGTTTATTTGTCAGCTTATTTTTCAACTCTGTATAAGCCTGTTCACACTCCACAGTCCATTGTATTTTATCCGGCTGACCTTTTTTGGTTAAGTCGGTTAATGGCGCGCACAATGAGTTAAAATGGGGTATATATTTCTGATAAAACCCGCACAGTGACACAAAGGATCTTACATCCTTCTTAGTTTGTGGTCTTGGTGCTTTTCTCATTTTCTCTACATTCTTTGGGTCCGGAGACATTTGCCCTGTAGAGATAGTGTGACCTAAAAATTCCAATGTCTCACATCCAATATGACACTTAGTTGGGCGTGCTGTCAATCCCGTTTCTCTTAATCTACCTAACAACATGGAGAGTGCTACTACGTGTTCCTCGAATGTAGTGGTAGCAATCAGAATATCATCCATGAAGTTGGTGATATGAGGATTTTGTAATGGTTCCAACAATTTCCTCATCATTCTGGTGAAGATACTTGGAGCATTCTTTAAACCAAATGGGAGTACATTGAACTCGTAATGTCCATCCGGTGTACTAAAGGCTAACAGTTTCCTAACTTCTGGTTTCACTGGTATTTGGTAGTATCCCTTGCTTAGATCTACTTTTGAAAAATACCGAGCCTTACTCAATGTAGCAAACAACTGATTGGTGTCAGGTAATGGGTCTACCTGAGATTCAGTGATAGCATTTAGTTTCCTATAATCAATGCATAACCTGTGTTCACCACTAGGCTTCCTTAATAGCACCACACTTGAGCTGTAGGGAGATTCAGACTTTGAAATAATTTTCTCTTTTAAGAGATAATCAATCTCATCCTTGAGTGCCTGTCCTTTAGCATAAGGTATAGGGTATGTCCGCATACAAACTGGTGTAGGGTCAGTAATCGTCATGTCATACTCTAACAGATTAGTACACCCCGGCTTATCTGTGAGTACATCAGCATGGATTTCTAACACCTCCTGAACCTTTTTCCTCTGCTCAAGAGTTAAATGTTCACTCACATTAACCTGAGCATAGCTTTCCGTAGTTGATAGGGGGTATTCCATGGAGGAAATTGGTTCATCCTGCATTTCTGTTGCAATGGCCAGGGTCATGATATGGGCAACTTCTGATGCTTCCCTGTCATAATACTTTTTAAGAAGGTTGACATGATACACCTTCTCCTTTCCTTTCTTGTCAATCTTATAGTTGGTCCGGGAAAGTTTTTCCAATATGACGTAGGGTCCCTGCCATCCAATTTGCAATTTATTATTGCTGCTGGGCAACAGTAACAGAACCTTTTCTCCCACCTCAAGTTCCCTATCTTTTGCTGTTTTATTGTAGTAAGCAGCCTGCTTCCTCCTGGCCTGTCTCAAGTTATCATTTGCCAGTTTCCAACTTGTTTTCAATCGAGATGTCAACTCGTTGACGTATTGGTATGAAGAAGTCACGGTTTCTTCTGCTTTTTCATCAGTCCATGTCCGCAACAATGCTTCCAGTGGACCTTTGATTGGTCGTCCAAACAACAATGTAGCTGGAGCCAATCATGTGGAGTTATGTGGGACTTCCCTATAGGCAAATAGTGCTGAGGGTAAGTATGTGTCCCAAGTTTCAGGTTTCTCACTAGCCAACTTTCTAAGGATTGAAATGAGCGTGCCATTGAACCGCTCTACTTGACCATTCCCTTGGGCGTGGTACGGGCTACAGTGATAATGTCTAGCTTGAAATAACCTGAATACTTCTTGTGTTAGCTTTCCCCTAAACTGAGAACCATTGTCAGTCAATATTTGATGTGGGAAACCTAATCGGGTGAATATTGTTAACAGTGCCTCTGCCACATGTTTCGAATCTATCGATGACATTGCTACTGCCTCTCCCCACATAGAGCAAGTATCGACCAAGGTTAAGATATATGCATTTCTCTTCTTGGTCCTACTGAGGGGTCCAACAATATCCACGGCAACACGTTCGAAGGGCGTTCCCATGATGGGCATTTCTCCCAGTGTTGCTGGTGCAGTCCTATGTTTAGGAGCTACTCTTTGGCATTCTGGACAGGATCTCACATACCTCTTTATGTCCTCTGTGATCCCTGGCCAAAAGTAGTGACAGGCTATCCGTTGTCCAGTGGCCCCTATTCCCATATGTCCACTGAAGGGTATAGCATGTCCTAGCTTCATAACCTGCTCCCTGTATGATTTTGGCACTACAAGCTGTCCATGTCCTTTTGGTCCTGTTCCAGCTTTTCTATATAGTAGGCCTTTTTTCATATATAAGTCTCCTTTCTCTGGAGGGTTATGGCTTTTAGGTAATTTGCCAAAGCAAGGCTTCAATGTACTGTCAGCAGTTTGAGCCTTTCTCATCTCTTCTGGATGAGTATTGATGATAGTGTCCTCCTCTTTCTTAGAGCTTGCCCTGGTCTGGACTGTTGCCATCACTATGGGTCTTATAGGTTCTCCTAGAAAGACATATCTACATCCCAGTATTAATGGGTAGATAGGGTTGTCCATCACTGCTGCTTTGATCTCTCCTTCCACATAGCGAGATCTTATGTTGATTCGGGCTATGGGCAGTGTCATGGTTCCTGCTCCCTTGACTGGTCCTCTGATTTCCACTGTTTCTGTGGTTATCTGTTCCGGACTCACCAGAGAAGAGCACACTACTGAGTCAAAGTCCAAGCCTGTATCATATAAGCACAGTACTTGGGTGCCATTCAAGGTCACTTCCTCACAGACAGGGGGATGATGGAGGTCATTCTGACTATCTGCCAGGTCCTTCCTTCCCTTGTTCTCTGTTGTAAGGCATGCAGCGTGATGAGGAGGGTTTTTCCGTCTGCATTCCGCAGTATTGTGGTTACTCATTTGGCAAGATTTACACCACTTTCCTTCCTTTCTTGGAGGTTTCTTTTCTGATCCTAGAGGGTTTTTGTCTTTATAATCAGTTCTGTGTTTGTTCTTGTTGGAATTGTCCCTGTGTTCATAGTTGGTAAAGTTTTGTGAAGGTTTGAAGTTCTCACCCTGCTTCTTCTTATTTCCTGATACTTCTGACTGAGCTGCTTGATATCTTTCAGCCATGGTTAAAATATCTTCCAATCTCTCAGCTCCTTGTTCCATAAGAAATTTTCTCATTTCTTGAGGCATGGATTCTCTCAGTTGCTCCATCATGACCATTTCTTTTATATCTTGACACTTTCCTAAGCTAATCCATTTTGTCAGATAAGTTTCCAATCTGGCAGAAAACTGGTGATAGTTTTCTCCTGGAAGTAGCTTAGCAGTTCGGAATCTCTTTCTATAAGATTCAGAATTCTTTTCGTACCTGACCAGTAAAGCTTGTTTTAAGATTTCATAATCTTCCTGGTCTTCTTTTGAGAGTTTTAAATAAACATCGTATGAAACTCCCCTCAACCCCTGAGATAGCTTAAGGCTCCATTTTTCCTTTTCCAATCCATAGGTAGAGGCCAGTCTCTCATATCTATCCAGGTACGACTCAATGGCGTCCTCTTTTTCAATAAATGGATCCAGGTGGAAACTCATGGCTCCATTTGCCGCGCTATGGTTGGAGCTACTCTCAGAGTGAGGTGAGCTAGCACCATGATTGCTAGCTGCTCCCTGGAGTTCAAGTTCCTTTAAACTTAACTCATGCGCTCTTTGTAACCTTCTTTCTTCAGCTTCCAAAATTAGTCTCTTTTCTTCTCTTTCCAGTCTTTTGGCTTCTCTCTCTGCTTCTAATTTCTTAGCTTCAGTCTCAACTTCCATTCTTTTAGTCTCTCTTTCTGCCTCTAATTTCTTAGCTTCAGCCTCAACTTCCATTCTTTTGGTCTCTCTTTCTGCCTCTAATTTCTTAGCTTCAGCCTCAACTTCCATTCTTTTGGTCTCTCTATCTAAATATTTATCCACTTCAGTTGTGATATATTGAATTAGAGCATCTCCTGTCATACCCAAGTCTTTTCCTTCCTGCATAATCGCAGCTCTAAACTTCACCAATTCAGCCATGATGCTTACTTACCAGAGGGTATATAATTTTATCTTCACTAACAAACTAACGTAATTAAAATCAATTAATTACTTTGAACAAGACAAATCCTTAAAACCTTGTGAGCGTTTCCTATTTACTTCGTACTCAATGGTACTACTATTACAAACAAATTTCTAAGTTTTTAGAATTTTTTCCAAAAAAAAAAAATTTATTTTTACAAACTATTTGTGGCTCAAGATAGAAGAATACATAGATAGTGGCCCAGGATACAAAATAATATCCCGCGAAAGAGCCCCCAATGTAGCGAAAGGTTTTCCTAGTATGATAGTAGTGGTAGAGCAGAAGTAGAATCTCTCTCCAGAAAGTATGAAGTTCCAGTGCCCGAGAACCTGGAACAAGAAGTAATAGGTGGCCATTGTTCTAACAATCTCACCACCCTCTGCTGTTCATGATGCGACCATGTCTTCAGTGTTTGTATGTAAATGAATGAATCATGGTAGTATATTACAGAGATAGCATGATAAGATAATGTATAAGGTGCAGAATTAACAATATACATGAATAAATCACATGTTATGATACATGGGTACGATATAACCTTTGCCTTCCACTTATGGATGTCAAGTCACTTATGTACTTGCTGGTATGTCGTAAGCTTCCAGGCAAGAATTAGCCATAATATATTTGGCTAACCAATTAATGGTTATGCTTCCTGACAATGCCGGTGAAGGTTATCTCTGGTTAGCGTCATTCCCTTTTTTATTATATCTGCTACAATCAATCAGAAATAAAATCTGAAATAAAATGATATTAGTAATACATATATTTTTAATAAACTTACATACCCTCTTAGGATTAATAAGCTCACGGTGAGACTGTATTGGCTTAACTTAATCTGCCCTGCATGCAGCGTGAAAATAGAACTTTTCTTGCAGAGGCTGTCCTCCAGTTTCTCACTCTGGCTTCTGGATTTGGTGTGTGATTTACAATGCGCCGCTCTGTCCTTATATTTCAGTCTCTCGCGCGTACGAGAAAGCAGCTCCCAAATTCCCCAAAAGATTTTAGTTTCATCTCCTGTTTTGAAGCTATTTGAAACAATCTGTGCTTTTCCTGTACTCGTTTTTCTCTTCTGTCACTCACACACTTATCTCCTTCCTTCCTTCCTATATATCATTTCCTTTTCCCCATATGGGGCTTTCATTACATATAAGTTTTATACAATTCCGTTGAGGCTTGTTAGTGTAATAAATTTTTAAAGATTATTAGCTAACTTTTAGCCGATGTGATGAAGGTGAAAAATATTAATTATCTTTAAAACTATTTATATTTGAATAATATCCTTTTGGATATAATTCCTAGCCTATCTCCTTTGTTGAGTTATATTTATTTAATATTATTCCAACCATGCGTTCTCCTGTAGTGAATAATTTAATGTCCAGTAAATGCAAACTTTTAAAGTCGGCCATACATTCCTATATAGCTATTTCCTCATTCTTCAGTAATACTGTATGGCTTTTAACCGTAAGTCACATTTCCGCTGTCTACCAACTTCAAAGAAAGACCGCAGCGCTGACCTTGCGCTGGTGTGTGTGGGTGTCGCGTGGGCGTGTCGCGCTACAACCAAGCAAGTGTTTACCAAATCTCGCTACAAGTACTCAGACCGGAGGATGCAATACAGTTGACATTCAAAAATCCGGCATGGATTTCGGAGCGCATTTTTAAATTTACCGCGTTGGCGCGCCACTGTTTTCTGGAGCAGTTTATGTTTTGATGCAGCTGTTGGGTCTTGCTTACACGTGTTAACAGGCATTCCTGCTCATTCCTTCTCATTTTATCATTTATTTGCTGCTGTTTAGCCCCATTATGGATTCAGCAAATAAAAGAAGTGGTGTAAAACGTAAACATCGTGCATTGTCGATCGCAGATAAAGTGTACAGGTAGTCCTTTTCTGTTAAATATATACAGAATATATAACCATAAAAAATCAGGCATTTTCAAAAATCCGGCACTCCTCAGGTCCGGAGGTTGCCGGATTTTTGAATGTCTACTGTATCACCATCTATACCACGGTCCCTGAAAGTGAAGGTTATGCATCCTTCTTACTAACTAGTATACAATATTATTCCACACAGAAGTACATGACAGTACAAACAAACATAAAGTTCAGCGCTTTAGGCCAACTGCTAGCTTTTCATGTGACAATATACACCAGTATTCCTCTCCCTAATGGTTACAACGCCTCTGCAATTCCAGCTGTAATCCCTTCCATACTATAGGATAGGTGTTATGTTACTATATGGCAATCCAATATATATATATATGCAGTTATACTCCTCTCTGATAATCTTTTACATGGTGGAGCAATATCTAGGCTTTGCCTCAAGTTTGCTACTGAACCGCACACATACAGACATAATTTATCATTTCACATTCAATTTTCATATAAAATACAGATAAAAAATGTCTAGCTTACCACAATTCATAAGGAAAACACACTAAAGATGACTGGCACAGTTTGATCTGCGGTATGTCCAAGCTGTTATCATATATTTAATTTTGGATAACACTGCTTGCTCTCATCTCTCAAATGTGTAACGATATGGCGTCCCCTCTAAGATTTCTTCTGCCAATATCCAGTGTATTGACCAATCGTTTTGAATATATTCAAAAGAGTACCCAGTCATTCCAACATTTTCATTCACTTCTACTCCGTTTCTAGGCATTTATTTGTTATTCATAGGTCACCCAATCCAATTTCTTTTAACTTCAAAGTTCAGCCAATGGCCTCCCACGTACTATCTTAGACTTTCTGTCACTACTATGTTTCAACAAAAGTCAGGGATTTCCATCCCCAAGCAGATATGACCAAACCAGACAGTATCTCTGTTCTCTATATGTTTTATTACCAATATCTAATTATCTAATGGACTTTTTAGATAATTTATTACATATTCCTAGTCCACTAGCCTTCCTGTACACGAATATATGATTTTCAAGGGGCTAAGTGGTGTAGTTAAGAATACGATTTTTTTTTCGATGTTAAATGTTTAATTTCAACTACCACCTGTTCAATCCTTTACGACTGTACTATCAGTATAAAGTCAGGAGCACTACGTAAAAATTCAGGTTTCCTAATAAGAATTAAACCTGTTTTCAAAACCCAACATCGTATCGTTAGTTTTTTTCATCACTGTTTATTTGAAAAAATTAGGCCATGCACACTGCGAGTTGGTTTATTTTTAGACACACAGCGAGTGGCTTTCGCTACTGTGTTCCATGGTCCGTCTACCTCTCTCTGCTTTTTCTTCTAAGCCCGTCTGTCTTTCCAAGGCTAACCTTGTGTGCGATTTTGCACTAGTGTTAGTTTTTAAAATCAAGGTCGTCCAAAAGATTTTACTACACATTCTATTTTTAGAACTACGGTTATCGCCGTATCGTTAGGCTTAAGCATTTTATTTAGGAACGAACGAATTAGGACAAGTAGAAATCTTGTGTTAGCCATTACGGCGTTATACAACTAAGGCGTTATCTATACTGGGAAAGCACTGGTCCTTCTCCATTCTTCTTCCTATCGTATTATTTCTTTCTGCTTTACATTTATGTCTAATTTATATATGGGTATTAGAATTTTTCACCACAATTCTTTCCACTTAAAACAGACATTATATGTCAGTCCCTAATTCTATATACACATAGATAAATTTCTATCTATGCCTGGTGATTACCTTGAGTCTCATCGCACGGATGGCGGCTTAGAAAATCAGCACCTAGGTTAGTTTTTCCAGAAATATATTCTATACTGAACTGCTATGGCTGCAACAGCAAAGACCAGCGTAGTAACCTAGCATTTTCATGCCTGGCTTGCGCTAGTCTTGACTTAAGTCAGGTAATTTCAAAATAGGTTTGCTTGTGAGCTTTTCCTTCAATTCTTGGTATGCTAATTCACACTGTGCTGTCCAGGTAATTCGATCTGGATTTCCTTTGCGTGTCAAATCAGTTAACGGTGCACATATGGAGTTAAAGTTTTTGATATATTTTTGGTAGAAACCACATAATGAGACAAAGGATCTCACGTCTTTCTTTGTTTGTGGCCTCGGTGCTTTTCTCAGTTTCTCCAAATTCTTGGGGTCAGGGGTCATGTTTCCCTGATGGACTGTGTGTCCCAAGAATTCTAATTCTTTACATCCAACGCAACATTTGGTTGGTCGGGCTGTCAAATTCGCCTCTCTAAGTCGATCAAACAACATGTTCAGAGAGTTAATGTGTTCCTCAAACGTTTCTGTCGCTACGAGGATATCATCCATGAAGTTTGTGATGCATGGATTATTCAGGGGATCCAACAATTTTCTCATCATTCCAGAGAAGACACTGGGCGCATTTTTCAATCCAAATGGCAATCTGTTAAATTCATAGTGTCCCTCTGAGGTACTAAAAGCTAGATAAGGTCTAACCTCAGGCTTTACTGGAATCTGATAGTAGCCTTTGCTCAGATCCACCTTTGAGAAATATTTAGCTTTATTCAGCCTGGCAAACAGCTGATTTGTATCCGGCAATGGATCTACCTGACCCTCTGTGATAGCATTCAGTCTCCTGTAATCTATACAGAGTCTATGTTCTCCAGAGGGCTTTCTCAATAGAACCACACTGGAACTATACTGAGATTCACTGTGTGAAATAATTCCTTCCTTCAACAAATAGTCTATCTCTTCCTTCAAAGCTTTCTCCTTAGCGAAGGAATCGAATAGGCTTTCATACAGACTGGTGTTTTGTCTATAAGTTTCATATCATATTCTAATAAGTTTGTATGCCCCGATCGGTCCGTTAGCACCTCTGTATGATCATCTAGAACCTGTTGCACTCTCTCCTTCTGATTTTTCGTTAAATGTGTACTGATTTTCACCTGTGCAGCGGTCTCACAGGGGTGTAATGGATATTCAAATGATGAAAGTGGTTCTTTTTTCATCTCCATTGCAATAGACAAGGTCAGCAAATGTGTCTCTTCCTGATTTTCTCTTTCCAAATATTTCTTCAGGAGATTCACATGATAGATTTTTTCTTTCCCCTTCTTATCTATCTTATAATTTGTTCGAGACATCTTCTCTAGAACTGTATATGGACCTTGCCATCCAATTTGCAACTTATTCTGGCTACCGGGTAGAAGAAGCAGTACCTTCTCTCCCACAGCCAAATCTCTGTATTTTGCTTTCTGACCTATTTTTCCATGCACCGGTATGGTCTCTTCCACTAGAAGCACTGTAGTGATGATTTTTCTTCCCAGAATCATCATTCACAAAACGACCGCTACCAATTCTTTTCTTGGGGCTTTCTCCCCACTTAAAATTCCTTGTGAGAGGTCTTCTCTCTCTTTTATCTTCCTCCAGTTCACATAAGTCCGACTGAGGGATATTCGGCTTATTCTGGGGTAAGACATCTCTTTGTACTCGCTGCATCGTGGCCATGGTAAAACATCCAAGTGAAGACTGTCCGTGAAAAGGGGGCTCCTATTCCACTTTGTCCACTTCATTAAATTTCTTTTTCTTTTCAGTGTCAGGCCTAAGTTTTCCCCGTGGCGTGTCGAGGTCCTGATCACTGTTCCCACTTGTGGGTGTTCCCTCATGTAATATGCCACATCGTTCTACAAAATTCTCAATGTCAATCATTGCCTTGGGCCAATAATAATTGTGAGCCACCTTTTGAATGATGGTACCTATTTTCTCATGGTCCCCATCTTGTTTCACATGTAAGCTCCTTATTAACTCTGCCCTATACCTTTTAGGAAGTACCAGCTGTCCCTGACCTTTTGATCTAGATATAGCCTTCCTATAAATCAGTTTGTTCTTCATAAAGAAGTCTCCTTTTCCTGGAGGTGTATGACAATTTGACAATTTCTTAAAACAAGGCTTGAGGGTCTTATCCCCAGCCTGCGCCTTCCTCATCTCATCTGGAGTGGTATCTATCAGAATATCCTCCTCCTTTCTAGAGGTCGACCTGACCTGAAGGGTGGTCATATACACAGGTTTCCGTCTACATTTTTCGGTGGTATGATTGTTCATCCGACAAACTTTACACCACTTCTTTCCTTGGTTGAAAGATTTTCTTTCATCAAATTTCCTTTCATCGAATTGTGGGGTTTTATTTTTATTACCATACCGTGGCCTATCAAACTGGTGCTTACCTTTGTTCTGATCTCTATGATCAAATTTATTAAAGTTTTGTGGTGCCTTAAAATTGTCTACCTGTTTCTTTTTATTACCAGTTACCTCTGCTTGAGCTGCCTGATATCTTTCAGCGACATTTAGTAACTCACCCAGCCTCTCTTCACCTTGTTCCATGAGAAACCTTCTCAGGTCTGGAGCCATGGACTCTCTTAGCTGCTCTATAAGGATCATTCCCTTAAGATCTTTTGTTTTCCCCAGAGCAGTCCATTTCTCCAAGTATGTCTCTAACCGTGCAGAGAACTGGTGATATGTCTCACCTGACAGTAGTTTAGCATTCCTGAACTTTTTTCTATAAAATTCTCCATTCTTTTCATATCTTAACAAAAGAGCCTGTCATAATTGTCTTGGTCATCTCTGCTCATCTTGGCAAAAACTTCATAAGCTGTACCACGAAGCCCTTGTGATAACTTTAGGCTTCACCTTTCTCTCTCTAAACCATACGTGGTAGCTAAAAGTTCATATCTATTTAGGTAACTTTCTATGTCATCGTCTTTCTCAACAAAATGGTCTAAATGAAAACTCATAGCTGAGGTTGAAGCTGCCTGACTAACAGTGGCATCTGAGGTAAAAGGACTGGCACTATTTTCAGGAGCATGGCCTTAAATTTCTAACTCTCTTAGTCGTAATTCATGCTCCCTCTGCAATCTCCTATCTTCTGCTTCCCTTTCTGCAGCCTGTCTTCTTTCTTCTCTTTCTATAGCTAATCTCTTTTCTTCTGCTTCCCTGTCTGCAGCTAATCTCTTTTCTTCTCTTTCTGCCGTTTTCTCTTCCAACTGGAGCGTCTTTATTTCCGCCTCACGATCCGCCTCCATCTGTAACCTTTTAGACTCAGCCTCCAATGCCCTAGCCTCTTTGTCAGCCTCAATCTGCAACCTCCTGATTTCCTTGTCAGCCTCAATCTGTAACTCTAATTTCTTAATCTCTCTAGCCTCTTCTAACTTTATTTCAGTTTCTTTCTCTAATCTTTTTTCTTCCCTGGCAATAAATTTATCACATTCTAAGGTCACATAGTCAATCAAGACTTGACCATCCATGTGCATTTCCCTAGCAGTCTGTACAGCCGCAGATCGAAACTTTGCCAGGTCAGCTATTTTCTTACAGGCAAATTTATACAATGTCTAACTAAACAATTCTATCTATGACTAATTATACTAAGGACAACCACAAGCACTGAAAGCTCAACCTTATTTATTTTCCACCCAAGAATACCTTTTTAATTTTTATAATTCCCTGAAGTGAGCTACCCAATATAATTGGTGCTTTGAAAAATTCAAATCCCAGGAGCGAGACCCCCAATATATGTGGTGAGTTGGGAGTATATAAATATTTTTATAGGGGACTTAGTGTACTGAATGAGATCAGCTGTGAAGGTCTCTGTATCTAATAAGGTTGGTGTGTTACAGAGAACCTTGCTTGCTACCACATTTCGACCTCAACCAGACTTATTCTTGAATTGTATGATGACTTCGTTTAATGTCTAGGGTTATGATAGTGATGAAGTGTAAGTTCACAACAACCAACAGACAGATAAACACCTAAGTTAAGATTCACAACAATTTACAACACTATGACAATCACAAACACATAACACTCTAAAGATTTATCTTAAGTAAGTCAAGTGTTAAATTTTATACAATGTATTAGCTTTTTCAATATATAGATATCCTGATCCTACTACAATGTGAATCAGGAATCACAATCAAATGTAAGCACAATGTTTATGTACAAAAATTTATACAAAAGATCTTTGTCCAGACATATAATAGTATTGTACTATAAGTGTAGTGTTGTGATGTATTATTATGAGGTACTACTGGCTTTTAGTGCTAGGTTGTTGTTTGTCATCACGACTTCATGTGTTTGTTACTGGTGGAAATAATATTAAGGGATTCACAGATTCTGTTTCTTTACAATTTCTGTCCCTTTTGTCTTTTTAATAAAGTTCACTTCAGGGGTATTTGATTCAAGGTTGGGCTTTACGTGCTGACATGCTCTTATCTCATAATGCAGCTGCAGGAAACCTGTATCCTCTGCTCGCTTGCTTCTCGGTTTGATAATATGATAGACAATGGCCGCTATCTTGTGCATGGGAGTCTGCTGCCAACTTTCTGGATCACGCAGTACTCAGACTGGACGATGCAATATCATCATCTATACCACGGTCCCTGAAAGTGAAGGTTATGCATCCTTCTTACTAACTAGTATACAATATTATTCCACACAGAAGTACATGACAGTACAAACAAACATAAAGTTCAGCGCTTTAGGCCAACTGCTAGCTTTTCATGTGACAATATACACCAGTATTCCTCTCCCTAATGGTTACAACGCCTCTGCAATTCCAGCTGTAATCCCTTCCATACTATAGGATAGGTGTTATGTTACTATATGGCAATCCAATATATATATATGCAGTTATACTCCTCTCTGACAATCTTTTACATGGTGGAGCAATATCTAGGCTTTGCCTCATGTTTGCTACTGAACCGCACACATACAGACATAATTTATCATTTCACATTCAATTTTCATATAAAATACAGATCAAACATGTCTAGCTTACCACAATTCGTAAGGAAAACACACTAAAGATGACTGGCACAGTTTGATCTGCGGTATGTCCAAGCTGTTATCATATATTTAATTTTGGATAACACTGCTTGCTCTCATCTCTCAAATGTGTAACGATATGGCGTCCCCTCTAAGATTTCTTCTGCCAATATCCAGTGTATTGACCAATCGTTTTGAATATATTCAAAAGAGTACCCAGTCATTCCAACATTTTCATTCACTTCTACTCCGTTTCTAGGCATTTATTTGTTATTCATAGGTCACCCAATCCAATTTCTTTTAACTTCAAAGTTCAGCCAATGGCCTCCCACGTACTATCTTAGACTTTCTGTCACTACTATGTTTCAACAAAAGTCAGGGATTTCCATCCCCAAGCAGATATGACCAAACCAGACAGTATCTCTGTTCTCTATATGTTTTATTACCAATATCTAATTATCTAATGGATCTTTTAGATAATTTATTACATATTCCTAGTCCACTAGCCTTCCTGTACACGAATATATGATTTTCAAGGGGCTAAGTGGTGTAGTTAAGAATACGATTTTTTTTTCGATGTTAAATGTTTAATTTCAACTACCACCTGTTCAATCCTTTACGACTGTACTATCAGTATAAAGTCAGGAGCACTACGTAAAAATTCAGGTTTCCTAATAAGAATTAAACCTGTTTTCAAAACCCAACATCGTATCGTTAGTTTTTTTCATCACTGTTTATTTGAAAAAATTAGGCCATGCACACTGCGAGTTGGTTTATTTTTAGACACACAGCGAGTGGCTTTCGCTACTGTGTTCCATGGTCCGTCTACCTCTCTCTGCTTTTTCTTCTAAGCCCGTCTGTCTTTCCAAGGCTAACCTTGTGTGCGATTTTGCACTAGTGTTAGTTTTTAAAATCAAGGTCGTCCAAAAGATTTTACTACACATTCTATTTTTAGAACTACGGTTATCGCCGTATCGTTAGGCTTAAGCATTTTATTTAGGAACGAACGAATTAGGACAAGTAGAAATCTTGTGTTAGCCATTACGGCGTTATACAACTAAGGCGTTATCTATACTGGGAAAGCACTGGTCCTTCTCCATTCTTCTTCCTATCGTATTATTTCTTTCTGCTTTACATTTATGTCTAATTTATATATGGGTATTAGAATTTTTCACCACATGCACCGTGACTTAGATACGAGACCCTTTTTACGTTGACCGTCAAGCTGTGAAGACGCGTCCTAAATACTTCCAGTGTTGGGCATTGTATTGCCGCATATATAAATATATAGATAGTTACTTCGAAGTAAGGACTCAGGGTCTGTCCAAAGTTATGTGAAAGAGATGAAATGATAATGTTAGTATATAACCGAATTCAAGGAAGGATTATAAAACAGTCCATAATATTTATATTCGCCAGATTCATACGCTCACTGTCGGCTGTTGGAATCCCCAACTGCGCGTGCATATAGCTATGCTGTTCTGTCTACATTTAATTCAATTATTGGACACGGACTGATACTAAGATGTATTGATTTAACGCTCACATGAATTGTATACGTATTATAAACAATGCTCGTGATGTCTTCAGATGTTTTATTGTCAATAAATGTCGGACTCAAATCAAAGAACTTACCCACGTTAATCATGTTGCGGTTGGTTGCTTCAACTTACATTGTTGCTTGTTTTTATGCCTGATGAACTCTCTTTCATAAGAAGTTAATACTAATGGTAATGAGGTTCATACGGAACCAATGTTTCTTGGACATGTATTAATCAATGAGACTACCTTCAACTAGAATTAAGAAAAAATCGACCCGCAACAACTCAACAATCGATCCGCAACAACTGGTGGCCACATGGCGTTCAGCAGACCGTGAATTATTAACATCAAATTATATTAAATGCTGTCACCCTAAAAATTGCACACTGTCAACCATAGCAGACGACTTCAATAAAATACCGTAACAATTCCACATAGTGCAAGTGTCGACTACGGTCATGATAAACCTGTTCCTTCTTTTAGTCCTTTCAAGGGGTCCTATATAGTCGACTGCAACCCGTTCAAATGGTGTCCCCACTATTGGCATTTCTCCCATAGGAACTGGGAGTGTCCAATGCTTGGGTGCCACACGTTGGCACTTGGCGGAGGATTTCACATACCTGATGATATCAGTGTTCATTCCTGGCCACCAATAGTGAGTAGTTATTCGCTGTATAGTGGCGTTTTGTCCCATATGTCCGCTAAAGGGAAGAGAGTGCCCCATTTCTAAGATTTGTTCTCTGTACTGCGTCGGTGCTAGGAGCTGGTTATGTCACCTTTTCAGTGTCGCCCGTTCTTCGATACAGCACACCATCCTTAGAAAATATGTCTCCGTTGTGTCTGGGGTCCTTGGCTATGGGCAGTTTCTTAAAGCAGGGCTCCAAGGTAGGGTCCTTTTGTTGCGCCTCTTTCAGTTCCACATGTAACGTATTAGGTGCAGGCTCCCGTTCCTTTTTGGTTTGCCCTCTTGTCGTTACTGCTGCCACAATCGGCTCTTTCGGTCTCCCTATAAACACATATCTACAACCAAATATAACTGGTTAGATCGGATCATCCATTATAGCCGCTTTAATAACACCTCGGACGAAATCCGAGTGTATGTCCACCAGTGCGATTGGAAGCGTTATGGGTGCATCTCCTTTGAAAACTCAACATAATTTGACGGTTTCTTCTGTTTCTTGACCAGGTTTGACCAAATGCCTCGCGATAATACAATCAAAGCTCAAACCTGTATTATACAAACAATAAGTTAAAGTCCCGTTCAATATAACAGTTCCTCGCGTAGAAGGCCTCTCACCCTCAGGCTGAGAATCACTGACATTACTACTCCGTTGCGAGGCTGTTAGCAAACATCCGATCCGTTTAGGCCCGGTGTGTTTTCCCTGATCAGTTTCCCTTTGTCGTGTCCTTTTTGGCCCGTTTGCAATGAGGGACGCTGGGACTGATCATGGGTGTTGGTGGGGTATCAAGTTTTGTAGAATTTCGATGTTCCTTGAGGGGGGGGTCTGGGGTAAAGTTTCTCTTGGGTTTTGATGGGAAAATGACTGGGAAGACTGTTCTGTATTATTTTTGCGAGAAGGCTCACCTGTAGGCTTGCGTTTTGAGCCTGGAAGCTCAGCTAACGCGTTGGTATAACGTTCCGACTTGATGTCTTCCAGCTTTACAGTTCCCTGTTCAGCAAGAAACCTACGGGTTTCATTTGACAAAGTGCTTTTGATCTGCTCAGTTAGAATAAGCTCTTCTAACCCTTCAAAAGTGCAAGGAAGCTCTGAAAGCTCCAAACACTTAGCCAAATATCCCTTCAGACGGGAAGAGAACTGGGCATACGACTCGGTCCCCTTTTTCCTGCTGTTCTGGAAAAGTTGCAAAAATTTGCGAGCGTTCATTTCGAAGCGTTCAAGTAAAGCTTTTTTCAACATGTCTTAATTGTCTTGATTGCTGTTTCCCAGTTTCACATACGCATCTTACGCATTGCCTTTTAAAGCCTGGGAAAGCTTCAAAAACCATAGCGATCTTTCTAAACCATTCGGTGTTGCCATTCTCTCACATTTTTCTAGATAAGTGTCAATTTTTTCATTGCGGCTTGAAAAGGATTCTAGGGCAAAATACATTGCCGCTAATTGGGGAGATTGGCTACTGGAATGATCAGTTGAGAGTGACTGAGGTGAGGAAGGCTCTCCGTTGCTGGAGCTAAACGCTGCACCACGACTTTGGACCTCTAAAGTCTTAAGCACCAATTCGTGCTGACGTCGTTGATCATTCTCTCTTTCCTCATGTTGTCTCACTCTTTCCTCATGTTGTCTCTCCTTCTCTCGTTCGATGACTCTGCGAGTTTCCATTTCCGCCTCAATTTTCTTACTTTCCAATTGCCGCTCTTCCGTCTCTTTCTTCTCCGCCTCATATTTGGCTAGTTCTTTGTTCACAAAGGCTGGCAACTCTTCACCTTGTAATCCTATTTCCCTTGCTTCCTCTCTTAGCATTGTTCTAAGTTTTACTCACTCAGCCATGGCAAATAACTGACTGCGATTACTCGAGAAAGAAAGAAGAAAAGGATACACCGCCCCCTAACCAATTAAGAGAAATACCCACACAAATAATTTCTATTTTTACTGTGTATCCTCTTCCCTGTTATTCAGTTGTCTAATCTATCGCTGCTGATAACTGTCAAAAAGCTCCTAACGCAGACGACTTAAACCATAGATATGGTAGATCAGGCTAAAAACTGAAAATCTACTATTACTACTGTGGAAAATTTTTTTTAATAAAAATTAAGGAAAACAAAATTCCTATTTTATAATCATCCACACTCGCCCACACCTGGAGTCAGTTTTGGAGTTAGGGAAGGCGATTTACTTGGCGACTGCCCAATGCACCTCCTTTGCTATGCTCACACTCCACTGCTCCCAAAAAATGTGATTGTTAAACAATCACGCGTACCAGCGTCTTTTTTTACAAAATTATTATATATCATATCTCCAACAAACATCACCATCAAAATCAAACTGTATGTAAACTCTAAGATGCTGTGGAAAGAAACAAATTTCTAAATTGTGTGGTCAGAACCCAGTAAATAAGAACGTTGTCTAGGGGATAATTATTATTAATATTCCTTAACTCACATCACAAGACGCACAACACACTCTATCTAGAGTTAGACTAAGATACAATATCAGACGTTAGTCATTTATCTAGACTCAGACTTAGATCAAATCCTGGACACGAGCACCCATTCTGTCGTAAATTTAAGATAGGTTTGAAAGACATTTATGGTCCCGCCTGGGTAGAGTGGATGGTGATAGTACGTGAGAAGTAAAGGTGTGAGAATAGATTTCATGAGTGGATAGTTTAAGGAGAAGATCTGTCTCTGGAATGAGAAGTTTCTCTAGTCCAGCCTATCTATACGACTATCTTTTAGTATAAGACAATCTTACACCCCCCTTTATATGTAAATATAAGTTTAAATACACACACACACACAACTATGCTATGTGACAACAAGACACAAAAACGTGAAAAAAACTATGGTAAATTGGGTAAGGGTCTGACCAACACACAAAGGTAAGTTCGTATGTTGTTTATTATCATTAAAACTTTACAACATCGAATATCCAAAGAAAGATCAAATAAAATCAGAAGTTCATACATAGAAAAATAACAGAATACATGTGCCCTCCCCTTTATTCAGAAAAAGAACCCAATAAGTTAATAACCCCAAAGGTCAAAGGTTAGCACTATGTTATAGCATAGACAGTAAAGAAAAGAACATAGTTCCTAATAAAACTATCCAGTAAAATAAACACGATTAAAAAAACAGAATCCAGATAATAAGATTTTCCTGTGACAAAGAAAATATTCACTCTCTCTGACATACGTGGCCACTCAATCACGCTTACCCTATTCTTGGTGAAGAAATCTCTTGGACATACAATGTCTGAATATATATATATATATATTTATAGTATATATATTATTATATTATATATATATATATATATATATATATATATATATATATATATATATATATATATATATATATATATATATATATATATATATATATTTTCCAGTGTTTTTATCTTCCAAATTGGCCCCAGTCCTTCCTTTAATAATTAAATTTTATAGGGAAACGCCCATGTTGGGGGTTGATTCCTGGGTAGACAAATGTCACTTCGAATAGTTAATATAGCAAAAACCCCGATCTCGTGTTCACAGTAAACAGTAGACATTACTACCATTAGATATATAGAGAAAAAGATCTGGTTGCTAAAAACTGTTAATTATGGTGATGATGTTAAATCCTATCGGCTGGCTCTGGGGTGAGAGCCAATTTTGAAACAGCGTAACTTGCTGAATAAATCCGCTGATACGACTGTCAAAAGTCAGATAGTAATGATTTGTATTACGCCACAGTGGGCTGATAAAAGTGAATTAATATCTGGGTACTTGTAAGTCCAGTTAAATTTACTATTTAAATGTTTATGTGTCTCTTTGGCCAATCCTGTTCACAAATGAACTTGGGGACGTGTAATACAATAAGAAGACCACATTAATCCAATCAGTAAATGAAGAAAAGGACCAAAATAGACCGCTGGTCGCCGTTTGATCAAGTCTGCGAGAATAGAGAAACATTATTTAAAAAATGCTACTATTATATCTCTACATATATATACACGGAAGGGGACAAGACGATCTCTCATTCTCTCTGTCAGTCCTGATTAATGTTAAAAGGCACACGGTGTCTTTAGCCTATCCTACCGCGCGTCGCTTAGCGAGTGCAGGTTTGGTTGAGGCATGCAGCCTTTCCCCTCCCGCTCCGGTCAACGATCAGCGCACAATGCCAATTTTTATTTAATTATCCCTACGCGCACTTTACAAATATCGCCTGTCATTAATAGCTATTAGATTGTCGGCGTCTGTTTAATTAGTCGTATGATATTAAATACTGTTCACTTTTATAATTACACAAAATGAAATATAATGTGAATTTTATGGTCCACTACTAGTCGCGTCTATCATATTAATTCAGTCAGCTAAGCCGTATCTTCTGTGTGAGAAAGCGGGTGATGGAAATTACATTAAACTGAACAACTGGCAAGAAATATCTACGCGTTATTTTATTTCACTAGTTTTAACGCTAGGTAATCACAGTGAATTATAATGGTAAAACTTAACACGTTTTAACAATTAAGCACAAATTTCTATTACCAGAAAATCCGAATGAAATCCCCACGAATTCTATTAACACACCTTCCACAATGGTTCTAGACTACGTGTTTAGACTATCCGAAAAATTCTGAGCGACAACTAATAACGGTTTTGGAAAGCCACAGTTTATATACATTATTGTCTCTCTGATCTATAGATGACGTTACTTTTCACACTATACTGCATAGCAGAAAACAGGAGACTAAGTTTCCCCCGATAAAAAGTTTTCCATGGTCGCTCTGTCGGCGTTGTTAATCGACAACAGAGACTGACAACAGAGACTTAAACCATGTAACGGGTTTCTGTAGAGTTTCCCCGTTTCTGGAGATCAAAGCGTTATCTCCCCATGTATGTACGAACATCAAAGGATCCTCGGGGAAAATATTTTTGCCCGAGCGACTGGCTTCAAAGAGGTCCGGTGTTTCCACGTGCGTCTGTCTGATATCATGATGATTGACAGATTAGCTCGCGTGAGAAACTCAGGTAAACAAACCAGGTTCGCTCCCTGTTATGACTCGCAGGTCGCGGAAGTTGGTAATATTTCCGTTTGTTTACGTTTCAGGGAAAAGAGGCGTGGATTAAAAATGAGTAAACGCAGGCTGTGAGTTGTATGGCTTTGCTAGCGAATCATAGACGCTGCGAGGTCACGAAAACTGTCAGGCACTGTAGGCTATATTTCCATAATACGTCACAGCATGTAAAACAAAATTCTACAGAAACCACTACTGTATTTGCTTGTGAATGCTTTGCGCAAGATTCCGGCAAGGGCTGCAGCTGTAGTTGTGGCTCCATAAGGATCGAACAGGCGACTGATGATAATGATGATGATGATAGTAATGATGATGGTAATGATGGTGATGATTGATGATAATGCTTGATGATGATGATGATTGATGAAGATAACGTTGATGATAATGATGATGATTGATGATGTTATTGATGATGATGATGATGATGATAATGATGATGAAGATTGATGATGATGATGATGATGATAATGATGATTGATAATGATGATGATGATGATGATGATGATGATGATGATGATGATGATGATGATGATGATGATGATGATGATGATGATTGATGAGGATAACGATGATGGTAATGATGATGATTGATGATGTGATTGATGATAATGATGATTGATGATGATAACGATGATTGATGAGGATAATGATGATAATGATGATTGATGAGGACAATTATGATGATAATGATTGATGATGTGATTGATGATGATAATGATGATGATACAGATAATGATGATTGATTAAGGTAATGATGATGATAATGATTCATGATGTGATTGATGATGATGGTAATGATGATGCTTGATGATGGCGATGATGATTGATAATGATAATGATTTATAATGTGATCGATGATGATAATCATGAAGATGCTTGACGATGATCATGATTGATGAGAAAACTGATGATGATAATGATGCTTCTTGATGATGATGATGATAATGGTGATGATGATGAAAGTACGAATAGAGAACGGAATTATACATAGACATAAATGGGATAAAGAAAACATGTTGTTGTTGTTGTTGTTTAACTAGGGCTGCTGAGCTTCTCGCTCTCTTGCAGCTAATATCCAATTGAGAAGTCCTTGGTATTTTTTTATTTTTAGATCTAGGCTTTTCTTGTGGCTTTTCTGCCATTCCCAAACGTACTGAGTTGAAGTCGTGAGCTCCGTTTCTCCAGCTTGGCTTGCATTTAAAAGATCGTTACATCTGGTCCCAGCTAGGAGGAAGAAGCGTGTGGCACACTGTGCATTCCCCGCCATCCAAAGGGGCTCTCCATATTTGCAGAGCTAAAATAATGTGCTCTGGTTTTGGGCTTTCCCAAGGAAATGGCATGTCTTGCACAGAGCCACTTCTCACCTCCCCCTGTTTATCATGGGGTCCACAGCGAGATCTTCCTGCAGGCAGACAACCAGTAAAAAGCCAGAGTTACATCTGGGGGCTCAAATGACTGCTCCAAGCTTAGTGTGCAATGCTGGGTTCTCAACATGTTTTAGCGCAGAGGGGAATCCCTGGAAGTATGTGTAGATATCAATAGTCAATGAGGGTGTAATTATAATCCTAGACATAGGTTCACATTCAAGTCCCCATACTGTAGCAGTGTGTATAGCTGGTGGTCATACAAGGATTACTCCAGATATACCTCCATGCATAACAAATAAAACATGTAAAGTCTTTATTCGGATAGCACAGGACAAGGACACTTGGCGAGTATTTCTTGAACGCCCGTGCTCAACTGGGAGCGCAAAGCTTTGACAGACTAATTTTCATCGTCATCTTGATGATTTTTGTTGTCCTCCTACGTGTGAACTAAACAGCCATACGTGATATATTGTTTCATTAACACCAGGAATCTGGCGGTGTCCCAGCTACAGACGATGGACGCTAGAAGTGTCTTCCCGTGTTTTGATGAGCCCAACTTCAAAGCCACGTTCAAGCTCGCCATAATATACCAGACTGGTATGTATTGTCAGACAGACATACAGATAGACAAGCAGATAGACAGACAGATTGTTGACAGACAAACTGAAAGACAGACAGACTGATAGATAACTTAAAAGCCAGGTTCAAGCTAGCCAAAATATACCAGACTGGTATGTATTGTCAGACAGACATACACATAGCGGACATACAGATAGACAGACAGATAGATGGCAGACAGACAGAAATGAAGGCACGCAGACAGGGAGATAGACTGATTGACAGTTTCAAAGCCGGATTCAGGCTCGATAACATACGAGACTGTTAAGTATTGTTAGGCAGAAATACAGAATATAGACATACGTACGGACAGACAGACAAACAAACCGACGGTAGACAAAATAGCAGACAGAAGATGACAGGCGGATACATAAACAGACAGATAAATAGACTGATAGACAACTTCAAAGCTAGGTTCAAGCCTGGTAAGTGTTGTCATAGAGACGGATAGAGAGGAAGACAAGAAGGCAAGCAAGCAGACAGAGATAAATAGACAGACTGACAGTCAGACAGACAAAGGCAGATAGGCGAATACATAGACAGACAAACAGATAGATTGATACACAATTTCAAGGCAAGGTTAAACACTCCATAATATACCAGAATGGTAAGTTTTGTCAGACAGACAGAATGACAGCCGGACAGACAAGCAGACAGGCAGAGAAACAGAAAGACAGACGGTCGGACAGACAGATAAGAAGACAGGCAGGCAGGCAGGCAGGCAGACGGACGGATAGATAGATAGATAGTTAGATAGATAGATAGATAGATAGATAGATAGATAGATAGATAGATAGATAGATAGATAGATAGATAGATAGATAGATAGATAGATAGATAGATAGATAGATAGATAGATAGATAGATAGATAGATAGAACGAACGAACGAACGAACGAACGAACGAACTTTATTTTCAAAGGGTTGAGAATTGGGCACGCAGGCCCGTCTGACATTCTGCCCTTCCTTTCTCTCACCTTTCATACTGAATTCATTTATTCTCATATGCATTTTACATATCAAATTCAAGGAATTCAACGTTGTAAAGTAAAATAATAATATAGCACACTCATATTAACATTAATTACTTATAAGCATGACATAACATATGTTGAAAAGTACAAACATTATCAGAGATAGATAGATAGATAGATAGATAGATAGATAGATAGATAGATAGATAGATAGATAGATAGATAGATAGATAGATAGATAGATAGATAGATAGATAGATAGATAGATAGATAGATAGATAGATAGATAGATAGATAGATAGATAGATAGATAGATAGATAGATAGATAGATAGATAGATAGATAGATAGATAGAACGAACGAACTTTATTTTCAAAGGGTTTAGAATTGGTCACGCAGGCCCGTCTAACATTCTGCCCTTCCTTTCTCTCTTCTTCCATAGTTAATCTATTTATTCTCACACGTATCCTAAATGTTACTTAAATAATAAAATAACAAGAAAGTACAATAAAAAGTTACACAAATTTACAGATGCGTATCATAATTTATACTAAACAGGACAAAATTAACTTTAAAACCTACATATGATGTTATGTAATAATAATAATAATAATAATAATAGCCCCTTCAGTCATAACTGACTATGGGAATGCGCCCCTGAGGTGACAGCGTAATTATTTAAGAACATAACGAAATTAGGGTGGCATATAATCTGCACTCATGATGTATTTGAAAAGTCTGTGATTGAATGAATATGGACTAAGAGTATTTTTTAAGTCGTGTGGAAGAGTATTCCACAGATGAGCAGCAGAAAAAGCTAAACTTTTCTTGAATAAGTCGAGCCTAGGCTTGGGCATGTGTAATTTATTTAAGCGTTGACTGCGTCTTCCGCTGTATTTGAAAATAGGCCACAGATACGTTGGAGCATTCTGTGACAAGATTTTGTGAATAAATTTGGCTTTGTTGAAGAGAAGGCGCTTTCTTAGTGGTAATATGTTAAGATATGTATATGCGTCTACACACTGTGTGAGGTTTTTGTCTGAAATTAGGCGCACTGCACGTTTTTGTAATGAAAAGAGTCTTTTAGTGTTGGACATGGTGCAGCCATCCCAAATTGTGGAACAATAGTCTAGATGTGTTTGTATCTGGGATGTATAGAACATTTTTCGTGTCTCCTCATCTAGGAAATGTTTGATTTTAGCTAACTGGTAAACTTTTTGTGCCGTTTGTTTGGTCAGTGCTTGTACATGCGA
The DNA here is from genome assembly GCA_024509875.1 of Oreohelix idahoensis. Taxonomy (NCBI): domain Eukaryota; kingdom Metazoa; phylum Mollusca; class Gastropoda; order Stylommatophora; family Oreohelicidae; genus Oreohelix; species Oreohelix idahoensis. The sequence goes on from JAMPIV010002202.1 coordinate 43,832, forward strand.
ATTCCAACTTAAATGTTGGTCAATTATGAGTCCTAGTGTTTTATATTCATTTACATTTTCAATTAAAGAGGTTCCAATGTAGAGCTGAAGTGTTGTTTTCGGCGAGTTTTGTAATTTTTGTCTAGTTGATATTATCATACATTTTGTTTTAGTGATATTTATTTGCATGCAGTTTTCATTGCTCCACTTAATAAGATTGTCTGTGTCGCTTTGTAATAATATGTCTAGCGTGTTGCAACTTTTATCACTAGTATAAATGGTACAGTCATCGGCAAATAGGTCGCAGGATGAGTGCTCGATGTGTAGTGGAAGGTCATTTCTGTAAATGGACAAAAGTAGAGGGCCGAGAATAGCCCCCTGAGGAACACCGGTGTCAATCATCGCTCGGTTTGACAATGAGTTATTGTACCACCACACTACTTGCTGTCTGTCGGACAGGAATGAAAGTAATGTCACTAGTTTAAAGTCAACTTTCATTATTTCTAATTTTTTAGGCAAAAACAAACGATGATCAAACATAGACAAATGCTTTCCTAAAGTCTACAACTGAGAACACAAGACACAGTTATTTATGCTTTAGGTGCAAGTTGTCTATCATAAAAAGAAATGTGATGAGCTGTGAATACTTTTGTAAAATACAAGAAAGGAAAACAGTCAATTAAACTTGCTAACTAGCGGCAAGTACAATTGCAGCTTGAATTTTCGCAAACTAACTTATAACTTGTTTTATCTAAAAGTAAAGTCTTGAAGATGCGATGTCAACTGAAGAGATCTTCTGTTTTTCATTCATTGAACTGTTTGCCTGTAGAAGCTAATGCTGCAGTTGAACTGGCCTATAAGGTGCCTTTTTAAGCTTACAAAACATATACTTCTGGAAGCCTACTGCTATGGAAAACCTGGGACCAAGAGTCCATTGTTTTTCGGGGAGAAATACCGAAGTAAAATGGCTCAAATGAAAGATGGGCTGAGACTTCTGGAGGTGCGTAAATGACCACCAGAAACTGTGATTTTAATAATGAAACATCCACAACCACTTTGCCAATAACTTGCGCTTTTCGGCTGGACGAGATCAAACAAGCCGTTAAGGGTTGAAAAGATTAAAAAATTTTAAAGCTGCTGGAGTTGACGAAATTTCAGGGGAAATGATTAAAGCAGTTAATGACAACAACCTCTTGAGAATTTTAGATATTATAAATGAAGTATGGAGAGAAGAACAACCACCACAACAATAGAAAGACAGTATTATTGTAAAGTTACCGAAGAAAGGTGATCTATCAGACTGTAATAACTGGCGTGGTATATCTCTATTATCACAGCCTGGAAAATTGGCGGGGTTGTCAAGTTGATGATTTGTGGAACAGTAAACTTAAATTGCATGCTGACGAAAAGATCAGAGAAGAACAAGCGGGTTTCAGGCCGAAACGATCATGTATTGATCAAAATTCAGTAAGAGTGACAATACATAGAAGAATCAGTGGAAAGGCAATCTCCCCACTTATTATCATACTTCTAGTCGATTTTCAGCCTTTGATAGTCTACAATACCCATCATTGTGGAAGATACTTACAATCTATGGTTTTCCAACAAAATATGTGAATATAATCAAAGCGCTATATGACAATGCAAGATCCACTGTTAGAACAAATAAAGGGAATACAAGTTATGGTTTACAGTAGAAACAGGGGTGAAACAAGGCTGTATTATGTCACCACTACTTTTTGGAATAGCTATTGATTGGGTTATGAGAAACTATACCCACAATGAACAATTGGGTATAAAATGGACAACTGGAAGATCCCTGGGGGACCTGGATTTCGCAGATGATGTAGCATTCTTAAGTTCAACCCCATGGCAATCCCAAGAAGCAATAAATAATTTGTGTCATCTCTCGGTTAAAATTGGTCTCCAAATAAATGCCTCTAAAACTGCTTGAACTTTTTAACGTTGAGACTTTGATATCATCTTGAACGGGGAAAAACTACAGAAAGTTGAAAGTTTCAATTATTTAGGCAGTAAAATGACTCAGGATGGTGACACAACAAGAGAAATCCATACTAGAATTGCTTTGGCACTAGCGCCTTCTTGTAGATTATCTAACATTTAAAAAGACGATCATTGTAATATACAACCAAGCTTGTCTGTTTAATTCAAATGTTATCTCAGTGTTAACACAAACGGCTGTGAGAGTTTTGGAAAATAACAAAATCATTGGAGAACAAGCTGAATACATTCGAGAACAAATGTCTTCCACCAGAAAGAAAACTCATGAACATCAGTTGGAAAGAATTCAAGACTAATCGACAATGATGGCTGAGAGAAGGGTAGGCAGAAATATGGAGACGACTATGTTTAAGGAAATAGACGATAGTGCAATATCGGTCATGTCCTTGAATGCAAAACATTTGCTTTACCACTACAGGCGCATGTTTCAAGACATTTCCTGAGGGTAAGCGGAAAATCAACAGGAAGACCAAAAGAAACAAGGTCATGCTGACCAATAATAAGAGATAGGAAGAACGTTGGGCATTAAATAATGTGCAAGAGCTAAGAGGAGTGGCGTCACAACGAACAACCTGGAGAGCACTGGTTTCTGCCTTATGCGCCGTGTTTGGCGCTTAAAGAATTTATTATTATTATTATTATAGAACATTTTTCGTGTCTCCTCATCTAGGAAATGTTTGATTTTAGCTAACTGGTAAACTTTTTGTGCCGTTTGTTTGGTCAGTGCTTGTACATGCGAATTCCAACTTAAATGTTGGTCAATTATGAGTCCTAGTGGTTTATATTCATTTACATTTTCAATTAAAGAGGTTCCAATGTAGAGCTGAAGTGTTGTTTTCGGCGAGGTTTGTAATTTTTGTCTAGTTGATATTATCATACATTTTGTTTTAGTGATATTTATTTGCATGCAGTTTTCATTGCTCCACTTAATAAGATTGTCTGTGTCGCTTTGTAATAATATTTCTAGCGTGTTGCAACTTTTATCACTAGTATAAATGGTACAGTCATCGGCAAATAGGTCGCAGGATGAGTGCTCGATGTGTAGTGGAAGGTCATTTATGTAAATGGAAAAAAGTAGAGGGCCGAGAATAGAACCCTGAGGAACACCAGTGTCAATAATAGTTGGGCTTGACAAGGAGTTATTGTACCACACTACTTGCTGTCTGTCGGACAGGAATGATTTAAGTAATGTCACTAGTTTAAAGTTAACTTTCATTGTTTCTAATTTTCTTATTAAAACAGCGTGATCTAACATATCAAATGCTTTCCTAAAGTCTACAAAGATTGCTCCACATATGTTATCGTTATTTATGTTTAGGTGCAAGTTGTCTATCATCTTAGTTAGAGCTGTGTGGCATGAATGCTTTTGTCGAAACCCTGACTGACTGTCAATTAGCAAGTCATTGCTAACTAGGTAATGTAGTGTTGCTTTATGTATGTGTTTTTCTAGTGGTTTAGAAAGCGATGATAAAAGAGAAATAGGTCTATAGTTACCAAGATTACTGTTATCTGACGAGCCAGGTTTGAAGAGAGGATATACTTTGGCAATCTTAAAGGCTGAAGGAAAATAACTTTTAGCAATACATTGATTATATATAAAAGTTAGTGAATCACTAATAGCTGGTGCGGCGTAACGCAGTATTCGATTACTAATTCCGTCAAGCCCTGATGAGCTATTATCCTTAAGGCCAATAAGATAGTTAGTTATACACTTCATTAACTGTCATAAAAGGAATGTCGGGTGGAACTGAGTTTGTACATTTGTTTTTACAGAATGCTGAAAGTTTGTCTAAGTCACTACAGGAAGGTGGTATTGTGGATTTCAGACCGTTTATTTCTGCTTGAAAGTGATTGCTGAAGTCGGTGCAAGTAAATGAAGTGTTGGAAGAGAATGAGTCTGGTGCATTACGTTTTTTCGCTAAGGTGTTAATTGCCTTCCATATTTCCTTACTATTTGATTTGTTCTGAACTATATTTCTAAAACGATTTTTCTTTTCTTTCCGAATTAAATATTGAACTTTGTTCCTGTATACCCTGTATGTGTTGAGGTCCTTATTTTTGTGCGCTTGATCTCTCTGCCTCATAGCCTCCAACACTTCCTGCGTGATCCACGGAGATTTTAATTGTCGTTTGACGCGAATTTCCTTAGCTGGTACGTGCGTGTCAAAAACATTATAAAAAATTTTTGTCCAGTATTCAATAGCGTCATCCGGATCAGGAAGTTGGTAAACACGGGCGAGAGGTGCAGTTAGCAAGTCATTTAAAAATAATTCCTTACTGAAATGTTTGAAACTTCTAAATTTGATACTTACATGTTTATTTTTCGGAACTTTACATTTATTCTTTGACCATGTACAGCATACTGGATAGTGGTCACTCATTGCAATATTAGGGACAGAGCATTCTATGATGTTTTCTGGGCAAGTTACGTAGATGTGGTCGATTAGTGTGGTTGATGCTTGTGTTACTCTTGTAGGCTGGTTAACTATTTGTTTTAAGTTGTACGATAATATTATATTTTTCCATGTTAGATTTGAATTGTGTATATCGATGTTGAAATCACCAAGAAGAACAACCTCCTTGACTGTGGCAAATACATTGTCCATCATTATGGTGAAATCTTCGTACCATATAGGTCCTGCACTAGGATTTCGATAAAGATATCCCACCAGAAATGGGCCCTGATTCGGTAGCTTTATTTCCAACCATACACATTCTATCTCTGCTGTCTCTAAGTCGTTTCTGCGGCGAAAATTAAGGGAAGTGGAAATATAAACTGTTATACCTGTCTCTTGTTTTTTGCTTGCGTCTCGCCGAATAGTTTTAAAACCATTTAACGCAATGTCATCGTCTGTTATTCTGTCATTTAGGCGACTTTCTGAAAGTCCAAAAATGTGAAAATTATTACTTAGAATGTATGTAAGTTCGGGGAGTTTACCTAGAAGATGGTAAATATTCAGATGACCAAGTCGTAGACCATCCTTGTGAAGCCACGGTACATAATTACCAGCCATGCTTGTATAGTAAAAAGAAAGATATATTTTAAAAAAATATAAAAAAAATATAATAAAAAAATACAAGTTAAAAAACAGTTAGGCTATGCACACAAAAAGCGCAAAATATTTTTACGAATTAATACTTCACCAAGGAAGTGGAATTCAAGAAATGAGAAATTGCAGAAAATACAATATTAAAATAATTAATACAACTAATAAAAAACAATTTCAACTGAGTATATGAAAATTGTCACAAAACAATCAGGCATACAACATATCACACCAGAACTGCTCAACACAACAAAGTGAAGTTAAACGAGAGATGGAAGAAATTAATAATAGTCACAAGTCAGACAAGTTAAGTATACAACACTTCACACCTTAACACCGAAAATTCTAACAAATTGAAGCTACGCGTGATAATAAGAAATTTAAATTGTAACGAAATAAGTAATCAAAGAAATTTTTTTTTAGAGGATATTAACCGATAAACTATTAAAAGTTCTGATTATTACCGTTGTATTAAAAAATCAACAAATGTTCAAATGGAGTGAAGGCTGTAGTAACAGAGATTTAGTGAAGCAAAGTGTTTGTTCGTCAATAACTGACGTCTCTGCCGGGCATATAATAGGGATGACTTTGGGCAGACATCATTAATGCTTGTCTAAGTGACGCAGGGCTGAATTGCATCAGATAGACAAGTTCAGGGTTCCACTGAGGACGATAATAAGAACTAGGGGAGGAAGCATGGTGATCTCTGATTTCTTCCGTCCTTGTTGTAGTGTTGGTAGGAGTATTCTGCGCCTGGGACATTGGAATACTGTTGGTAGAGGTACCTGAGTGGGGCTGCTTTGTGACTAATGGGGGAAACATGGTATCATAAGATTCGGCTTCCTGATTGAAAGTGGCGTTGTGATAGCTGGAAGGCTGCCTGCTTGCAATAGGTGTGCTTCTTTGAGGGGTAGGTGGGGTTTGTGATGCGTTGTAATTATATGTTGATGTCTCAGTAGATTTCGTTGCATTCTCTATATGGGTTGAGCTGTCTTGTTGTGTCCTTTCTGGATATTTTATGTTTTTTGGCCAGGATACTGCTTCCCAGTGTGGATGTGTGAATTTGATCTCTGTAGAGTCGTTTCTTAGGTGCTCCTGAGTTAGATGTAAAGAATGGAGTATTGTTGATGAAGCCAAGGCCGTTTTGTTTACAATAGTTCTGTAGTTTTGTGTTGTAAGTGTCCGCTGTGCGACGCTGAAACCCATAGCATGGTGGTATGATTGATGAAATAAAGATGGAGGCTTTGGGAAATTTTTGTTTTATTGTAGCCACCAATCCTGAGGGGTTTAGGCTCTGCTCATTCATGATATCATTAATTCCTACGTGTAGTGTTGTTTTTGTTATCTTGTGATTAATATCGAACTTATTAATTATGTCCAGTAGTCTTTTAATACCAGCCCCCGGCACTGTCATAACTGAAACGATGTCTCTTGTAGTGGACATTCTTTACAATAAATACCCTTCAAGAGGGAGTACCAATTACAAATGTGTTTCACTACGTATTTCTTCACTTTGTTTTCTATTAGAAGATTGCTGCTGGCCTTTTCGGTAAGTGTTTTTTTGTGGACTGTTGTGATGGCTCTGAGATTTGTGGAATTTGGTTTTCGGGCACTGGAACGTTGTCTGGTAAGGATGCTGATACCTGCTGATTGTCTGTTGAACAATCCTCAAGAAATTGAAATCTGTTGGTAGTTTTGACTCCAATGATATATGTATGTGTTTGTGAGTGTCTCTTCGTAGATTAAATGTGATAAATAGTTTGGTGGTGATAGATTTTTAAATAGATAAATAGGCGTAAAATTTTTATAGTATTGGATTAAGTAGAAAGGTAGGTTTTACAAGATTGAGGTGTCGGTAAGGATTGTTTTACAAGATTGTGGTTTCGCTAAGGTTTGTTTTACAAGATTGAGGCAATATTTGCTATTGGAATTTTGTAGTTATGTTATTCGTTTTGTGTGTGAAATGTCTGTATAAAAGACATGAAAAACCAAAAAATTCATACTCGTATCGTGTCCTCTGTTGATATTAGCAATATTAGCTCCTGTAATATTGTACGACACAGGTAAATTCGTGGTGTCTTCTTTTTGTAAAAGAGATACAGTTTCATTGCTTTTCGTAATATTTTATGGTCCATAATATTGATGGAAACATAGGTTTAGAAATTAGTAGGGGTGTCTGTTATTGATAGTCAATACTGCAGAAGGTAGATAATTTCTGATAGATAGATAGATAGATAGATAGATAGATAGATAGATAGATGGACAGATAGATCGATAGATAGATAGTTCGATTATGCCTGGATATAATAGATAGATATGCCATAGTGGGGATATAAAATAAATAGGTCCATTTTAGATAGATAGATAAATAATCAACATAGTTACAATAGATAGTATTCTTTTAATTCTTCAGAAATTCTGTTTTACATGATTGATAGCTGCGGTAGTCCCCTGGGTATAATTTTGTTCTTAGTGTGATAAAGGTGAATTTTGAGAAGGTGTTGTTTTACAAGATTCTACTAGTGCACCATTTATGTCTGTTTTGACTCTAAAGTTGTAGTTTCGTAGAATTTAATGACAATGAAACGAAATGCCTCGTACTGAAAGGTGTTCTGGAATGTTATAGTTACACATTTTCCATGACTTGATAGCTTCAAGGTTATACCGGACCCTGTTCTACAACCTTTAAGTTTTAGGTGAATAGCCCTCTCTTTGTTCAAAGCATAGTTCTTTATGGTCGTTGGTCTTTAAAAAAACGAGCGTTACCCGTGGGGCCCACTGTTTAGATAGCGAAGATAACAGATTCTTAGATGACAGATAGTTACATTCCACAGGGGTTTAGTTATCGGTGAGGAACATTGTATACCGGGAAAATTTTATGATAGATTGATAGCTTGACCAGACATACATAGACCTCTTGCTTTGGCGAAGGTCACATTCGGATGAGTCATGTAGTCATTGTTAAAAATATCCTCCAGTAACATAGAGAAAAAAGATAGATACACATTTACGGTATTCTATAAAATGTTACATTACATTAACAAATATGATGTCGGTAAGGATTGTTTTCACCGATTGTAATAACCGGTAATATACTAGATATACTGATATAAAAATCCACGGAATGTGACTTAAACTTCCTGCGTTAATGCTGCGAAATGTGAGAGCAGATAAAAAACACGTCCGTCCATGACGAAGGGAATTCATATAGATAGATAGATAGATAGATAGATAGATAGATAGATAGATAGATAGATAGATAGATAGATAGATAGATAGATAGATAGATAGATAGATAGATACATAGATAAATAGATAGATAAATAGATAAATAGATAGATAGATAGATAGATAGATAGATAGATAGATAGATAGATAGATAGATAGATAGATAGGTAAGTAGAAAGGTAGGTTTTACAAGATTGAGGTGTCGGTAAGGATTGTTTTACAAGATTGTGGTTTCGGTAAGGTTTGTTTTACAAGATTGAGGCAATATTTGCTATTGGAATTTTGTAGTTATGTTATATAATATGTGTGAAATGGACTTTTAAAAAAAAAAAAAAAAAAAAAAAATTTACTCTCGTATCGGTCAGTCTGTTGATAGATAGATAGATAGATAGATAGATAGATAGATAGATAGATAGATAGATAGATAGATAGATAGCTAGATAGATAGATAGATAGATAGATAGATAGATAGATAGATAGATAGATAGATAGATAGATAGATAGATAGATAGATAGATAGATAGATAGATAGATATATAGTTAGATAGATAGATAGATAGATAGATAGATAGATAGATAGATAGATAGATAGATAGATCGGAAGAGCGTGAGTCCCAAGCAGCCACTGGATCAGAAGAAGAAGAGTCTGAGCGAAATTACAATGACGGCAATATAAAGACTAGAGAACGGGGGAAAAAGCAACGTAGCATAGAATTGTTATGAAAAAATTAGGTAAATTCCGATACGTTCGATCGTTCCGCAACTTGGAGGTTATTTCCCTTTAAGCAGCGTTTCGTGGACTTGAGTCGTAGTGTGCAAGTATCAGTTGTAAATGGAACGTGTCACACTGTATTCAGGTGCATATAACGCAGAGGATAATTACCTGTTGAGGTTTATTTTTTTAAAATTTTAAAGAAAGAAGAAGGAGGATATACTGCTAATTTTAAACCGACTTACGAAGTGGTGTAACGAAAGTGTTCCGTCAAATTAGCAGTCTATCCGTTGTCAAAAAAAGTCAGTTATATTAGTCAAGTCATCGGTCCGACAATCAATACTTGAATCAATCCATTAGTAAGTTAGCTCATTTAATATTTCGTCAGTCTGTACCCAACCCTAACCTTGACTCAATACACATATTATACATACTCGACGGCACTAAAGGTAAAGATTACTGTAAATTAATTAAACTGGCAACTCAAATTTGTATAGGTCATTTTACTTTCCGGAAATATTCGGTTATAATTTGTGTAATTAAAGAACTACCAGGCGACGGCAGCTGAGGTTCACAGATGTGTGTAAGAGAGATATGAAACCACGGGACATAAATCCAGCAACCTGGGATGATGAAGGTGTCGATCGCACCTAGTGCAGACTCTCCCAACAGCGCCACATCAGATTTGAAGAAAAGAAGCTCTTAAAACAAGCAGAAGAGGAAATAACATGCGGAAAGGAACTTACTTACTTACTTAGTCGTTCCTCTTCTACCATGAGGTGTAGAGATTTGGACGAGAGAATGCCAAACTATCCTATCGGCTGTCTTCCGTCTGGCCTGGTTCCATTCTAGTCCTCGGCTGAAAAGAACACCAGGTATAAAAAAAGAACTGAAGACTATCACCTATGGGGCGCATTCCCATAGTCAGTTATGACTGAAGGGGCTAATACTAATTATAGTAGAACTAGAGTAAAAGCCCGTCATAAGGCAGGAAGTAAATTCAAAAGCATCAATACCTGACGGCAATTTTACTTATTCAAAAGTATTTTTTTTTAAACCACTGTGTATCACCACAGTACACGAACTACGTGTCGTACAGCAGCGAGGATCCCAATGTGTGTATACGGGATCACACATTCTATAAATATATTGTTGTGCACACCGTCATTTGGGAGCCGCGGTAGCATAGTGGTTAGTGCACTGGCTTCCTAGCTTAGTGGTCCATGGTTCGATCCCCATATGAGGTGGGATTTTTTTAGGCCGCAAACGGCTCCTGGGTCGACCCAGCCTCAATTGGGTACCAGAGCAACTCTGGGAAGGTTAAGGCGGCCGGCATGATGCTGACCACATCACCGCTAGTGTGCCGATGGTCGAGAAAATATGGGCCTAACACCATATTCCCAATATGCCTCAATGGGCGTGTAACGGGATCCTTTAACTTTTTCCTTTACACCGTCATTTGCGCATTCTTCTTTGGTAAGTGTTACTATTTTCGGGAAACAATATAAGGGAAACAATACAATTAATGTCTAACTTTCAACCAAAGTTGCATCCCTTAGCGTTACGCACTGACAGAAAAAGCTGGGATTTTATATATAGGATTGTTTTGCCGTGAATTTCCAGGGGTCTCTGAGGAGACAAACAAGTATCAGGACTACTGCAACTCAGACAAGCGTAACGGGCGACTAATATATTTGAGCTGGCCACCTCATCGTGTAAACAAATTGCTACAGAAACAATTGCTACAAGGGCACGGGGGCGTTGGCGCAAGCTTCCTTCAAGGGGATCATGTGTAGCGGTGTTGCCATGCTTCAGATGGAGCGAAAAATGAAACATATTCTCGCAGTATTAACCATGTTTGTTTTAAAATGTATTCTTCAACAAAGGGTACACAGCGCTCACAAACATGCCTGCTGCATCAACTACCGTACTCAACAAAGATTGGATCAGACAAGACTATAAGACCACTCCTATTATGTCCACATACCTTTTGGCCATCGTCGTGTCGGATTTCAAGTCTAGAAACTACACCTTTGACAGTGGGTATGAGGTAAATCTAACCTTACAAATAGACATGCATTTTGTTTCACAATAGACAGATATGTACATTATTCTAGGATACCAAGTGCACGTAGTTGAAAGACATCATTCAGAAGTCCGCCTGAAGAGTTCCGTCTTTGAGTATGAAGGCACCAATCGTGTCTGTGAGACAAGGCACTCGGTCAGTTTAACGATTGTTTGAAGGCCTATGCTGATTGGGGGATTTAAAGGTGATGAATGAATGAATGCTTATAACTCATACATAACTTGAGATGAAATTGTGGATGTTGTGCAGGAATATAGTAGAACGATGCTAGATGACAAATGAGTATACCATTAGATTGTTACTTGTGAAGTATTCTGTAGAAATGTTGTATTCATCTCAGAATGTTCACGCTGGAAGACCTGTGGAATGAAATTAAAATTCCGAGTTCTACTATTCACTTATTAACAATACATGATACCACACAGTTTCTCATCACAGTGAAAAATGCATTATTGCAGATGGTACACATGTCTAACACTTGTGACTTTAAATGTGAAGTGCCTTAAATCTTTCTCAAAGGATGATACAAGCATTCAAAGTTTGTATATATTGTTTGAGACACCGAGAATCTTTCTATTTGCTCGTGACGTTTGTCAAACTATGTTTTCCCCCTACGCGTACTTATCTACCTTTTCTCCTATATATCTATCTATCTATCTATCTATCTATCTATCTATCTATCTATCTATCAATATATCTATCTATCTATCTATCTATCTATCTATCTATCTATCTATCTATCTATCTATCTATCTATCTATCTATCTATCTGTCTATCTGTCTATCTGTCTGTCTGGCTGGCTGGCTGGCTGCCTGCCTGGCTGGCTGGCTGTCTGTCTGTCTGTCTGTGTGCCTGATTGTTTGCCGTTTTCTCACCCTAAAAATAATTACTACTGAGCCATATCTTCGCTACTCGCCTCCTCTTAGTTTCTACCACTCCCTCAACAACAACAACACACACAAAAGCCCAAATCACATACATTCACATACACACCAGCACTTCATCTAAACTCCTGTCACTCATTCACACACTGCATATCTTGTATCCTCCCAGCTAAGAATCTGGGCACGTCCCGATGCCTACAGCCAGACGGAGTACGCCCTGGAGTTCGCCAAACAATGCTACGAGTTTTTCGAAGAGTATTTTGGATGTGCAGATGTGGTCCCGAAAGCAGGTAGAACTTTGTTGTTATGGCAACATCTTACAGAAAAATGGAAGGTTAAAAGCAATTATGGTCCGAACTGTGTAACCTTCTAACTTAATTTTATGTGTTTTTTTCTGACTTTATGTGCATCATCATCATCATCATCATCATCGTCACTTTCATTTGCGCTCCTTACAGAGCATGGACCCACCACTAAAGCTGTCCCGCTGCAGGAAGTCTGCACCAGGCCGGCGCATAAGCTTACAGCAGTGGTTTCTGTAGCACTGTGTTTCTCATGAAGAGGTTGCCTGCCCCATACACAACCTCATATTAGTCGCCTTGTACGACATGCATATAAGTGCAATAGTCCTATTTTTCCTTTAGTCTCTTCAGAGACCGCCCCTCCCCCGGGAACTGCACGGGGCGAATATGAGTAAGTTCGTGTTTATGTATGTGCATGTATGCTACAACGGTTTGTTTTTTTATTTTTTTTTTTGCTTCTTGGGCGGTGTCACACACACATGGACATAAACACATACACCCTCGCAGCCATACACACATAAACATTATGTACACTAGGGTGACCATGTATACATATTTGGCCGGATTTGTACGGCTTCCCACATCAAAATTTAGCGTCCGGTCGGCTTTTTTAAACAGTGAAGAATTGTCCGGCTTTTAAAACAAAATAAGAAAAAGAAGACAAAATAGATTTTTAAATTTGTTTATGCGAAAAAAAGAATTCTGAAAAAAAATCGATATTTAGTCAAATCTGCCCATGTTGACATCCGTTCAGATTTGGTAGAAGGCATCCATCATTATTTATTCTACTTTGAACTTTGATTCACCTAACCACAATCTACATCAATCGACTGAAATTTTAGTTTTATTCTTGTTGTTCATTGAGTAAGTAATACTATAATCTGAATGATTATACTTTTATTGAATTACTGGCACATGAAAAATGGACCAAATTCTTTGAACAATCAAGAAATGTAGAGTTACATTCTGAACTACTGCTAATTGCACAGTATTTGCTTGCTGTTCCAGGACAAATTGCTAATATTGACAGGCTTTTTTTTCTTTAATGGAAAATCAGTGAACAAAGAACAGAAACCGATTTACTGTTGAACATATTAAAAGAATATTACAAGTTCAATACAATTATAAAAATGTTTCTTGTACAGAGTCCCATGAGTATTTAGTAGGAAATTCAGACTTACTGAGAACAATTATGTCAAGTGAAAAGTACAATGTTAAAGGCGGAAAATTTAGTGACGTTGAAAAAATAATAATTGATGGAAGAATTATTAAAACATGCATTTTATGAAGATTAATTTTTTTTTCCATGAAGTATTTCTATATATTTTATCATGATTCTTGACATAAATGTATTAAATTAGTGAAATTAATGTGTCCTCATTTGTGTTCTTCTTTTCTTAAAAAGTATCTTCCTTTTCTCCTCCTTTTTAGACAAAACCAGAACATGTCCTCCTTTAAAAAAAATAATATGGTCACCCTAATGTACACACAGTTTCACGAGGAAATTAAGCTGAAAATGTTACTATTGGCTGAATGTCTTCTTTCTTTGCCACTTTATATTTCTAACAAGTAGCAAGGTATCTGTGAACATCATTGATAAATTGGAAATTATAGGAGTTAATATAAAAATAGAGGAAATGAGCATGCGTTGCTAGAATATGTATGGCCCACCCAACAAAGTCCTGACCCTTGCAAGTGTGGAAATAAATAGATCGAACTGCATAGTGATTGGTGACTTCAACAGCTTCTCGGAAAGATGGGGATACCCTTGTACAGATGGTAGAGGAGAGGAAATAGAGGACTGGAAGATGGACAACAAATCTTCACCTTATGGACAGGCCAGATGATGAACCCAGTTTTTACGCCAGAAGATCGTACATCACTTCCACTTCAGACCTAGCTTTCGCCGCAGGGGATATCCTTCACAAAACTGACCGACATGTACTTGACCAGCTAGCAGGCAGCGACCACAGACCAATAAAGCTGGTAGTAAATATGAAGTATGCTGACTATGACAATTTTGCAGTGATGACAGACAGGTTTTGTGAGACCATCAACACACGAACAACAGCATGAAAACTATGATTGAAACCGTTAATAGAGCAATACTCCATGCGGCCATCGAGACCATTCCCAGACGGACAAGAAAGAACTACATACAATACTGGACTGAAGGACTACAGAAGCTTGAAGATGCAGTAACAGAAGTCAGAAACATGGCAGAGACAGAACAAACAATGAAACAAATATCCTGCTCAAAACTATCACTGCAAAATACAAAAGAACATTAAATCAAACAATAAGAGACTGCTGGAAACTGGATTAGAGGAATACTACCACAGACATGGGAAAACGCCATATTGATTCTAATACCAAAGAGAGACAAAGATCGGACAGAATCAAATGGCTACAGACCTATTTTTTTAATTTTTTTTTTTTAAAGTTTCCCTCGTTTTGGCGAGGCGCGTCCCGTTCAACCTAGTCGGTTATATTAGGGCGCATGTCCAAATATAAAAGACCATTAGGTCTGAAAGACTACTTACTACAGATCTATCAATCAACTTAGCTGTGTAGGAAAACTGATGGAGCGCATAATTAATACCCGACTAATTTGGCATCTGGAAGAAAAACATCTCTTAGCCCCACAGCAGTGTAACTGTGGCACCGATAAAATGACTGTTGAACATCTGCTCTAAAGGTGCCAAAAATATAAGGAACAGAGAAAGCGCATATGACCATTACCAGTACCACTCCTGGAAAAACTCTACTGAGATATGAACAAGCTGACAACTGCTTTCTTTGAACAAATTCAAGCTGACGTCTCAGGGTGAACGAAGAAGAAGTTTCTAACAAGAGTTCTATAATTTCTGTTGAAGTGTTTGGCTGCGTTTCTCATTCAGCGTTTATCACGAAAGACTTTTCCAACGGCTCGTATCACAATATTATTATATTTCTCTTTTTCTTTTCCTCCTTCTCCATGGAGAGATGTGCAACCACTCCAGCTGGTCCTCTTTCAGGAAGCCTGCATCAAAGCATGTATATGATCTTTCGGCGGTAGTTTTTGCAGCAATTAGTTTTACATGATGAGTTTGCCAGCCAAATGCACAATCTCATATCAGTCGCTTGTTACGACAATGCCCAGGGGAGAGTGTTACGGGTTTGTTAAGTATTTAAAGCCATTTTGGTCATACATTATTTTAAGTAAAATGCAGAAATGAACGTAGCGACAGGAACTGTTAGAAATGAATGTCGTACAGACCGGGGAAAAGTTCTTATACTTTATTAGGACAGTCCACGAGACGAATTACTCCGCAATTTACATCATAAGCACTTATGAGATTCCATAACACGTGGTACTATGTCGTCTGAAGACATGATAATTTGGCAAAGATGCCGTCCGTAACAGTCCAAGTGTCCGAGACACTATGATTCGAATAAATCAACACACATACTTGCTAGATACCTCTCTTTCATGCACATATAAATCCAAGGCATGTCATATGAACTTTGCTCCAATAAAATGTAGAAATATCGTGCAACATGCACACAGGCTTGAGCTTCATCAAACACATCCGAACAATTCGAAAGACATAATCGAAAGAGCCCGAAAGTGACCGTTACTTTTGCTCATGCAGACGCACAGGCAGACGCGCATGCGTACTAATTTATTTTACACTCACGGGTGCGGTTTCAACAGCGATGCGTATTAGTGCTGCTCTGTTTGCGCACAGCGATGCCTTCACTAGTGAACGTAAAGCTGTGTACAAATGGAAGCGTAACAGAGAGCTTATTCTATTCCTGCTTCATCGCCTTAGAAGCCCCTTCTCCCCTCCCCCCGACACTACACGGGGTAATATTATTGTACTGTTTTGTTGAAAGTAAATTATAGTATGAATAATGTATGTCCCTGCCATCAATGGTACCTATACCTTGTAGCGGTATGGCAGCTTGCGTACCCTGATAATCCCCAGAGCTATGCCAGTGGGAGTTTTACTCCTGGTAGGTTCAACCAAGCTGGACTGGTCTGTGTGGGTAGGGGTCAGACAAAAGCTGGTACCCTGGTCCTCCAGGTTGGGGGTTTTAGCACAGGGCTGACACCCCTGTCTGTGTTAAAAAAACAAAAAAACAATGAAGTTACGGAAACAATAATAAATGAACAAACTTTGCTGCGGGATGGACATTCGGAGTCTGTGGCTCGTATGACTGTCAGTGATGAAAGCCGAAAGGAAGCCACTGACATGAAAACGGATGTCCTGACCGCAAAACAGGATACAAGAATAGGTTTTTGGAATGTCAGGACAATGTACGAGACAGGTAAACTAAGACAGGTCACGGCAGAAATGAGAAACTATAGGTTACACATTCTAGGGATAAGCGAGAGCAGATGGACAGGGGCAGGAAAAGTTAAAACAGCAACAGGAGAAACAGTACTTTACTCTGGAAGAGAGGATGGACAACACAATGAAGGCGTAGCCATTATTCTACAGAAAGGAATAGAAAGGATATTACTGGAATGGAAACCCATCAACAACAGACTGATAAGATTAAGATTGAGAGGGAGATTCATCAACACTACAATAATACAATGCTACGCACCAACGAATGATAGCGATGAGGAGGTCAAGGATGAATTCTATCAACAACTGCAGAAAGAAATGGAAGACACACCTAGATATGATCTTGTTATAGTAATGGGAGACCTCAATGCGAAAGTTGGTACACACAATACATATAATGAAAGAACAATGAGGAAATGCGGCAGCGGAACAGCAAACGAAAATGGGGATAAACTAATAAGTTTCTGTAGCATTAATAACCTGGTCATTGGAGGAACACTCTTCCCACATAAAGAAATTTACAAATTAACATGGGAATCACCAAATGGTCGGGACAGAAACCAGATAGACCACATCATGGTTAACGGTAGATGGAGACATGCATTACAAGATGTGAAGGTAAGAAGAGGTGCAGATGTGGGAAGTGATCACCATTTAGTAGTAGCAAAACTGAAAGTGAAACTAAGAAGGGCTGCACCAACTGTAACTACACAGAAAAGGTTTGACATCAGCAAATTGAAGGACTCCCTTACCAGAAAAGCTTTTACGGCCGACATAAAGAAACGATATCAATTTGCCAAAAGTCAGGAAAAGACATTGACTGATGATATAGACCAGAATTTCAACACCATTTCAACAATATACAAAGAAAGCAGCAAATCATGCTTGGGATTCCAGGAAAGGAAGAAGCAAGACTGGATAACACCAGAAACTTTAAACACCATAACGATGAGAAAGGAAATGAAAAGAAAGAAAACAGAAGCGAAGTCCCCCGTTAAAGCAACTATATAGCGAACAGTACAGTCAGCTGGACAAGGAAGTTAAACGCCAAACCCGAGCCAACAAAAGGAATTTCCTAGACGATTGTGGCAGTGCCGGTATATGCAGTATTTTCAGTTTACTTTACATAGAGCAGATGTTTAACTGGCCTAATCACCAGAGATTTAGATTTCTCTCTTAAATTTGTGTTACCAGGTTCGATTTTCTTCTCTTAGGTGTTGATGTAGCGAATTTAATTGAAATGGATAGATTTCTTATCTAGATCTCAAAACTGTAGTAATTCACCTTTTCAACAGCGTTCGATTTCATGCAAAACTTTTAATATCTTTCAGCATGAAACTTAAAATTTCAACAAAGTCTGGAATTCAGAACATTTTTACCATAATAAGTATAATAAAATTCTATCATCTCATCAGATGCTTTCATCGATGCAAAAAAATCCCTTTTTGTTTTACATCCCTTGTCTCGTAGGCCTACTCAATTGTCAAATATGGCGAACCTTCTCATTCCACCGTGTTCCTTCTTTTAAGTTACAGTCTTATTTTAGGTTCGACGACATTTGCCCATCTCCTCAGATTTGTCCTTGATTTCTTTATAGTCATAAGCATTCCTTGAGTTAAATGCTTTCCAACACAAGAATATTTTCTACTCTACATGGTTTGAGGTGTAAGACATTTTTTTGCAAATAGACTCAAATCCTCGAACCTAGTTCTGCTGCGACTAGGGTTGGGAGCTCTATTCAAAATACATAT
The DNA here is from genome assembly GCA_024509875.1 of Oreohelix idahoensis. Classification (NCBI taxonomy): domain Eukaryota; kingdom Metazoa; phylum Mollusca; class Gastropoda; order Stylommatophora; family Oreohelicidae; genus Oreohelix; species Oreohelix idahoensis. The sequence goes on from JAMPIV010002202.1 coordinate 62,181, forward strand.
TTAACGATTGTCACTACTTACGCCAGTAAGAAAATTATAACCACTCAATGTCCTGAAATACACATTTTATAAGAAATGTTGAAGTTTGATTCTCTCAAACTAAGAAATATGTAGAGCTGGACCAGATACGACCTCTTGAGTTGCGCTCTTTCATTCTACTGCCCAAATGGCGTCGTTGTTCCACTTTCCCCGGAGTAAATCTGAGCTATCCGATTGGTCAGGGGAAATCACCCAATTATTAGAAATGGCGTGTAGAAGCGACTCTACCCTAAATATGTGACACTATTTATTATTTTCTGTTTCTCATAAAATATAAAATTATGGGGTGGTCTGTGCTTCCTCTGTCTTGTAAGAATATAGTCTGTTTCCAAAGGAACAACTATGTACACGGCCACACGATCTTGCAAGACAGGCAGAGGAGGCAGCACTGAGAAATGAACAAAGCACAGTATACAAAATAACTAAATTCATCAGCGGAAAACGAGGTGCAAACAATATTACATTAGTAAGAGATAAGCAAGGTAATCTCATCACGACAGCAGAGGGACAAGAAACAAGATGGGCAGAGCACTTCAGAGAAACTCTGAACAAGGAACCACCAGAGATACAATTGAATGTTCCTGAGGCTGAAAACGATCTAGATGTGAATACAGACATTCCACGAAAAGAAGAAATCATCACAGCAATCAAAGGGTTAAAGAACGGCAAAGCTCCGGGCCATGATAACTTAAATGCAGAGCTATTTAAGACAGACCCTGAGCTAGCAGCAGAACTATTAGAACCACTATTTGCACAAGTCTGGAAAACGGGGACAACACCATCAGAGTGGAACAAAGGAATAATTGTCAAATTGCCCAAGAAGGGAGATCTTGCAGACTGAAATAATTGGAGAGGAATCACTCTTCTCTCAGTTCCCAGCAAAATACTAGGCAGGATAATTATACAGAGAATTTCAAAGGCAGTAGATCACAAACTGAGGAAAGAACAAGCAGGATTTAGAAAGAACAGGAGCTGTGTAGATCATATATTCACTCTCAGGAACATTATAAATTATAGAGCAGTGCTCAGAATGGCAAAGACAGCTTTACATTAATTTCGTTGATTTTGAAAAGGCTTTTGACAGCATACATAGGGACAGTTTATGGAAAATACTGAGGGCTTATGGAATTCCAAGCTGCATAGTGTCAATCATAAAAAGCCTCTATGCAAACTTTACGTGCAGTGTTGGGCAGAGCAACCTAACCTTTGAGGTGAAGACAGGAGTACGACAGGAATGCCCCTTATCAACCACTCTATTTTTAACATAAAACTCAACCATAGACTGGGGTGATGCGCCCAGACAACAGAGGGCAGTCCAAGAGGAATAAGATGGACAACATTTTCTACATTGGAAGATCTGGAATATGCAGATGACATTGCACTACTAGCACATTCACATCAACACATCCAGGAAAAAACGGATAGACTTAATAAGTTTAGCCAGCAGGTGGGCTTGACATCAATTTAAAGAAGTCTGAGGTCATGACGCTCAATGTGAGCAACCCTGAGCCCATATCAGTAAGGAACAAGCAATTGGTACAGACAGATACCTTCACATACCTAGGAAGCGTAGTAACACCAGACGGCGGGGCAGGCAAAGACATCAACATCAGAATGAATAAGGCAAGAACAGCCTTCTTTAGCCTAAACAACATCTGGAAGTCCTCCCAATACAGCACAAGCACAAAATTAAGATTATATCAGAGCTGTGTGCTTTCTGTGCTTCTCTATGCTGCGGAATGCTGGAGAGTTACAGAGAAGGAAATGTCGAAATTGTCCTCTTTTCACACAACATGCCTAAGAAAAATTCACCGAATCTTTTGGCCGAATACCATCACTAACCAAGATCTGCTTACTCGTAGCAAGCAAGAGGACATGCACACCATCATAGCTGGCAGACGCTGGAACTGGGTTGGTCATGTCCTCAGAAGAGACCCCGATGCCATCACAAGAACAGCTATGCTTTGGACCCCTGAAGGAAAACGAAAAAGAGGCCGACCAAAAACAACCTGGCGGAGGACTGTGGAGGCTGAGATGCAAAGAATGAACCAGAGTTGGGGCACTGTATGAAGGATGGCCACCGACCGAGCAAAGTGGAATCAATTTGTTGTTGCCCTACAAGACCCCACTAGGCGTGATGGCCACTGGCTGCTTTGACGGTCGGCGGCTAAGGATCAAAGAAGAAGAAGAAGAAGAAGAAGAATGTATGTCCAGACTGGTCTCAAAGATGTAGAGGCGAGCCCGAAATCACGGAAAAGTTTAAAGAGGTCCTTTTACAAGACGAATAGCTCGAACAGAAATTTTAAGACCGTTGTTCCGGTTAACTTTGAAAATTCACAAATCTGAACAAACAGTTACCACTAGTTTGTATTTGTTTACTGAGAGCTTTTAATTGTCTTTTCCCCAGATCACGTGGCTGTGCCGGACTTCAGTGCTGGTGCTATGGAGAATTGGGGCCTGGTTGTGTACAGGGAAACCGCCCTACTTTATGACAAACACGTGTCGTCAAGTCTTAATAAGTACACAGTTACTTTCATCGTTGCACACGAAATCGCTCATACAGTAAGAACGAAAAAAAAAATGACTAACTTATTTGACCTACCCCCCTTTGTTTTAAATAATATCAGCCGTCTATATCAGGGGTGGGCAACCGGTTGACCGTGGTCTTCCCCTAGATCATATGGAGTGATCTGGTAGATATTTAGGTAACGAGGGGGGGGGGGGGGGGTGGAGTGGGGTGTGTGGGGGGGGGGGGGCGGGGGGGGGTTTGGCGGGGGGGGGGGGGGGGGGGGGGAGGGGGGGGGGAGGGGGGGGGGGGCGGGGGGGGGAACAGAAAGAATATTTCAACTAGAGAAAGAAAAAAAGGACTATCCTTCTCCCGACAGCTTTTCAAAGCCCGCTGTCCCCAGGTTTAAAGGTACACGGCAGCCATCACTTTTGTCACGAAACGTAACGCTGTGAGACATTTTAAAGCTTTTCATTTTGTAATTGAAACTGATTGTCCACCAAACTCAGCAGATGTGATTTTATCAAGGTAAATCTTTAGAGAGCTCCATGTTTCTGAAGTAGAATCCCACAGCTCCTTGGTTGCCTACCGCTGGTATATAATAAACTTGGTCTAAACCAGCTTATAGAAGAGCGAGAGAGATAATTCCCATTAATAATCTATATGGCCATCAGCAGATAGAAGAGCGAGATAATTCCCATTAATAATCTATATTGCCATCAGCAATATGTTTTACAGAACCCTTTGCTAGTAACTTCCCTACTCCTTTCTTGCAACTGCTACTTCTGCGTCGTTTCGATGTTACATGCAATAACCATTTTTATTAATTTTATTATTGTTAACATACATCTCATTTTAACGACATTTTTATTGCTTCCATTCTTCTTCTCTTCTTTACTTCTGTTCTATATGTGGCAGTCATCTTTATTATTTGGCCACAATATTAAGCACTTCTGGTTACTTCAATGAATATTCGTTAAGTGTGAACGCTCTGTCCCCAAGTTATGACCCCTGAAGGCATTCAATCTCCAGGTTTTGTGTCAACGAAATATAAGAACGATTCACTCTTCATTCAACTGTGAACATTCAATTCCAAGCTATGTGTCCAGTTAATCATTCAGTGTGAACAATCAATTTCTAAGGTATGTATTGAAAATATTTAAAAAAAACTTGTTACACTTAATTCTACTGCGAACATTCAATCTTCAAAGTTATGTGTCAATAACTTAAAAAACGATTAATTCTTCTGTCAATTCGAACATCAAATCTCTAAGTTATGTATCCAAAATACAAAAATCATGCCATTCGTCTTCACTGTAGGCATTCAATCTCCAAGTTACGTGTTCAGAATACAATATGTTTTTCACTCGTCTCTCGGTCCGGACATTCAATCTCTAATTTATGTGTTCAAAATACAAGAATCTTTTTATTCGTCACTCAGTTCGAACCTTAGCCCTTTAAGTAACGAGTTCAAAATATAAGACGCATTTCACTCGTCATTCAGTGTGGGCATTCAGTCTCCAGGTTACGTGTCCAAAATGCTAAGACACTTGTAACATTCGCCAATATATCTGTTTCATCTGGATCTTCAGCTTACTTTCCTTGTAACTCAACTCGAGAAGTTAAGGATCGTTTGATGATACAGCAAATAAATAAAGGTAATAACAGGCACTCGTAGGACATAAAGGATAACACCAGACAAATCAGCTTACCATGAATCGAACCTAGGATCATTCACATGGTGCCATTGCCTTGCTGTGAAAGTACATCGTGAAAGGACGCTCAGCCAATTTTGCACCTCAAAAAAAAAATTGCATCATTGGCTGAAGTCATTCTCATGACACCCACACAACTATGGTATATAGGACCCCGCGGACAACCCAGACGGTTTAAAGACACAATCACTAATATAACTATCCTATCAGCAAGTATAGACCAAAAATTGCCGAAATACTTGTGTCCTGTAATGTGTAGTGGAAAACGAACGACACAGAATAGATTGGGAGGTTAAAGTATACAGCAACATTCTTGGGCATTTCAAAGTTCTCTACGTCATTGCATCGCTTCAAGTAGTTTCAGGGGATCTAGTATGAAACAAAGAATGATTAGGACTACTCCTCACTCAGGCATGTCGTACAATGCGGCTAATCTGAGGCTGTGCATGGTGCTAGCTACTTGCTCCAAAGGGAGCGAAAAGGAAACTGGATGATGATTGAATTGCATTTATCCCTCTTCTGCGTCAGCCACTCCCACAATCCACTTTCGGGATGCCGTAAATGATTTTAAATTGCTTCAGAACGTGAGCAATGTTCGTGAAAAGATTCTTGCTGAAAACTGAGTGGAAGCGGTACACGAAAAAACATGCAATCAAGATTAACCAATAAAAAAATTAACATGAAAGATTTGCAAGGGGGAATGGGGAAGTAATGAATAAAGAACCAGAAATGGTAGAATTTATAATTCAACAACAACTTTGTGTTCTGGCAGTATTTCAATAAACTAGAAGCTGTATGATCTAAAGTGATATTAAAAAAAGAAAGAAAGAAACGATAGTATTTATGATTCACCTAAATCTTTGAACCAGAGATTTTTTTCAATTACCATACCCGGTGCCGTTGGTAATCATGTCTCTCCACATCTTCCTATCGTCAGTACAATGACTGTCTCAGTCAAACTGACATCTTCAAGTTTGTGAATTAGAAATTAAATGATCTAAATTAAATTTTTTTTTTAATCTTCTTCTTTCTTCTTTGATCCTTAATCGTCTGGTGGCGTCTTGTAGGGCAGCAACAAACTGCTTCCACTTTGTTCGGTAAGCGGCCATCCTTCGTACAGTGCCCCAGCTCTAGTTCATTCTTTGCATCTCGGCCGCAACAGGTCTCCACCAAGTTGGTTTTGGTCGGCCTTTCTTTCGCTCTTCTTCGGGGTTCCATAGTATAGCTGTTCTTGTGATTGCTTTTTAAAAATACCCGCGTGTAAATTTGTTTAAACCTTAGACTCTTACACACAGGGAAAAGACAAGGACAAAGATTATGAGAATAAAATGCAAGAAATGATAACAAGGTTGAACTTGAAGAAACACCACTAAAGGATGTAGAATCGTACACATATCTTGGCAGTAATATAGACAGAGTTGGAGGCAGAGTCGTCACTAAGGTTGGTGTCACCCGCTGCGGTAACTCATGGGTCACCCCCATGGACCTCCTCCCGTACCAGACCATACAGAATCCTTAGTAATGTTTTTTGTATTAATGTTACTCGTAAATGCATATGGAAAAATACTCATAAATGAAATAATACCAAACAAATAAACAGGAACAAATACACAAGCATTTCACTTAGTGAACATCTCGACTAAATCATAATGCTCATTAGAAGGTTAAAAAAGTAAACTTACATAGAGTTTTAGCCTTGTAGGTATATTGATACAGTACATGTAAGCTGGGCTTACGAAAAATGTTTTTGTGGTTATAACTAAATACAGGGATATTTTTATAAAAACTAATAAATTTCTGCTGAAACACTGCACGCAAATTTTATAGAGTCATTTTGGTGTCACCCCCTCAGCTGATCACCCCCTCTAATGGTGTGACCCGGGTGCGGGCCGCACTCCCCCCCCCCCCCCCCCCCCCCCCCCCCCCCTATTGTCGCCTCTGGTTGGAGGGACAGACAATGATATCAAAATAAGAATAGAAAAAGCAAGAGGAGCTTTCATTGCATTGGGAAACATATGGAGAACAAGAGAAATCAAGTACAACACGAAAATAGGAATCTTCAACTCAAATGTCAAGTCAGTCCTATTGTATGGCTCTGAGACATGGAGAGCAACAAAAACAACAACTAAAAAGGTACAGACTTTTATAAACGGGTGCTTGCGTAGAATAGAAGGACTGAAATGGTATGACAAAGTCACAAATGTGGAATTGATGACAAGAACCAGACAAGTGCCAGTGGAACAAGAGCTGAGAAGAAGACGCTGGCGTTGGATAGGACACACATTGAGGAAACCTGTTGATAGCATTAAAAGACAGTCCTTGTTCTGGAATCCACAGGGTAAGAGAGGCAGAGGTAGACCAAACAACACACGGAGAAGAGAACTGGAAACAGAGGTGAAAATGATGAGGAAAACATGTAAAGAACTTGAGCCGATGGCATGGGACAGGAAGACTTGGCATGTGTTTGTTGAAGGCCTATGCTCCTTGTGAAGCTAAAGGGATTGATTGATTAGACTCTTACCTTTTCTACAATTTTTAATATCATGTCTTTTATGTATTGATGTCTTTCCTTCACTGACTAGTGGTTTGGGAACATTGTAACGATGCAGTGGTGGGACGACCTCTGGCTCAATGAGGGTTTTGCGAGTCTACTGATGTACGTTGTTATGGATTCTGTCTACCCTCACTGGAATGTGGTAAGAAATTAACTTAGTTATACTTAGTGTAATAGTAATAATGTTCGATGTGGTATTAGCAGCAGCAATAATGTAACATCATCTAACTCTTTTTCCTGCAATCTTTTCGTTGTCATAATATATTCCACATTTCTTCATCTCTTAAAATGCCCGAAGAATTATCGATTGCTTCCGTCCAACGTAACTAATAATCTTCCTTTTGCGCATTGACCTCTTTCATGACATCCTCATTCCTTTTTAACTGTAGTCCCAAACTATTCAATATCATAATACCCGCCGTAAGTACTTCGGTCGGTCGGTCAGCCACATTTTTCTTGTAACTTTCAACCACAACTAAGGCGGTGCAACTGTGGTTGAAAGTTAGACAATAATTGAATTGTTTCCTCTTATATGTACTCTCCTGAAAATAGAAAAAGTGCGCAAATGAAGGTGTGCATGAACAGTTTAATTATGGAAAGAAGCCAACAACACGATTGATAAACAGTACATGAACTGGAGTTTCGTCAAACTTCAAACGTTGTTCTCAGAGGCAGTAAGTCGACCATGGCTTCTCAGAGGCAACAATTACGAGACATGTTGTCATAAAAGAAATGTTAGATATTTAGTCAATTTACGGTCCATTAGATCATTATAACTGAACATGTCATTTAGGTAAGGTTACTCCATGTCTTCATATTTAATACATCCATATCATTTTCACTACAAATATCTAATGACGGTCGCCTGCAATGAAATGACCACAGTAGGAGATAGTACCGTCTGTAATACATGTAACAGAAACAACACACTATAATTAATAACCTGTAAATGTTGACGGGTTATTGCTAGTTATTAATAGTTTTCCAACACGGACCATGCCCAGGGACTTTCACGTTCAAATATGTCGTACATGGGAATGACTGTTACCACATAAATGTTACCAGACTTTGTGCTACATTTCAGCACTTATGAAGGGTTCCAAATAGTTGTTGGCTGGGGGTCTCGAGTGTTGAACACAGGCTCTAAGCATCAGTAGTAACATTTGTAGTAGTAGTAATTATTGTAGTATTAGAAATGTTATCAGCGGGTAGTAGAAGTGGTATTAATTTTAGTAAATAGTAGCTATGAGTAGTAATTATTACAATCGTAATTGCATGTTTTCTTTATTATTAATAAAACGTAAATTCATTTGAAATACTACCATTCTTTTGTTTTAATAAATGTTATTGGAGCGTGTCTCGAGACATCGCATATCATTTTATAGACCTCTCATTTGTGTGTGTTTTGCACTGTTTATTATTTGTTTAGTTCTGTTTGTTCTATCGCTTCGTTTTTAATTACACCTTGGAAAAATTAGGACTGCTATTGCTGTCATGTTTTATTTACGTTAAACAAGACTTGTCTTCCCACAGTTTTCTGTAGTCCATAATAAATGTTCAAAATGCAATACTTTATGATAAAGATAGTCAGTGTTAAATCCTTTTTTTCGCATAAGAGTTAATGGAGTTCTAAATGCCAAAGTCTAACTTGGTTATATGCGCTATTTGTGCGCATCTGTATAAGTAATATAAGTTTGATTAATTACGTACCAATTTTTGCACTAAAGAGCGCAACTTAGTGCGATCGGTTCTTGGTTTGTTGCCAAACAGCGTTGACGCAGAGAGATGTAAAAAGCCGGTTGAAGAAGACAGATGACTTCCAATAGAATTCGTTGAAAGTCTTTGCCCAATGTCGTGGGAAGACTTTATAATTTTTATTGGAGATCCTACCCTCTAGTGAGGAGGATTAGCCTAGTCTGGCTCGTTTCGTTGTTTTCCAGTATCTTGATATGATACCACTATAAATCCTCAGTACGATCTTGTCAGGACTTCGGCACGTCTCTGCATGACTTGCTGATAGTGTGTAACAGATCCTCTACGGGGATAGTTTTGAATCACTACACTGTGAAATCTCCAGTGCAGATATCCGGCATTACTAATTACGTGTGGAATGAAATATGAGATGTACAAGAAAAATAAGTAATACTCCCGCCGTCCATCGGACTTCGGCAGTCATTGAGGTCAATCAAGTTGACCAATTTTGATTATAAATGATGCACGTTTTTTCAACATGATTAAGATGATCGTATGTCATTCGTCAGCAAATAAATGTACCGCCCTTGATGTCAGCCATGATTCCTGATTACATTATGTTCCAGTTGGTCAAAGTTCTGACCACATCATTAGCACGATGTTAGTTGTTTCACATTTGGTCTATTTTCACGACCCACAAGTTGTCGGCCACCTGTAAGCCCGACCAAAGCTGATCATATTTAAATCAGCAATCGTATTAACATTGTCTAACCGTGCCACCCCTACTCACGCAAAAATAAGACACTAACAGTCAGTTTTCAGAAAACAATTTTTTTAAAAAAAACAGATAATTGAGTTTAAACGTATTATCTCACAAGGGCCTCTCAATTTTCTGGCCAACAGGTAGCCTTTTTATTTTGAACACGCAGAAAAACATGCGTTCTATGAAAGAAATAAAAAAACATAACATTCTGGAAGTAATTCGCAATTTTTCAAGAAGAAGGTCAGATGCCTTCTTGATAACAAGTATACGCTAAACAAATATCAGCAGGATTTTGCAGAGAGCTATAAAAATGTGGAACTGAATTTTAATCTATCAATTTTCTTCTTCCTTCTCACGCATCATGCCTACACGCATAACCAATTAAATTTCTTGACAGCTTGTTATTTTCTAATAATATTTGTCGGTTGTGTTATTTACTTTATTTACCCCCATTATTAAATTGCCCACTCTCTTCTTAATTTTTTCCCGTCTTTCGTATCTTTTTTCCAGCAATTTAGCTTTATCTCAAGTTATTTTCATTTTTTTTTTTTGGTGCTAATCAGAATCGACATCATTGCACTGCAGGCAGACCTAAATTTGCTCAGCCTCCCTCAGCAAATGTCGACAGATATAAATTCTAACTGTTCCTGTAGCGCATTTAAACCAATTATAGAGAGAAAACCCGAGGCCTGTAAACAGTAAATAAATAAATATTACACACATAAAGGTATGTTTCAGGCACTCGTGAGAAATAAAGAAGTAGAAAACTAGACAACAGAAAAACAACAGAAGTGAGAGGCTTATCGGAGAATCGAACCTAAGACCCTCCGAAAGGCACCCCCGCCTAGCTACGGAAGCGAATCACTGTATCCTCCCTGCCAGCAAGGCACCACAAAAAATAGTGCTTCATGAACAGAGGTCATTAGCGCGATTTTCAACACATAACACCGGATATGTACCTTGGACGATTCAGCCTAATTAATGACGCAATCACTTCTGTGGTCCCCCTATTATACAGTACAGGTCAGATTACACAAAAGGATCCCGTTACACGCCCATTGAGGCATATTGTGAGTATGGTGTTAGTCCCATATTTTCGTGACCATCGGCACACTGGGGGTGATGTGGTCAACATCACGCCGACCGCCAGATTACACGAGACAAAGACATTAATACTGTGTCTAGTAAATGATAGAAGAATGAGAACAGTACAAGGCAGAGGTTAGGTTTGTATTTTATAAACATTTAAATAAATAAAGAGGGGAAACCCGAGGCCTATAAATAGTAAATAAACACTACGGATGCATCATCTCAAACGCTAATTGATACGTATCTTAAGATTGATGCCAAATTCCAGCAATCTTTGCCTTGTTGATTCATCTATTGATTATCTCAAGTAATTCAGAAAGTTATTTACTTTCATGCGTGGGTTCTTGAGTAGAACAGATGGACTTAACTGGTGCAATAAGATCACCAATGTGGAACTGATGAATAGAACGAGAAAGATGCCTGTTGAACAAGAGATGATAAGAAGACGCTGGCGATGGATTGGACAGACATCGAGGAAATCAGCTGCTAACATTACAAGGTAGTCTCTGTTGTGAAATACCCAAGGTATCAGCAAAAGAGGGAAACCAAATAAACATTTGGAGAAGGAACTAGAGACGGACATGAAAGCAATAGAAAAGAGATGGAAAAAGTTTGAATGAATGGCCCAGGACATGAAGGCTTAGAATGTATTTGTGGAAGGTCCTATTCTCCACGGGGAACTGACATGTAAAGGTCGTAAATGAACAGGTTTTCTGTGAGTGAAAGCACTTCTTTGTGACCTTCAGTAACCTAATTTACCTTTTACATCCATGATTCTCTTCCATTTGACCTACTCTTTGTAACAATGACTAATTCTCTTCCTCACTTCCACTGACAAAGATTAGCTGGATAGAATGATTTTCATTGTCAGGGATGTTGCTAATGCAGGGCTTCATCAAAGTAATGTACCTTTGTGATACCTACAGAGTATGTAGTCACTTCTATAGTTGGTCCCTCCTTGTAGAAAGCCTGCACCAAGAATTGACATACTCTTGCAGTAGTGGTTTATTTGGCAATTTGTTTAACATGATGAGGTTGCCAGCTCAATGCCCAAACTCATATTAGTCGCCTTGTATGACATGCGTGAGGGTGCCCTAGTCATATTATTTATTTGTCTCTTCAGAGACCCCCGCGGACTACAGGAACGTATTCGGGTCTTTATCAGGCCTAAGTTGTGTCTTTCACTCAATGTTATTCAGCGTGCCCCTTTAGGTCAAACTAACGAACTTTGTTTTACGATTGTCTCATTTACATTCGACCGCCCGATTGGCTAAGCTTTCTTCTACCGGCACAATTACCGAATTCCGGGATCTAAAAACATGGCAGAGTCACGCTCCAGTCTACTCAGATTTAAGTTGCTACTTGACTCTGCTGGTGAGTTAGGGAAAACGAAGGCAGCGAGCAAGGAAACTAATCACCCGACCTCGTAAAGGTAAAAAGGTAAAGGATCCCGTTTACACCCCCCATTGAGGCATATTGGGAATAGGTGTTAGGCCCATATTTTCTTGACCAACGGCACACTAAGGGTGATGTGGTCAGTATCACGCCGGCCGCCTTAACCTTCCCAGATCTGCTTTGGTACCCAACGATGCTGGGTCGACCACGGAGCCGTTTGCAGTCTAAAAAATCCCACTTCAGCTGGGCATCGATCCATGGACTACCGAACAAGGAAGCCAGTGCACTAACCACGGCGCTAACGCGGCTCCCACCTCGTAAAAAGATTGATGTATTACGGTGAAGGATCTAACACCTCACTCACATACGGTAGTTTCTGACCTTTGCCTTTTACCGTTTACATGCATGTTATGTTCTGGAAATTTTATTTCTTAGATATAACTGTTACAACTTTTTACTACAATACTTAGACAAAACATGTCTTGGTCGTGAGCACTCGTTAGAAATTAAAAGAACTCATACATAAATAAAACAGACTCGGTACACCAATAAGAAATAACTGGAATTTAAAACAAAATTGTCAGCATTCAAAACAAGTTTTAACGAAAAGCGATTACTATAATATTACAATAATTAAATGACTTTGGTTTGAATCTCGACAGCAGATACCAATGTAGAAGCAGAAAATAATATTTTGATTGAACACTTCCTGCATTATGGTTTTGGCAGCTACGGCAACAACAAAAAACCGCCAATGAATCATTAAACGGGTGTGTTTTGTTTTTCTTTTGCAACAGCTTTGATGTGTGTGTATTTGTGTGGTTGCATGAGTGTTTGCCTGTGTGAGTGTTTACCTTAGCTTGTCTCGCAATATAAGATGTATTAAATGCGTATTTCATTTTTGGTAGCGTTTTATATTCATTTCAAGATACACGCCAGTTTCAGAACATATGTCAGTTTTAAAATACATGCCAGTATCAGAATACACGCCAGTTTCAGAATATAAGCAAGTTTCAGAATACATGCTATTTTTTCGGAATACATGCCATGTTAAGAGTGCAGAAAGCATGCCAGTTTCAGAATGCTTGCCAGTTTCAGAATGTATGCCAGTTTCAGAATGCTTCCCAGTTTCAGAATATATGCCAGTTTCAGAATACATGCCAGTTTCAGAATGCATGCCAGTTTCAGAATGCATGCCAGTTTCAGAATACATGCCATTTTCAGAATACAAGCCAGTTTCATAATACATGCGAGTTTCAGAATACATGCCAGTTTCAGAATACATGCCAGTTTCAGAATGCATGTCAGTTTCAGAACACATGCCAGTTTTAGAATGCTTGCCAGTTTCAGAATACATGCCATTTTCAAAATTCTTGCTAGTTTCAGAATACATGCCAGTTTCATAATACATGACATTTTCGGAATGCTTGTCAGCTTTTTAATACATGCGAGTTTCAGAATACATGTCAGTTTCAGAATTCATGCCAGCGTCAGAATACATGCCAGTTTCCGAATACATGCCATTTTCATAATTCTTGCTAGTTTTAGAATACATGCCAATTTTAGAATACATGTCAGTTTCAGAACACATGCTAGTTTTAGAATGCTTGCCAATTTCAGAATACGTGCCATTTTCATAATTCTTGCTAGTTTCAGAATACATGCCAGTTTCAGAATACATGCCAGTTTCAGAATGCTTGCCAGTTTAAGAATACATGCCATTTTCAGAATGCTTGCCAGTTTCAGAATACATGCCAGCTTCAGAATACATGACAGTTTCAGAATACATGCCATTTTCAGAATACATGCCATTTTCAGAATGCTTGCGAGTTTCAGAATACATGCCAGTTTCAGAATATATGCCAGTATCAGAATCCTTGGTAGTATCAGAATATATCCAGTTTCAGAATACATGTCATGTTCAGAATCCATGAGAGTTTCACAATACATGCCAGTTTCTGAATACACGCCATTTTAAGAATACGAGCCAGTTATTGCATGTGTATTTTAAAATGTTTTTAATCTTGCTTTTATCCTATTTACTGTAAAGCTTGTTATCCTTTGTTTTTCTTCCTTGATTATCATTTTTTTTTTACTTTAATTTAATGTAAAGCTGAAGTACTCTTTATCCCTATATTCCGATTTGCCTCAGTAAAAGGTCCTGTAACGAACAATGAACAAAATCCAGCCAGCTTTTCAGGAAAATACGGAAAGGGCTCACATTACATAGCGAAAGCTTAATTGAAATCCCATTAAGAAACTTCACGCAGGCCTTTCAATTTTTGTTCATGGTGCATTGACTCTTAGCCATGAAAAGTTTGACTACAACTAACCAATGAAGTTGATATGGAACAGACAGATGTGAAATGACCACAGCAGAATTCAAACCGTCATCAAGACACGCAGCTGAAAGAGCAAAAAACAATTAATCATGTCATATTTTGGCTTGTTACTTGTTCGTACTTTTGATGTTTTTCCCATTTCACTGATTTACAAACGAGATCGGAAAAACCGGTCAGTTATGAATAACTCGGTGTAGCGTGTGAAATTAAACCGTCATTGGGTTATACTCGAGAACAATTTGATCCAGAGTATTTGATCCGCCATGTACTTCACGGGGATAGCTGAGTAGACAAAGAAGGGATGGGAGGACTGCACCGTCGGGTATACCGTACAGGGCCCCACTAATATGGGGTGGTACATGGGGTTGGCAGCCTCATCATGAACAAGAATATCCCTACAGAAATCACCGCTGCAAGATGACGTGATTGTCCTGGGGCATGCTACCTGCAAAGCGGCCAACGTCAGTGCTGGTGCCATGCCCTACAGGGTGCGAAAAGAGACGTGAACGAATGAAGACAAATCATGGGGTATAATTTATTATCAATATATATAAAATCCCAGCTTGTTCTGTCACTAACGCTAAGGGATGCAACTTTGGGTGAAAGTTAGACATTAATTGTATTGTTTCCCTTATATGTACTCTCCCGAAAATAGTAACACTCGACAAAGAAAAGTGCGCAAATGACGGTGTGCACAAAAATATTTATGGAATGTGTGATCCCGTATACACACATTGGGATCCTCGCTGCTGTTACGTAGTTTGTGTACTGTGGTGATGCACGGTGGTTTTTAAAAATACTTTTGAATAAGTAAAATTGCCGTCAGGTATTGGTGCTTATGAATTTAATTCTCGTCTTATCACGGGCTTTTACACTAGTATACTATATTATATCCCAGGTTTTTAATCAGCCTAGCCCAAAACATACCCCCACGGGCCAAAGGCATAATACAGTGTAATCCACTCGCTGCTGAACCCTGGTTTTGTGAAACAGCAAAAATGTATAAAGTGCAGGGTGGTCCAACTTATTCAACCTCGAGGACCATATAAACCAAAAATGTAAAGTTAGCGGACCATTCATGATAAAAACAATCAAAGGTCAGTGAAATATGGAAGAAAATCGAAGAGTGCGAAATTAAAAATAAAATACAACAAAAATTACAATGAGTATTGAAATAATTTTAATTGTATTCTTACCTTCTAATGGAAGGTTTAGGGTGTGGATTTTCTGTAACCACAGTCTCGATATCAATGTCAATCGAACGCTTTTGGATGCTGACTGCAGGGAGTAAAAGACTGCTTTGCGCCAGACGCTTTGAGTCTAATCTCAAAATGATTAATTACACCATATAATTATGGAAATGTTTTTTGTATGAACTCGGGCCACAAATCAATTTTACGCGGGCCACATTTGGCGTGCGGGACTGCAGTAGGACCACGCTGGTATAGTGGATATAATGCGTTACACCTTGAGAGGACAACTCCATTAGAGAAGAAGCTTAAAAAATGTCCTTTGCAGGGTACAAAGCACATTTGTACGCGTCGGTGCCAGTTTCATCGGAAATAGCTGCAATCTCACTTCAGATATTCTCATTTAGCTGTTCAATTGTCCGAGGTCTGTTAGCGGATACTTTTTCTTTGAGATGACCGCATAATAAATTGTCCGAGGAGGTCTGGCTATCTAGGTGGCTACACTACTTTCGAAATAATCCTATCTTCAACGAAGCTTTCAATTTCCTTCATAATCTGGTTCGACGTATGGATACGTTGCACCATCTTCCTAGAAGTGGTCATGGCAAAGTTCATAGTCATTCAAGTGATTCATTAACTCGTTAAAAACAGAAAGTATCGATCTGTTTTCATATTTCATTTAGGGTAACGAATATTTTGTATTTTGTTTTCATCTACGGCCACTTAACACACATTCTTATTCTTCTACTTCTTCCAGTCTCAGATGTCTACTTGAATGTTTTCAAAGAAAGCAGTAGTCAGTTTGAGGTTGTTTGAATCTCCGTAGAGCTTTTCAACAATTGGTCCTGGTGTAGGCCTTCTCGTATTATCTGTTCCACATATGTTGGGCATCTTTGAAGCAGATGTTAAACCAGTAATTCTTGCACTTTGCCACTGTGTAGCCCAGCGGGACTCTACCGGTGTTAGCGACATTTTGTTTACTTTTTAATGACGTTATCAGCAAGTGGCGTACGTTGCACTGTTTCGTTAGGCCTGTAGCCCAGTGCATCCGATTTCAAGGGGCATTTATGTCGGGTTGCCTTCCTTAGCCTTTGACTGTCCCCAGCCTACATGCAAGGCAGCAGTGTGGTCTCTCTGTTTGACTGGTTTCTAAAAAAATTGTTGAAAATCGCTACTGTTAAACAAGGGGAGATCACTCTGATAAACATAATTTAAGAAAACAGCGTAGAGCAGAGCTAGTTGATCACACTGTATTAAAAGGGCTACTTTATTACATGAGGTATAAATCAGACTTATTTATTCACTGAAAATGGTCTCACTGCCGGCCAGTGCATCAAATGGCGTATAGCAGCGGTTCTCAAACTTTAGTAGATCATGGACCCCTTAACACCCATGCTTTACAAGTACGACCTCCATAAGAAGAAGTAAAATTTGAAAGATTAGTTTGACATCAGGTATATTGGGCATATATTCGAGATGTGAGCATTTATTATACTGATGACAAGAACCAGACAAGTGCCAGTAGAAGAAGCGATGAGAAGAAGACGCTGGCGATGGATATGAAAAACATTTTGGAAACATGTTGATAGCATTTCAAGGCAGTCCTTGTCTTGGAATCCCCAGACAAAAAGATGCAGATTTAGACCCAAAAACACATGCAGAAGAGTACTGGAGACAGAAGTGAAAATGATGAGGAAAACGTGTAAAGGACTTGAGCTAATGACACGTGACATGAGGACTTGGTATTTGTTTGTTGAAGGCCTGTGCTCCTTGCTGAAGGGCATTGATTGACTGATTATATAAAGTTCTTCTGTAATCACACATAAAGTTCTTCTGTAATCACATATAAAGTTCTTCTGTAATCCCACTGGAGCAGTTTATAGTTCATTGGGACAGTGAACCTTGTTTCACAGCCGCAAGATTTTAATTGCCTGGCTCAACAAACGATGTTTAAGTCGCAGGTCTGGCTCAACATTATTTCTGTTACTACATGATATCTTTTCATTTTTCAGATCGACGTTTATATTTGGACTTGCGCCCTAATATAACCGGTGTAATCATCAAATGTTATGTATATTCTTCATTACTGTATGGTGTAGAAACATGGACAATGAACAAGAAATTGGAAGAAAGAATTGACGCTCTCGAGATGTGGATATGTAGAAGAATGGAGCGCATGTCAAGGAAAGAGAAGAAAAAAAATAAAGAGGTCCTCGAACACCTAGGTATGAAAAGAGAATCAATGAAGGAGATCAAAATTAGACAGCTAAAATATTTTGGCCACATAAAACAGCATAACACCTTGCAGAAGTCCATAATAGAAGGCAGAATTGAAGGCATACGTGCAAGAGGAAGACAGCGCTATAAGTGGGAAGATAACATATAGAGGTGAACAGGAAAGAGTCTACAAGAGTGCACCATCACGATAAGAGACAAGAAGACGTTGGAGACCCATTACAGCCGACCTTCCTTGTGGAGATGGTAGCTGATGGTGATGATTATGATAGCCGACGTACATTGTGTCTGAGTTGAACGGGTTTCGCCTCGTCAAGATGAGGTAAAACTCATACTCGTATAAAGAAAAAGAAAAAAATAAGACAGAAAAGAGAGCTGAAAATTTGGCGGTTGCGTTTGTTGATTTTCGGTCGATTTTGTATCATGTTATTTCTAATATTTTGCAAAATGTTTTTTCAGTACACTTCAGACACCCTGGGCCCTTGTCGCAGCTCCCCGGGAAAGGAGGGGAGGGGGGGCTCCCAGGTTGCGAAACACTGGTTTAAACTATTTAAATAAATGGCACATAAACACACATTAATGTTTCATTTTGTATCTTCAGTTCGCGATTGTCATTGTCGATGACATCTTGCCCGTGATGGTAGAGGACGCTTTGACTACGTCGCATCCGGTTTCGTCAAAAATTACTAACCCCGAGGATATACCCCAGCACTTCGACAGCATCTCCTATAATAAGGTAAGAATAATAAACTTTCTTTTATTAAAATGAAATCATCGGATTTATTTGACATTGAATTCTTGTTCTGTAGTTTGCAAACACTTTTCATTTTGCTCTTCCAGATGTCACATTATCTATTTGGCAATGTTCTTGACTCCAGTCGATCGACTTGACCTCGAGTCGGAATAGCCGATACAACGACTCGATTCGAGACTCGACTTGAGAGATTTTTACTTACGACTCGACTCTGGACTTGCAAATTTCAGTGTTTTCTACTCGAGTCTGACCTAATATTAAGTGACCTGAACGACTCGACTCGAGACTCCACAAGAGAGTTTTTTTTTTTTTTTTTTAATCAGTGACACGACTGCACCGCAGACCTATTAGAAAGACTTGAAAACAACTCTGCTATTTGACAGCGTGGATATCCTCTTTATACTTTTGAAACGAGGCACTTAACTTTTATTTTACATATCTTGACAACAGGGTAGTAGAAATATACTGGAACAAGTTAAGAATTTCTGTTATCGTCGACACGTAGTAACAGATGATGGAAGATGTAAAGCAAAAATCAAGAAGAGAATAGTAATAGCCAAAGTTACATTCAACAACATGATATAGATACTAGCATCCAACCAACTAACTCACACATTAAACATGAGAGTCATCAAGTATTAACTTACAAAAGCCAGCTCCAAACCTCAGAAATGAGGCATCTGAGTAAGATGGTTGAAGTAACAAGAAGGGATATGGTCCGCAGCCAGATGATACGTCATGGTCTTGAAACCCAGCCTCTGCATACCCGAGTGGAACAGTCCCAATTACCATGATTTGGCAATGTCTGCAGAATGGGATAAGATCGACTACCACGGCAAATATTGGAAACCAAGAGCCAAGAATCCAGACCTCCAGGACGACCCAGAGTTCGCCGAGAGAATAACATCAGACAGTCTCTGATGATCGGGGGATGGTTTGGAACCAGGTCAAACTGAGGGAGGTAATCGGATACCCACAAACGAATAGACGGGGATTTGGTCATGAAGACATCCGCTGGTGGTCCAAGGCATCAAGCAGGGAGCGCAGAGACATGGTAGTTCAGGAGATACGAGGAGCTGAGAATGATAAGAGGTTGCAAAAAGCAGTGCAGCAGGTCCAGCAAGGCCAATGGACTACATGGGAAGGAGCCCTGCAGAGGTCCTTGACATGGAATGATATATGGCATATGGCACCTTTTAGGCTAAGCTTCGTTGTTAGATCAATGTATGACCTGCTGCCGTCGGCCACAGACCTTGTGAAATGGGGAAAGTCGGATGATGAGCAGTGCCCCCTGTGCCGGGGGAGGCAGACACTTGAACAAGTGTTCTCAGCGTGTAAGGTGTCATTAGGGTAAGGGCGATACACTTGGCGCCATAACAAAGTGCTAAATGAGCTTGCTGCGACAATAGACCTTGCAAGGATGAAGGCGAATAGCAAACCCAGGCCGAGCACCGCAAATACATACTTTATGAGGGCAGGAAAGTCAGCACACCCCAAACCGAGTAAACGTGGTAGCAGTTTACCATCTCTTCTTGACTGTGCAAACGATTGGGAGATGGCGGTAGACCTACCTGGACGAGGGGCATATCCAGAGAGTATCAGAAAATCGCGGAGACGGCCGGATATAGTGCTTCGTTCTTCAGTAGCGCTTCAGGTTATACTGATTGAACTGACCGTGCCATTTGAATCCAGATTGGACGAGCAACATTCGTTAAAAGCGGCCAAGTATAATGATCTGGCCGCGGATCTGAGACACGATGGGTTCACTGCAAAGGTCATGGCTGTTGAGGTGGGCGCAAGAGGGCTTGTGGCTGCATCAGTGTATGATTTATTAAAACTGTTGGGGTTGAGGGGACAGTCGAGAACAAGGGCAATGAAGAGGCTTAGTGAAACTGCCGAAAAGGCATCAGGCTGGCTGTGGAACACCCGCAATGGGCAATAGAAATCGTGACAGTAAACGCTGCGGTACAGAAAACACCAACATTTTTCTAAGTCCACAATACGTTGAGTTTTTTGGTGTACTAGTGAAAGGGCTGTGACTGAGGGGCAACAGGCGGCGTATATTATAAGAGGGTTAGGCATTAGAGTGTAAAGGAGTATACTGGGCCGAAACACTTGTCGGATGGGGGGACTTCTTCTGATGATCAGATTGCCTCCTGTTGTATCGCTCTGTAAAGAGTTTCCTATCATAGGATAAGATAGCACTTTCTCTGACAAACCTCTACACTCCAAGGTGGAAGAAGAACTACTAAGTAAGTAAATAAGTAAGTCATCAAGTATTATATATGCTCTTCATTACTTTATTATGTAAAATTATGGACAATGAAAAAACAGAAGAAAGAATTGAGGCTTTTGAGACGTGGATATATAGCAGAATATGGCGCATCTCATGAAAACAGATGAAAATAAGATCATAGAAAAGCTTGAAGTGAAAAGGGGAATAATCAATGAGATCAGTGTCAGACAGATCAAATATATTTGGGTGTTGTAAAAAAGACAACACCTTACTGAAAACCATAATGGAAAAAAGAGTTGAAAACGAAGATGCAAAAGGAACCTCACACATCTCGCTACGTAATTAAATCACATGACAAAAATTCGCTCCCGTGTTAAGCTCTGAATAACACTTGACTCATTCTGCTGACGCAACAAGCTACCAAACAAATATTGATCGATCTGTCACACTAATTCTTTCATAGACACACACTTGCAAATTATCTCCCTTATAAATTTATCTCCCTTTTCAAAATAAAACCTGCTGCAATCCTACTATCGCCCAATATAATCATCATCATCATAATCATCAGTTTCCTGTTGTGCTCTCATAGAGCGTGGATCCGCCACTGCAGGAAGTTTAAACCAAGCATTCGCTTGTAGCTGTGGTTTCTGTGGCATTGTGTTTTAAATGATGAGGTTGGCAGTCGCATGTACCACAACTTCAAATTAGTCGCCTTTTACGACATGCCTGAGGGTACAGTAGTCCCATTATTTCTTTGTCTCGATAGAGACCCCCCCGGGAACCACACAGCGCTACTATCAATAGTAACTAATAGTAATCTATTTTATCTTTACTGGTATCACCTAATCTCTTCGTCATTCATCACCCCTTCATCTCCTCAGATGGAGACCTTTCAAGAAACTTATGCCAAGTCTCTCTGTCATGTGTCATCAGCTCAAGGTCTTTCCATTTATTCTTCATCCCCTCACGTCTGTCTCCATTTCTCTTCCCCGTGTGTTCTTTGGTCCCGATCTCCTACTCATTCGATAATCCACCAATTACTGTGCTACATGTATTGTCCAGGGAATGGCGGTTCTTAGAATGATGATGGACTTTGCTGGTTCCGAGAAATTCAGGGACGGGCTACGTTTGTACATTGAGAGATATAGGTTTAAGAACGCAGACATGGCCCAGCTCTGGGCAGTATTTACTGAGGTAAGATCGCTAAACAAATTGTAACATTTGTGTAGACTATATATATGTACATATTATATACGGTATATGCATAATCTCTTACTGTGATCCTTCTCTCCTATCTTTCTTCTTCCATGTCGCGCCACTCAGTTCTTCGTCTTCTTTTTCTTCTTCTTCTGTCTTTTCTTTTTTTAATTTTTCCCTTCTTCATTCTGCCCTTTTTTCGCTCTTCTGATTCTTCTTCTTTCTTTTATTCTTTTTCTCAATTTTCTTTCTCCCGTTCTACTTTCTCTTCTTCTTTTTCTCTACTCCTTCTTTTTGTTCTTCTTTCTCCATTTTTCTTTCTCTTCTTCCTCCTCTTCGTCTTTCTCTCCTTATTCTTTCTCTTGTTGTTATATTACTTTTGTAATGATAAATGCCTAAATAATACTTAAAATAAATGTGAGGATGAAAGGAGACTGTGCATGATGAGAGAGAGAGAGAGAGAGAGAGAGAGAGAGAGAGAGAGAGAGAGGGAAGAGCAGAATGTCAGACGTGCCTGTGTGCCCAATTCTTAACTCTTTGAAAGTAAAGTTTGTTCGTTCGTTCTTTATTTGTCTTTCTCCATTGCTTATTTTCTTCTTGTTTTTGTCCTTCTTCTTTGTATTCTGCTTGGTCTTTCTTTTCTTCCCCCCCTCCCCCCCCCCCCCTTCTTTCTCCCGTTCCTCTTTTTCTACTTTCTCTTTTTCTTTCTTCCTTTAATCTTTTTCATCTTCATTCTCATCTGCTTTCTTTCCTCTTTCTCTTCTTCTTCTTCTTTCCTGACGTTTTTATTCCCTTCTTCCTTTTCTTCTTCCTTCTCTTCTTCTTTCTCTTCTTCTTTATCATCTCTTATTTCTTATTCGTTCTTCTTGTTCTTCTTTCTCTTCTGGTTCTTATTTCTCTTCGTCTTTCTCCCCTTCTTCTTTTTCTTTTGGTTTTTCTCTTTCTTTATCATTCTCTCATTCTTCTTTCTGTCCGTTATTTCTGTTTCTCTTCTTCGACCTTTCCTTTATCTTTCTCGCTTCCTCCAATTATTCCTTCATTCTGTTTCTTCTCCTTTCTCTTTTTCATTCTCTTCAGGATCTACTTCTTTGTCTTCTTCTTTCTCCCCTTCTTTTGCCTCCTCTTCTTGCCCTCACCTCCTTTTCTTTCTCGTCCTCTGTTTCTTATTCCTCCTCGCCTTGTTCATCACATTTCTCATTCAATCGTGTTGTGATCAACGTTACCTATACTCTCGAATTTTTACTTTTCCTCTCTGTAAAATAAACTTTTCCTGTTTTATATTTTCCATTTATCTTCCCTATCTGTACATGTAAAATAGCCTTTTCCTTTTGTATTTTCTATTTACTATCCCTTTAAACACAAGCGTAAAATAACCTTTTCCTCTAATTTTTTTATTTTTAACTTGTACCATCTTTCCTTCACGCACACGTAAATAATGCTACAGTCATTCAACAACACCTATGATGTACCGAAAATCATGGACACGTGGACTCGTCAGATGGGCTACCCAATGGTCATCGTGGGAGATACCAGTGGTCAATTTGTGCTGCACCAGAAACGTTTCTTGTTGGATCCGAACATGGATGGTGCTCGGGAGAAGGAAACGAATCCCTTCGGGTTAGTTCGTTAATGAGCTAGATATGTGATGTCACTACAAAAGTAAAGGGCATGTTTATATTGAGAGTTAATGAGTTAGATATGTGACGTCTCCACAAAGGTAATGGTATATTTATATAGTGAGTTAATGATTTAGATATGTGACGTCTCCACAAAGGTAATGGTATATTTATATAGTGAGTTAATGAGTTAGATATGTGACGTCACCACAAAAGTTAAGGGCATGTTTATATTGTAAGTTAATGAGTTAGATATGTGACGTCACCACAAAAGTTAAGGGCATGATTATATTGTAAGTTAATGAGTTAGATATGTGACGTCACCACAAAAGTTAAGTGTATGTTTATATTGTGAGTTAATGATTTAGATATGTGACGTCACCACAAAAGTTAAGTGTATGTTTATATTGTGAGTTAATGATTTAGATATGTGACGTCACCACAAAAGTTAAGTGTATGTTTATATTGTGAGTTGATGAGTTAGATATGTGACGTCACCACAAAAGTTAAGTGTATGTTTATATTGTGAGTTAATGATTTAGATATGTGATGTCACCACAAAAGTTAAGGGCATGTTTATATTGTAAGTTAATGAGTTAGATGTGTGACGTCACCACAAAAGTTAAGTGTATGTTTATATTGTGAGTTAATGATTTAGATATGTGACGTCACCACAAAAGTTAAGTGTATGTTTATATTGTGAGTTAATGATTTAGATATGTGACGTCACCACAAAAGTTAAGTGTATGTTTATATTGTGAGTTGATGAGTTAGATATGTGACGTCACCACAAAAGTTAAGTGTATGTTTATATTGTGAGTTAATGATTTTGATATGTGACGTCACCACAAAAGTTAAGGGCATGTTTATATTGTAAGTTAATGAGTTAGATATGTGACGTCACCACAAAAGTTAAGTGTATGTTTATATTGTGAGTTAATGATTTAGATATGTGACGTCACCACAAAAGTTAAGTGTATTTTTATATTGTGAGTTAATGAGTTAGATATGTGACGTCACCACAAAAGTTAAGTGTATGTTTATATTGTGAGTTGATGAGTTAGATATGTGACGTCACCACAAAAGTTAAGTGTATGTTTATATTGTGAGTTAATGAGTTAGATATGTGACGTCACCACAAAAGTTAAGTGTATGTTTATATTGTGAGTTGATGCGTTAGATATGTGACGTCACCACAAAAGTTAAGGGCATGTTTATATTGTGAGTTAATGAGTTAGATATGTGACGGGGGTCTGGGAAGAAACAGAGAAAGAATAGACCAACTGCTGCCTCAGGCATGCCGTCAAAGGCGGCACATACGAGGTTGTGTATGATGCTGGCACCCTCAACAGGTGACACAAATTGTAACACGTGAATGCTTTGGGTCGGGCTTTCTGCACGAGGGTCGACTGGTGGTGGAGGCGCTGTGTCCCATTGGGAACGACAAGAAAATAGTAGTGATGACGAATCAAATATTGGTATCAGTTCATGTGTTAGTCACCCGTGTGTTACCGGCGGGACCCCGAAAGGGGAAAACAATAATGGTATCACTGTACCATACAGGGGCGTACTTAAAATATTTGAAACGCGGGGTGGATCCTAACTTTGGCCACACCACCCCTACTACCCATAAAGAAACACTGGCAAGTATATTATTAAAGGTAAGTACTATCGTAATAATATCTGATGGTCCCCCCCCCACCCGGGGCGGACCGCCTCCCCCTCGCACCCCCCGTAGGTACGCCACTGGTACCATACCAGCCATGTGGTAAAAAGCGACTAAGAAAGGTTGAGCATGGGGCTGGTTATCCTGTAGTCTGTAAAAAAAAAAAATGTACCACTTTTCTTTTTTTTTTTAAATAACATTTTGCCTCGTTTTGGCGAGGGGCGTTCCGTTCAACCTAGCCGGTTATATTAGGGCGCATGTCCAAATATAAAAAACCTTTAGGTCTGGAGAATTAGTTATGAACTCCGCCTATGCCGGTCCCAAGCCCGGATGAAAAAGGAGGAGGGCGGCCTGCATGGAGGCCGTAAGGAGGCAGCCCCTCCACCATGCAAAGGCACAACAGGCCAATCACCTGTTTGCTTTAAACCACGATTAAGAGTAACACAAGAGAGAAAACCGGACTGATTCTAAAGGCGACGAACTGGAACGGACTACGGACTACGACTTATGGAACATGGAACACAAGAAGTATAAATGGGAAGGAAGAGGAGCTGGTGGAAGAGATGAGGAAAGCAAAACTAGAAATCCTGGCTATAACGGAAACAAAGAAAAAAGGACAAGGAGTCATGGATCTCAATGGCAACACGCTGCTCTACAGTGGTGTACCCATATCCGAAAGAGCTAAAGGGGGTGTGGGTTGCATTGTGGCCCAAAATCAAAAAGATAGTATCAAGGGGTGGGACTTTGTCTCAGAGCGCATTATGGTTGTGAAACTAAAAGAAGGAGAAACCATAGTCAACCTGGTCATAGTGTATGGGCCAAATGAGGATGAGAGAGCAGAGGTCAAGGAGGAATTCTTCGAGCTGCTTCAAAGGACAGTGGATGACTGCCTAGATGAAGTTATCATGCTCGGAGATTTTAATGCCAGAGTTGGAAATGACCATGCTAGATGGGGTGGAGTTATCGGAAGATATGGAGAAGATACTCTCAATGACAATGGAAAGCGACTCCTTAGATTCTGCAGTGAGCAGAATCTGATCATTACAAACACAAAGTTCCCCCATAAGCGCATACATGCATACACTAGATGTGAACCAACAAAGAATGAGAAGTCAGTGATCGACTATGCCATTGTTCGGAGAAGTTCATTCAAATATGTCCGAGATGCAAGAGTCTGGAGGGGGCCAGAGATTGGAAGTGATCACTACCTGCTAACAATCAAACGAACAACTGAAAGAGTTGCTCAGCCTAGGAACTGCTCAACATCACGCAAGAAACCAAGTAAACGAGCAGGAGAAATGAGCATTAGGACCTACAAGCTGAGAGAGCCAGAAATTAAGACCAGATATCAGGGGTTTATTGCTGCAGCGGTGAGCAACACAGAAGAACGACCTGATGACTTGGAAACCCTCTGGATTAAATTCAAGGATATCATAAAGACAGCTGCTGCAGAAGCATGTGGTGAAGTCCGACTTGGGAACCAGAGAAAGAGGACACCTTGGTGGACAGAGGAAGTCAAAGAGAAAATAAGAGAGAAGAAAATGGCATGGAAACAATACTTAGGAGCTAAAAACACAACAGGACAAATGGAAAAATATAGAGAATATGTGACACTCAGAACAGAAGTAAAGAACAAAGTGCTAGCAGCAAAACAGAAGTCCTGGGAAGAATTTGGAGAAAAGCTAGAAAAAGATACACAAGAAAACCAGAAATTGTTCTATAAGACCCTAAAGAACATGAGGAAGGAAAAACAATGCCCTCTCAAATTTATAAAGGACAAGCAAGGCAAATTGCTTACTGCCACGAAGGAAGTAATGGAAAGATGGAAAGAATATTTCTCAGAACTCCTTGTGGTGAGCAAGGTCAAACATCAAAAATGATAACCACTAGCACAGAAGAGGAAACCAATGGTGATGAAGATGACATAAAGATGGAAGAACTGAAGGCAGCACTGGAGAAAATCAAGATGGGCAAAGCAGCAGGGCATGATGGTATAACACCAGAAATGGTTAAGTACATGGGAGCATCAGGCGACCTGTTACTCTTAAGGGTCCTACAGGCAGCATGGTGCAACAAGACCATACCAAAGGATTGGGAGATCGCCATCATAACACCAATTTTCAAAAAGAGTGACAATCGACAGTGTGGAAACCATAGAGGCATATCCCTTCTCAGTGTCCCTGGAAAAATCTACTCTAGAATCCTAGAGCAGAGACTCCGACGCCTAGCTGAGCCACAATTGGATGAGGTCCAGTGCGGATTCCGAGCAAACCGAAGTACTCAAGACCTAATCTTCACACTCAGACAGCTGAGTGAAAAGGCCCTTGAGTATAAGAGTGAGATCCATCTTTGTTTCATAGATCTGGAAAAGGCGTTTGACAGGGTCCCTTGGAGCAAACTTTGGGACTGTTTCGCAAGGAAGAATATTCCAGCACCTCTGATTCATGCTATACAGAGCTTCTACAAGTCTTGCAGAAATTATGTGAGGACAGCAAACCATAAGTCAGAAGAGTTCAGGACCACCACTGGTGTAAGACAAGGTGATATCCTATCACCTTACCTCTTCATACTCCTTATGGACGATGTCATCAAGGCATGTAAGGAGAGAACAAGAAAGTATTCAGTGGGGTACTGGAAGCTGAGACAGGTCTATATTTCAGAGCTGGCATTTGCTGATGATGTTGCCCTGATTGCTAAATCAGAGGCACATCTCCAATCCAACCTGCAAGTCTGGAAGGAAGAGCTGGAGAAGAGAGGGATGGTCATAAGCAGCTCTAAAACAAAATCCATGGTGATATCACGAGAAGAAAGAAGACATCAGATTAAGCTGGGAGAACAGGTCCTGGAGCAGGTCTACCACTTTAAATACATCGGAGCTATTATAGACCGAAAGGGAGGCATCAAAGAAGAGTTGGCCACTCGAAAAGCAGCAGCTGGGAGACTTTTTCAGGCCATAAATCGAGGATTCCTCAGCAAGAGAGAGAGGTTGGTAAGAAAACGAAGATGGCTGTATACCGCTCCACCTATGTCCCAGTCTTGACATATGGATGCGAGTCATGGGCAATGACTACAACCCATAAAAGCCAGATCCAAACCTCAGAAATGAGGTATCTGAGGAAGGTGGTTGAAGTAACAAGAAGAGACATGGTACGCAACCAGACGATACGTCAAGGCCTAAAATGCCACCCCCTACAGACCCAAGTAGAACAGTCCCAACTAAGATGGTTTGGCCATGTCTGCAGAATGGGAGAAGATCGGCTACCACGACAAGCATTGGAAACAAAGAGCCAAGGATCCAGACCCCGAGGACGACCCAGAGTCCGCTGGGAGGACAACATTAGACAATCTTTGAAGGACCGAGGACTAGAATGGAACCAGGCCAGGAGGAAGACAGCCGATAGAATAGTCTGGCGCTCTCTCTTCCAAACCTCTACACCTCACGGTAGAAGGGGAACGACCAAGTAAGTAAGAATTAGTTATGTGTTAGTTATATTAATTTTTTTTTTTTTAACCACAAAAACTTCAACCAGCTATAATATAGCTATATGGATAAGGCAAATACAGATAGGCCAATTCAGGCGTCTGGAACAGAAGAGGGTCCTCTGGAAAGACATGGAAAGAACTTGAGCTGATGGCATGTGACAGGAGGACTTGGCATGTGACAGAAGGACTTGGCATGTGACAGGAGGACTTGGCATGTGTTTGTTGAAGGCCTGCGCTCCTTGGGGATATAAAAGGCATTTATTGATTGACATATGTGGGTCAATGAAAATTTATAAAAGTAGCATACTTTTTATTCAAAAAATTTTTTTTCTTTCACTTGTATATCTGAAACTTCCGGGGGGGTCCGGGTGGCTAAGAGGTATGGCGTCCGCCTCAAATTCTAAAGTTACCGGGTTCGATTCCCAGTAGAGGCATTATAATTTTTGGAAAATTGTTTCAGAACAAGTGGTCATATTAATGATGTCATACTCTCCCCCCCCCCACCCCCACCCCTGGTCTCCTGAGTAGTTAAAATGGATGACTAGCCTTCTCGGATAAGGGCGACAAAAACCGAGGGTCCATGTGCAAGCTGCGCACGTTAAAAATCCCACGGCAGTTAGAAATCGTAAAGAGTAGGCCACACGGCCGCTGCCCTGGCAAAAATTTTAAAAAGTAGAAACGTACTCACCAAAAAAGTATTTATAGAATGTGTGATTCCTGAATACACACATTGAGATTCTCGCCGGATGCTACACAAAATTTATTACCCTGACACAGAACGTTTTGTTTATCCCTTTCACACCCTGTCACATAAACTGGAATCACACATTCTGTAAATATTTTGTGGTGGGTAGGTTTCTACTTTTTAAATTGGTGAAGGCGGCGGGGGGGTACTAGATGCCGTGATAGCTCTGTGCTTCTTGGGGAACGAAACAGGTAATTATTGAAGGAGTGACGTCAGTGATATAAGTGTGCGGATCACAGCTGTTGTAGTTTATGGGATATCTGCTCTGCACATTTACAGGCAAGTTCCTCCCCCCCCCCCCTCCTTTCTTCTGCACATTTACAGGTGTCCCGAGTGGTTTACAGAGTCTGTCTGAGACAAGACAAAAGTCTAATTGAGGATTGAGAAGATAGATGAGTTATGGTGTTGAATGTGGATGGAGTGAATTATAGCTATCAGGAATAAAAGATCAGATAATGACTCTCCCCTCCCGCCACTCGGTGACTATGTTTCAAAACTACTTTCACTCCGCCTCTCTCTCTCTCTCTCTCTCTCTCTCTCTCTCTGCTAGGAGTAAGAACAAGTGTACGTTAGTGACTCCACAACCAATCAAGTACAACTACAGATAGGAAAAACATCTGATCCGCAGATTGATTGTCTAATTTATTAACACAAACTATGGCAAAACAAGAAAAATGTCCAATCACAGACCATCAAATAAAAAAAAGCGTTAAACAAAATCGAGAGACAAACAATGCTATTAATAATAATAAGAATAATCAAACTAGACTGGTACGGATGAGCTTGGCTCTCACGTCTCAGTATTTCAAACTCCCATTATTATTGGGCTAGATGTTCTACCACTCCTTCTGCAGGGAACCCTAAATAAAGAAGTCCCTACACACACACAATATCCCGCTTACTTCTTCTGATCAGCAACACAGCTGTTCAATACAACTTAATGACTCTATCCCGCAGTTACTTCAAGCTCCCCCACCCCCTCACCAAAAGTTATCTGAGTCCACCTCCCAAAGTCCTTCTTCGTTGGCATACCTGTGTTTATATTCCGCTTGGTATTACAGCTGTTGGCGGATCGCAGACGGAGATATGATAATCCTTTCCTCTCCCTATGCTGCTGACAATCCGTGGAAACAACCCAAAACTATAACTCCACCACGAAAA
Organism: Oreohelix idahoensis; assembly: GCA_024509875.1. NCBI lineage: Eukaryota > Metazoa > Mollusca > Gastropoda > Stylommatophora > Oreohelicidae > Oreohelix > Oreohelix idahoensis. The sequence continues at coordinate 92,562 of JAMPIV010002202.1, forward strand.
GAATTTTCAGGACAAATGTTAATTCCCCCTGATATACATGTGATTTTTAAATCCAGGATCTAAAGTTGTGGCGATGAATGTACTCAAGATTACATATGTGTTTGAGGTAATAAATCCACTATTGGCGCAGGCCCGCCACTCCTGTGACGGCACGTGATAATATGGATGAAGTAGAGCTGATGATGGCTACAAGATGTTATAACTAGCGATAATGTGTAGCTCTATGAAGTTGATGCCAGTGGAGCATGGGCGCTCCACTTACTTTGCGGGGGTGGCGTATATTCCCAGCAAGGGAAATCACCCGAATGTACACGTAGTAGGTTGTCGGGAAAATCAAACAACGTTATTATGTAGGAACACCCCAATGTAAGGTTTAGAAAATTTATCCTGCCTTTCCAGGAAGGCAAATCCTGCCTATGGCCCAGGGGTCAGTCCTTTAACTCAGTCGGAGTTAACCGGTTCTCGCTGAAATGAAATCATATGAAAAATGATTTCATCCGCTAGCCAACATAAATGTTACAACATCAAAAAACACAACAATTGCATTAACTTAATACAACCATTCCCACCCCAAGTGGCCCATACTGCTGGTCAGTGCTGACCTTTCCTGCAGGTTATCTCTCTGTCCCCGTTCCTTCTCACTGACCGGTAAAAAGACGAGCGAGCGAGAAGGTGCCAGGCGTAGGCCTACCTAATAAACTCGCAACTTGCGTAATCAGTGATTACCCACGGCTGGCCGGGGGGGGGGGGGGGGGTGGTATGTAAACATTCCTGCCCCATCTACCTGGCGCAGAACTGACCTTACACCGTATCTGCCAGTTCTGTCTAACACACAGGCGTCAAAACGAAATCGCAAGGCCCGTCTAAGGTTATCTCACTGGGCTGCGACACGCTAAATGCCATCATATTTACATGTACTCCATATGACAACATATAAGGCTACTCTGGGTAAATCTCTAAATGAGTTAACAGTATCCATACAGTAGCCAAGTAATCAAATAAATTAAAGTTACATGTTGTGATGGACATTTCTGGATGACCTTGCAAGACAGACAGAAGAGGCACCACTGAGAAATGAACAAAGCACAGTATACAAAATAACTAAAATCATCAGTGGAAAACGAGGTGCAAACAATATTACATTAGTAAGAGATAAGCACGGAAATCTCATCACGACAGTAGAGGGACAGGAAACAAGATGGGCAGAGCATTTCAGAGAAACTCTGAATAAGGAACCACCAGAGACACAATTGAATGTTCCTGGGGCTGAAAATGATCTAGATGTTAATACAGACATTCCACGAAAAGAAGAAATCATCACAGCAATCAAAGGGTTAAAGAATGGAAAAGCTCCTGGCCATGATAACTTAAATGCAGAGCTATTTAAGACAGACCCTGAGCTAGCATCAGACCTATTAGAACCACTGTTTGCACAAGTCTGGAAAACAGGGGCAACACTAACGGAGTGGAACAAAGGAATAATTGTCAAATTGCCCAAGAAGGGAGATCTTGCATACTGCAATAATTGGAGAGGAATCACTCTTCTCTCAGTTCCCAGCAAAATACTAGGCATGATAATTATACAGAGAATTTCAAAAGCAGTAGACCACAAACTGAGGAAAGAACAAGCAAGATTTAGAAAGAACAGAAGATGTGTAGATCATATATTTACCCTCAGGAACATTATAGAGCAGTGCTCAGAATGGCAAAGACAGCTGTACATAAATTTCGTTGATTTTGAAAAGGCTTTTGACAGTATACATAGGGACAGTTTATGGAAAATACTGAGGGCTTATGGAATTCCAAGCTGCATAGTGTCAATCATAAAAAGCCTCTATGCCAACTTTACGTGTAGCGTTGGGTAGAGTAACCTAACCTTTGAGGTGAAGACAGGAGTACGACAGGGATGCCCCTTATCAACCACTCTATTTTTAACAGTCATAGACTGGGTGAGGCGCCAGACAACAGAGGGCAGTCCAAGAGGAATAAGATGGACTACATTTTCTACATTGGAAGATCTGGAATAGGCAGATGACATTGCACTGCTAGCACATTCACACCAACACAGGAAAAAAACGGATAGACTTAATAAGTATAGCCAGCAGGTGGGCTTGAACATCAATCTAAAGAAGACAGCGGTCATGACGCTCAATGTGAGCAACCCTGAGCCCATATCAGTAAGGAATCAGCAACTGGAACAGACAGACACCTTCACATACCTAGGATGCATAGTAACACCAGACGGCGGAGCAAGCAAAGACATCAACAACAGAATGAACAAAGCAAGAACAGCCTTTTTTAGTCTAAACAACATCTGGAAGTCCTCTCAGTACAGCACACGCACAAAATTAAGATTATATCAGAGCTGTGTGCTTTCTGTGCTTCTCTATGGTGCGGAATGCTGGAGAGTTACAGAAAAGGAAATGTCGAAATTGTCCTCTTTTCACACAACATGCCTAAGAAAAATTCTCCGAATCTTTTGGCCGAATACCATCACCAACCAAGATCTGCTTACTCGGAGCAAGCAAGAGGACATGCACACCATCATAGCTGGCAGACACTGGAGCTGGGTTGGCGATGTCCTCAGAAGAGACCCCGATGCCATCACAAGAACAGCTATGCTGTTGACCCCTGAAGGGAAACAAAAGAGAGGCCGACCAAAAACAACTTGGCGGAGGACTGTGGAGGCTGAGATGCAAATAATGAACCAGAGTTGGGGCACTGTACGAAGGATGGCCACCGACCGAGCAAAGTGGAATCAATTTGTTGTTGCCCTACAAGACGCCACCAGGCGTAATGGCCAATGACTGCTTTGACGGCGGCGGCTAAGGATCAAAGAAGAAGAAGACATGTTGTGGTGCAAAATTATAACGATCCGCCGCGGAGGCCAGAAAAAAAAGAAAATCGCTTATGGTTACACTCTGCGTTAAAAAGAATTCCCTCCACCTAACAATCAGTTATATAGTTACACGTCGAGGGGGAAATTATTCTTTTATTACTGACCTGACTCCTCTTAAGGTCCATTCACAACTGGGCTTAGCAACAACAAACGTAACTAGCAGACAAACACAATTTTCTTAAAAAAAACTAGATATAGCTTCTTAGTGCTTGTTGGGTAATGGCCGAGCCTTTAAAATGCTAGAAAAAAGTTAGTTGCTTATCCTTTACAGGACGTGGCAATCAACCCCAGCTTTTATTGGCTGTTTGTGATTTTTCTAGGCAATTTTTTTCATTCAGTAGTTTGCCATTGCTTTCTGAACGGTACGGCACTTATACCATTGTTAAAAATCCACACAAAGCGATCTGCTACCAAACCGCCTGCAGCAGGTTTCGAACCTGGTATATCTGGATTATGAAACTGCGTTCATATCCATTAGGCCACAGACGCCGACAAAAATGCTAGAACCCAGTACAAATGAACCACTTTCGTCTAAGTTCAAAATGAAAGTGAAAAAACAATTACCAAAATTACTTAAGAATTCTTACCAAGATTGTGAAGAATTTCCCACACTAAAAGTAGCTGGCAAACTGCACAAAGATCTCTACCACCTCACGACAGAAGTTCCAGGGACTAAAAGCATTTAGAGACAGAAGGGGACTCAATATATATTGGAAATTGGGCCGTAGGTGGCCAAAACACCTGGACGGAAAACGACGTAACGATTCCCAGAGGATTTCTCCTGGCGTCGCACTACAAGAAGGATTGCATAAAAGAGCGACCGCTTCCATGGACTCAAAGACACGGGGAAGTTTCCGCCGCCCAACAACACAAGCGTTCCGGACGCGTCACAAAGTCACCAGCATTAAAAGAAGTTTCATCTCCGCTGGCCACTTTCGCTGGAGCAAAGGGGAGTTAACTTGTCAGATCAAAGTGACATGCTAGCAGCGATCGAAAACCAGAAAAAAAGATGAAAAATGGGCGTGCCCGAAATTGAAGAAGAAATTAGGGGAGGGAAGCTCCACTCTAGGGCCAAATTTCAAACCCAGTGTCACAACAGGTAAGCTTCCCCTCCCCCTTTCTATGATTGACTGTTAGCTTTACAGAATGCCTCACAAATGGCGTCTACCCTGTGTGTGTGTATACAGCAACGAATACAGCATGTCGTCAAGTCAGGCTTTCTTCTTCCAACATAATTATCAAGTCTACCTTTACCTTTGCCATGTAAATAATCGTGCATTCCTGCTTTCCATATTTGTTGCAGGCAGTATCATCATTATCATGTCCCCTGTTCGCTCAATACGGAGCATGGAATCGTCACTGCAGCTGGCTCCCCTTGTACGAAGCCTGCACCAAAGGATTCATTTGCTTCTGCAATGGTGGTTTGTCCAACCTGTGACATTTTCATACAACCTGCCTAATAAAAATTCTCCGATTTTATTTATTTTTGCTAAACACCATCACCAACCAAGAGCTGCTTGCCGGGAGCGATCAAGTATATATGCTCACCATTATACAAGGTAGAAGGTAGACTCTGGGATTACGTTGACCTTTTCCCCAGAATAGAACCCAGTATTATCAACAGAACTGCTATGCTACGGACCTCCAGAAGAAAGACGTAACTGACAGTGGCGGGTCTATGGTTTGGGAGCACTGAAGCTTTAACTCTTGGAATGGCCCATTTAATAAAAACAAATTAAAAAAAAAAAAAAAATTTTGCGAAGTGGGAAAGAAACGTGTTATAGAGAAAACTGGACTGCATTTATTACTCCAGAAAAACTGGCCCTCAAGCTCAAGCTTAATTAGCTTCATAGTAGATCCACCTCTGGTAACAGAGGCCAATTAAGAAACTATTTGGCGGACAACTGTGGACGCAGAGATGAACTGCATGAACCAGAGTTGAGGCACTGCACAAAAGATATCCACAGACAGAGAATAGTGGGGAGAGTTTGTTCCTGTTATACAAGATGCCACTAGGCACGATGGTTACTGATTGATTTGTAATCCAGTGGCAATGAATTACGTAAAAAAAGAGGTAGACGATGTTGCCAACTCCAAGCACAACCGTGTTTAGTAGGCACTTACGACAATGCACGATTCAACAGTATTACTATTCTTTTCTTGTTTCCTCAGAGAACCGTTGGACTTACTCTGGACTTTATCACAGACATATATTAGTTTTATATTTTGTCATTGCTTTCTATTCGCCCCCAGGTACAAGTGGTACATTCCCTTCACTTACGTCACTCAAGATTTTCCGACTGACAAGAAGACCGTATGGCTAAACCTTGGCACAGGTAGTTAACTATATTATGTTGTAGTAATGTTTGTTTGTTTGTTTGCTTTTGCTCTCAGCCATATTTCTCTCTCTTACAATAATGGCCGTTAGTTTGTAGCGGTAAGTACGGTGTGTCGTAATTTACAGCTAGGCTGCGATATCTGCGCCTTTCGGCACGACACATCCGATTTCAGCAAGCAATTTTTACGGGTTTGCTTATCTGCCATCTCACGCCTATATGTATACTATACCGTATGTCCATCCAATAGTTCATGTTAACGTCATGTACATATTAAAGTAAATTTAAGGATTTAAATGGCTTAACAAGATAATCAATGTGGAACTGATGACAAGAACCCGTCAAATGAGAGTGGAACAAGGGGTGAAAAGAAGAGCCTGGCTTTGGAAGGGACGCATATTGACGAAACAATGTGACAGTACTACAAGGAGGTTCGTGTTCTGGAATTCCCAGGGTAAGCGAGGTAGAGTGGAACCGAAAAGCGGAGGGTGAAGAGAACTGGAGACAGACATAAATGAGATAAAGAAGGCATGGAAAAGGCCTTAAAGGGATGGCATGAAAACATCGACATCACACAACAGAAATGGAATCCAGTGGAATCTGACTAAACAGCTTGATGATTTGGATTTTGCAGATGACTTGGCTCTTCTGTCCCATAACCATAATCAGATGCAAGACAAAATGAAAATTCTCGATGAGAGGTCACAATAAGTGGACCTGAAAATACACAGGGAAAAGACAAAGATTATGAGAATAAATGCAAGAAATGATAACAAGGCTGAACTTGAAGAAACACCACTAAAAGATGTAGAATCGTTCACATATCATGGCAGTAATGTAGACAAAGTTGGATGGACACAAAAAGCAAGAGGAGCTTTCATTGCATTGGGAAACATATGGAGAACAAGAGACATCAAGATCAACACAAAAATAAGAATCTTCAACTCAAATGTCAAGTCAGTCCTATTGTATGGCTCTGAAACATGGAGAACAACAAAAACAACAACCAAAAAGCTACAGACTTTTATAAACGGGTGCTTGCGTAGAATAGAAGGACTGAAATGGTATGACAAAGTCACAAATGTGGAATTGATGACAAGTGCCAGTGGAACAAGAGTTGAGACGAAGACGCTGGCGATGGATAGGACACACATTGAGGAAACCTGTTGATAGCATTACAAGGCAGTCCTTGTTCTGGAATCCACAGGGAAAGAGAGGCAGAGGTAGACATCAAAAACACATGGAGAAGAGAACTGGATACAGAGGTGAAAATGATGAGGAAAACATGGAAAGAACTTGAGGTGATGGCACAGGACAGGAGGACTTGGCATGTGTTTGTTGAAGGCCTATGCTCCTTGGGGAGCTAATGGGTATTGATTGATTGATTGATTGATTGATTGATTGATTGATTGATTGATTGATTGATTGATTGATTGATTGATAGAACAGCAAGGCTTGACTTTGAATTTGTTGAAGTTCTGTATCCATAAGGAGAAGAAAACTAATGAATAAATCATGGACATATTACTATTGATATGCCACGGATGTTGGTAAGATGACTCGAATGAAAGAAAAGAACTGATGTCCTCAGCCAGTTCTTGTATAAGACCAAAGAACTTCTAATTAAGTATAACACAGTGTTACGTATCATGGGATGTTCATTCGTTAATTCCTTACCCATATGCTCCCGTCAGCTGGTTTTCTTAATATGTATTCTCTGATGATGTTTGCATCTTTTGTATGACTTTGAAACATGGAGAACAAGAAACACGAGAAACAAGAAGTTAGACTTTCATTAATCGATGCTTGCCTAGAATAGATGGATTAATTGTATGACGAGATCATCGATGTGAAACTAATGATGAACCAAATAACGACCATTGAAGCAAGAGGTGGGGAAAAACACGTTGTCGTTGCACAGGACACACACTGAGGAAAAACCAGTTAATAGCGTTACAAGGCGGCCCTTTTTCTGAATCCCCAGGGTAGGAGAGACAGAGAGAGACTGACAAAAATACATGGAGAAGAGAGCTGGAGAGAGAAAGACGATACAAAAGACATGAAAAGAGACTGAGTGAATGGTACTGGACAGAATAAGAGAACTGGAGAGAGAAAGATGATACATAAGACATGAAAAGAAAATGAGCGAATAGTACAAGACAGAGAGCCGCGGTAGCGCAGTAGCTAGTGCACTGGCTTCCTAGCTCGGCGGTACATGGTTCGATCCCCAGTTGAGGTGGGGTTTTTTAGACCGCAAACGGCTCCGGGGTCGACTCAGCCGCATGAATTGGGTAGCAGAACAACTCTGGGAAGGTTAAGGCGGCCGGCGTGATGCTGACCACATCACCCTTAGTGTGCCGATGGTCAAGAAAATACGGGCCTAACACCGTATTCCCAATATGCCTCAATGGGCGTGTAACGGGATCCTGCCTTCTGCGAGTACAAGATAGGATAACTTGGGGCGAATTTGACGAAAGTCTCTGCTCCTTCAGGAGCTTGAATGTAATGTATAAATGAGAAATTCATCGTGTATTCATACTAGACACGTGCTTGTTATACACGTATTGTCGTCTTTCACTTCTTTCAGCCACAATTCCCAAACCTGTCAACGGTTGGTTGCTGGGCAACTACCAGGTCGTGGGCTTCTTCCGGGTCATGTACGACAGAAACATGTGGGGGATGTTGGCTGATCAGCTAATGAGAAATCATACAGTAAGTTCAATGCTAGATATTAAATCTGAGTCCATTTTAGGATACCCACAAACAGAGCCGGCTCTAAGGTGATAAGAGCTGTGCTGCTGCACATGGCAGCGACTTGGAAGAGGAGCCGAAATCTTTTTAAAATAAATGTTCTTCTTCGTTCACCGTCAGACGTCAACTTGAATATTTTCAAAGAAAGCAGTGGGTCAGCTTGGGACTGTTGATACCTCTGTAGAGTTTATACCAGGAATGGTACTGGTGATGGCCATGTGAGCTTTCTCTATTCATCATTTGTTGGACTCCTTTGAAGCAGAAAGTTCAGCTGTCATTATATCGGTGCCACCGTTACACTCATCAGTAGTTCCTATCTTTAATTTGTTTTACAAAAATAAAACCATTTAAATTTAAAAAAAAAACACGATCCATGGTACAGAAAATTTCAAAGTAAAAAATATTTGTTGAAATGACAGTGATAGTCTTCCTAAATGTCTACATTATTCCTTTTTCAAATACTGCTCATTGGGCGCCTGTCTGTAACTCTACATTTATCATTGATCACCCTTCTGCTCCCTAAGAAGAATAGGCCTTCAACAAACGTATTCCGAGTCTCCCTGTCCCGTGCCGCCAGCTAATGGTCTTCCTCATCCCCTTCATGTTTGTCTCTAGTTATCTTCTCCGTGTATTCCTTAGTCTTTCTCTTCCTGTCTTACCCTGGGTATTAGAGAACAACGACTGTCTGGTAATGTATCAACAGGTTTTCTCAATGTGTTTCCTATCCATCTCAAGCGTCTTTTCTTCGTGAGTAAAGGAAGGTTTTTTTTTTTTTGTTTTAGCCGAATACCATCACCAACCAAGAATGCTTTCTCGGAGCAACCAAAAAACATGCACACCAGCTGGCAGACGCTGAAGTTCAGTTGGCCACGTCCTCGGAAGAGATCCCGAAGCGATCACCACAACTACTATTTCTATAGACCCCAGAAGAAAGGCGAAAGTGAGGCCGACCAAAAACAATTTGCCGGAGAACCGTGGTGACCAACATGCAAAGCATGAGCCAAAGTTGGGGTACAGCACGAAGGATTGGCTCCGACCGAGCAAAGTGGAGACAGTTTGTTGCTGCCATGCAGGACACCACAAAACGTGACGGCCACTTACTGCTTTGACAGCCAACGGCTAAGTATCCAAGAAGAAGAATAAAAAGTTCTAAAGACGTTCAACTGGTCTGGTTACGTTGCGTTTAATTATGCCTTCGTTGGTTACTGAAAGTGACTCAAGGACGGCCTTTTGAATTTAGAGGTTAAAAACCAACGGAAGAGATGGGTTTGCGAACTTCGTAATATAAGGTTAGTCATGACCTCGAGCTTCGATTTAAATGTATATAAGCAAGTGCAGCTCATACGGGGGCTTGTTTGAAGCTTAAAATTCAGTTCAGCTTCTAATTATTGCGCTACGAATGAAGTGCACCTCACACACATACACACCACTATATATATATATATATATATATATATATATATATATATATATATATATATATATATATATATATATATATATATATATATATATATATATATATATATCCAACCAATAATCTTTTTTATTATGCCACAACAGGTAATTCCTGAAGCAAATAGGGCAGGTCTCATTGGCGATGCCTTCGCGTTTGCCAGGTAAGAATATTTACATGCTTTGATTTAAGAGATAGATCCTGTGAACTTGATTATTTTCAATCAGCAGAAACAACTAACTGTTCAGTCGTTTCTCTTTTTTGTCATGAACGTTCTTTTTTTTATCGTTATCATCATCTTCCTCTTTTCTCCCTATGGAGCATCGTGCCACTACTGCAGCTGGCCACATGGCATGAAGCTTGCACCCACGCATTCATGTACACTTGGAACAATGGCGTCTGCAGCATTTTTCTTTACTTAATGAGGTTACAGGCCCCTATAAACAATCTCATTCTGGTCACCTCAAGTAGTGGGGGCAGTAGTACTATTCTGTCTGTTTCCTTAGAGACCCCGTCCCCCGGAAATTACACGGGGCACGTCCTTTGTTGATTACTTTACTCACTGTGACTTGTTGGGGTTTAAAATGTTCTTTCAAGTGCTACAATTATCTCTGAGACATAAATGAAGCTTATAATAGTCGTGGAAACCACAGATACAGCTGCTGTGAACCTACACAACAGCGACTATAATGCATTCTGTGAACAGACCCTCCGAGAGCTCAGATGAGATCCTGTCTCCTTCACATTGTGAGGGCCCCTCATTGTTGGTGAAGAGGTGTACAAAATATTTGAATGTAAAGAAATGTCAGTTAAATAATAATTTTTGAAAAAGGTTGCGATGAGACGTCCCTGTGAGAAAAAAGGTCAGGATCATGTGACCTTGCTGGTTATACTCTCATATGGTCTGCCTGGGAATTCTGGGTAATGACATTAAGTCACGACCATCAATTGCACGGTCCTGTGTAGTTCCGGGGATTTTTGAAGAGATAAAGTAAGAATTGGACTACTGTACCCACATGCATGTCGTACAAGGCGACTAATGCTGGGATGTGCATGGAGCTGATAACCTCATCATGAAAAACTAATTACAATAGACACCACTGCTACTGGAGCATGTGGCTTCTTGGTGCATGTGGCTTCTTGGTGCATGTGGCTTCTTGGTGCATGTGGCTTCTTGGTGCATGTTTCCTGCAAGAGGACCAATTGTAATGGTGGTTCCATGTTATGTGAAGAGGGCAAATGAAAATCGTGATGATGAGGATGATTATGATGAGGATGATGATGATTATTGTGGTGAGCTTCTAAATACAATATCTAAATTAGAATATAACAGTATAGTGCATAAAGTCAAGATAAGATAGTACTAAAAGTTTTCGGCGAGAATCGTAAGTTGTCGCCTACGCCTTCAGCTTATTATTTTCTAACGCATAAGCCGAACAAAACGGTACCCTATTTTTCAAATTCGTCCTTGACATAAACGCCCCACTTTTCCTAGTTCTAAGAAATATTTGCCTAACTGCATTTGGGGAAAGGAGGGGCAAGGCTGGATAACACACTCAAATCACGTCTCAAATTGGTTCTAACTCTACAACCGACTTGCACGCTTTGCCATAGGCGGGTTTCCCTAATACGATGAAAAAGTTAGAAATGTGGACACTACGGTCATGGAAACACGCTTAGCTCTTATTGCGAATGACATAAGCTCTCGTAGGTAGTTTAAAAATAAACAACTAACATAGAAAAAAAAAAGATAGAATTTTGAACCAAGCCACATAGCCCCATAAAAATCGTATATTCGTGTACCTGAAGACTTGCTGACCAAGAATATGTTGTTAGTTATCTAAATAGTCAATTAAATAATCAAATATTGATAAAACAATACATAGAGATCAGAGATACTGTCAGGTCAAGTCATATCTGCTTAGATTGGATCGCATATTTTTGGGGGGAAAAAATTAGGTGAAAGCTAGGCTAAGATGGTACGATGAAGGGGATTGGGTGGAATTTGAAGTGAGACGAAATATTATTGGCCGACCTCGTACTAAACATATATCACCCGAGTAACGTAGTAGAAAATTGAATTGTATTTTTGAATGACTTTGTTTACAAGTGAAATAAGGGTAATCATTGGCCAGAGTAGTTGATATTGGGGAAACAGCATTAGTTGGGGACGCCATTTCTAAAAAAATTTTGACACATAGCGATGAGATCAGGCTTGTGTAGTGAAAACCTTATTTCTCAAAAGCTTGGACAGAACGGCAGATTGAAAGTGTGCCAGTCATCGTTCACTGTGTATTTCATTAAATAAATGTGGTAAGATTGACTTTATTAACATGTATTTGAAATAAAAATTGAATGTGAGATAATAATGTACGACAATAAGTAAGTAGGCCTGTAGCAAACTTAGGCAAAGCCTAGAGATTGATCCACCATGTGTTAGACTGTCAGACAGGTGTAAAACTACAAGAAAATATGTATGATTGTCATCAAGGAGCATAACACCTATCCTATTATATGGAAAGATGACAGCTGGAATTGCAGTGGCGTTGTAACTATTAGGGGAGAGGAATACTGGTGTACATTGTCACATCAAAAGATAATGGTGGCATAGGTTGGTATAAAGCTATGACCCTTTTCGTTTGTTTGTAATGTACCTGTACTTAAATGTGGAATAGTATAGTATACTAGGTATAAAGAAGGATGCATAACCTTCACATTTCAGGGTCCTGGGTACTGACGTTAATGTAGTACCAAACGCTTGAGAACTGCTCGATTCAGGACTCTATCTGTATACTTCGAGCCCATGCTAGTGGCCATTGCCCATAAAAAGGTGGAAAAGATTGTCAAGCGAGCAGAGGAAACGTTCTACCTGTATTCTCCTGCCAAGATAAGTGCTTGTTCGGCACCTGGCAGCTCAACTTAAAAGACTAGAAAGCGATATTAAAGAAAACTGTGCCTAGTATTAATATTTCCACAAGTGACAAACGAAAACTTAAAGGGAGTGATTATAACCAACAACCTATGGTTTAATACCAGTATTACCTCAGAGTAGAAGAATACAACTACACATTTATATTAGAATAATATTGTATGTATGGACAGAAGATCCACTGTGTTATTGGAATGTTGTAAATGATTCTTTTGATTTCACTTTTGATTGTCAGTCCTGGTTCAAAATAAATTAGAATCAGGATAATAAATTGTACAAAATTTATTTACACAAATTTCAAACCCTGTCTTAAATAAGATAGCCTTTTAAAGTGTCGTTGGTATGTTATTGTTGTAGTACAGTTGGTGGTTGTGGATAATAAACTATTTGTTTGTATATTTGTTGGTTATTGCACATTACACTCCACATTCATAACCCTAGACACTACACGAAGTCATTTATATAATAATATAGAGTAATTTTGAATGAGATCAAATGGGTGGTAGCGGAAAGGTACTCTGGAAAGTTTAAAATACTATTTGTTAAATTCAGGGACCTTCATAGCTGATCTCATTTAATACAATAATAATACATAACAACAATTCATAACATCAAAACCCACCACATATATTGGGGTCTCGCTCCTGAGGATTGAATTTCTCATAATACCAGATATATTGGGTAGTTCGCTTCTGGGATTTTAAATTCTTAAAATATTATCAATTATATTAGGAATCTCAGAAAGTATAAAACTAAAAGTATTGCTTTTGTGGAAATAAAACAGTGGTTGAGCTATCAGTGCCTGTGGTTGTTCTTGGTTATCATTAGAAATTGTTAGCCATAATTAGAAATTTGTATAGTTGAAATTTTAAAGGTTGCATAGTACAAATTGGCTGATCTGGCAAAGTTTCGATCTGCTGCTGTGCAGACTGCAAAAGAAATGAATATGGAGGGTCAAGCTTTGATCCAATATGTAACTTCAGAATGCGACAAGTATATTGAAAGGGAGGATAGGAAGATAGCTGAAGAGAAGAGGTTACAAATTGAGGCTGACAAAGAAATTAAGAGGTTGCAGATTGAGGCTGACAAGGAGGCTAGGGCATTGGAGGCAGAAAGAGAAGAAAAGAGATTGGCTGCAGATAGAGAAGCGGAAGAAAAGAGATTGGCTGCAGAAAGAGAAGAAAAGAGATTAGCTGCAGAAAGAGAAGAGAAGAGACAAGCTGCAGAGAGGGAAGCAGAAAAGGAGAAGAGATTACAGAGGGAGCATGAGCTACAACTAAGGGAGTTAGAATTTCAAGGCCATGCTCCTGAAAATGGTGCCAGCCCCTTTTCCTCAGATGCCACTGCTATGGGTTTTCATGTAGATCATTTTGTTGAGAAAGACGATGACATCGAAGGGTACTTAAGTAGATTTGAACTTTTAGCTACTACATATGGGTTAGAGAGAGAGAGGTGGAGCCTCAAGTTATCCCAAGAGCTTAGGGGAACGGTTTATGAAGTTTTTGCCAAGATGAGCAGAGATGACCAAGACAATTACGACATGCTAAAGCAGGCTCTTTTATTAAGATACGAAAAGAACGGAGAATTTTATAGAAAAAAATTTAGGAATGCCAAACTACTGTCGGGTGAGACCTATCACCAGTTCTCTGCACGTTTAGAGACATACTTGGAGAAATAGACTGCTCTGGGGAAAACCCAAGTTCTTAAGGAAATGATCCTTATTGAGCTGCTATGAGAGTCCATGGCTCCAGACCTGAGAAAATTGGCACATGAAAAACCAGATACATGGGACCAATACCTTCCCGCCGCCCTGTTTGCCTATCGGGAGGTACCCCATAGTTCAACCGGCATGGCCCCGGCAACATTGTTATTTGGAAGGCCAATAAAAGGGCCACTGGAAGCCTTGTTAAGGACATGGACCGATGAAAAGGGAGAAGAAAATATTACCTCATCATATCAATATGTGAACGAACTGACCACTCGTCTTAAAACTGGCTGGAAACGTGCCAATGAAAATTTAAGACAAGCCAGGAAAAAGCATGCTGCCTATTGCAATAAGAAAGCGAAGGATCGAGAATTAGCTGTGGGAGAGAAGGTGCTCCTTCTACTGCCCGGCAGCCATAATAAATTTCAAATTGGATGGCAAGGTCCATATACAGTTCTAGAGAAGGTGTCTAGAACAAATTATAAGATAGATAAGAAAGGGAAAGAGAAAATCTATCATGTGAATCTCCTGACAAAATATCTGGACAGAGAAAACCAGGAAGAGACACACTTACTGACCTTGTCTGTTGCAATGGAGATGAAAAAGGAACCACTCACCTCTCATGAATATCCGTTACACCCTTGTGAGACCGCTGCACAGGTAAAAATCAGTACGCACTTAACGAAAAATCAGAGGGAGAGAGTTCAACAGGTTTTGGATAATCATACGGATGTGTTAACAGACAGACCGGGGCATACACATTTATTAGAATATGATATGAAACTCATAGACCCAACACCAATCTGTATGAGAGCCTATTCGATCCCGCTCGCTAAGGAAAAAGCTTTGAAGGAGGAAATAGATTATCTGTTGAGAGAAGGGATTATCTCGCACAGTGAATCTCCTTACAGTTCCAGTGTGGTTCTGTTGAGAAAACCCTCTGGAGAACACAGACTGTGTATAGATTACAGGAAACTGATTGCTGTCACAGAAGGTCAGGTGGATCCATTACCTGATACAAATCAGCTGTTTGCCAGGCTGAATAAAGCTAAATATTTCTCTAAAGTGGATCTGAGCAAAGGCTACTATCAGATCCCAGTAAAGCCGGAGGTTAGACCTTATTTAGCCTTTAGCACCTCGGAAGGACATTATGAATTTAACATGTTGCCATTCGGGCTGAAAAATGCACCGAGTGTGTTTTCGAGGATGATGAGAAAGTTACTGGATCCCCTGAATAATCCATGCATCACCAACTTCATGGATGATATTCTTATAGCCACAGAAACATTTGTGGAACATATTAACTCTCTGAATATGTTGTTTAATCGACTGAGAGAGACCAATTTGACAGCTAGACCGACGAAATGCTGTGTTGGATGTAAAGAGCTGGAATTCTTGGGACACACAGGACATCAGGGAAACATGACCCCTGACCCCAAGAACCTAGAGAAATTGAAAAAAGCACCAAGACCACAAACAAAAAAAGATGTGCGATCTTTTGTCTCCTTATGTGGTTTCTACCAAAAGTATATTAAAAACTTTAACTCCATATGTGCTCCATTGACTGATTTAACGCGCAAAGGAAATCCTGATAGAATTATTTGGACAGCGCAGTGTTAATTAGCCTACCAAGAGTTGAAGGAAAAGCTCACAAGCAGGCCCATTTTGAAATTACCTGAATTGAGTCAAGAGTTCATTGTGAGAACGGATGCTAGTAATATAGGTTTGGGTGCAGCTCTATTACAAAGGTCAAATTCACTTGATGGGGAATTAAACCCAGTTGCTTATGCTAGCCGTAAGTTGAACACAGCAGAACGATGATATTCAACAAGTGAAAAAGAATGTTTGGTGGTCATATGGGCTATAAAGAAGTTCCAGATTTATCTTTATGGTAAATCATTTAAGATCCAAACAGATCATAAACCACTTCTGTGTCTGTCACAAGCAAGGCATGAAAATGCTAGATTATTACGCTGGTCGTTGCTCTTACAGCCATACCAGTTTACCATAGAATACATTCCCGGCAAAACCAATGTTGGCGCTGATTTTTTAAGCAGACTTCCGTACGACGAACATCAGAGTAGTCACCAGGCATAGATAGTAAATTTATCTATGTGTATTTAAAAGTAGGAACTGACATATGATAGTCTGTTCTAAGTGGGGAGATGTGTGGTGAGCTTCTAAATACAATATCTAAATTAAAATATAACAGTATAGTGCATAAAGTCAAGATAAGATAGTACTAAAAGTTTTCGGCGAGAATCGTAAGTTGTCGCCTACGCCTTCAGCTTATTATTTTCTAACGCATAAGCCGAACAAAACGGTACCCTATTTTTCAAATTCGTCCTTGACATAAACGCCCCACTTTTCCTAGTTCTAAGAAATATTTGCCTAACTGCATTTGGGGAAAGGAGGGGCAAGGCTGGATAACACACGCAAATCACGCCTCAAATTGGTTCTAACTCTACAACTGACTTGCACGCTTTGCCATAGGCGGGTTTCCCTAATACGATGAAAAAGTTAGAAATGTGGACACTACGGTCATGGAAACACGCTTAGCTCTTATTGCGAATGACATAAGCTCTCGTAGGTAGTTTAAAAATAAACAACTAACATAGAAAAAAAAAAAGATAGAATTTTGAACCAAGCCACATAGCCCCATAAAAATCGTATATTCGTGTACCTGAAGACTTGCTGACCAAGAATATGTTGTTAGTTATCTAAATAGTCAATTAAATAATCAAATATTGATAAAACAATACATAGAGATCAGAGATACTGTCAGGTCAAGTCATATCTGCTTAGATTGGATCGCATATTTTTGGGGGGAAAAAATTAGGTGAAAGCTAGGCTAAGATGGTACGATGAAGGGGATTGGGTGGAATTTGAAGTGAGACGAAATATTATTGGCCGACCTCGTACTAAACATATATCACCCGAGTAACGTAGTAGAAAATTGAATTGTATTTTTGAATGACTTTGTTTACAAGTGAAATAAGGGTAATCATTGGCCAGAGTAGTTGATATTGGGGAAAAAGCATTAGTTGGGGACGCCATTTCTAACAAAATTTTGACACATAGCGATGAGATCAGGCTTGTGTAGTGAAAACCTTATTTCTCAAAAGCCTGGACAGAACGGCAGATCGAAAGTGTGCCAGTCATCGTTCACTGTGTATTTCATTGAATAAATGTGGTAAGATTGACTTTATTAACATGTATTTGAAATAAAAATTGAATGTGAGATAATAATGTACGACAATAAGTAAGTAGGCCTGTAGCAAACTTAGGCAAAGCCTAGAGATTGATCCACCATGTGTTAGACTGTCAGACAGGTGTAAAACTACAAGAAAATATGTATGATTGTCATCAAGGAGCATAACACCTATCCTATTATATGGAAAGATTACAGCTGGAATTGCAGTGGCGTTGTAACTATTAGGGGAGAGGAATACTAGTGTACATTGTCACATCAAAAGATAATGGTGGCATAGGTTGGTATAAAGCTATGACCCTTTTCGTTTGTTTGTAATGTACCTGTACTTAAATGTGGAATAGTATAGTATACTAGGTATAAAGAAGGATGCATAACCTTCACATTTCAGGGTCCTGGGTACTGACGTTAATGTAGTACCAAACGCTTGAGAACTGCTCGATTCAGGACTCTATCTGTATACTTCGAGCCCATGCTAGTGGCCATTGCCCATAAAAAGGTGGAAAAGATTGTCAAGCGAGCAGAGGAAACGTTCTACCTGTATTCTCCTGCCAAGATAAGTGCTTGTTCGGCACCTGGCAGCTCAACTTAAAAGACTAGAAAGTGATATTAAAGAAAACTGTGCCTAGTATTAATATTTCCACAAGTGACAAACGAAAACAGACATAACTTAAAGGGAGTGATTATAACCAACAACCTATGGTTTAATACCAGTATTACCTCAGAGTAGAAGAATACAACTACACATTTATATTAGAATAATATTGTATGTATGGACAGAAGATCCACTGTGTTATTGGAATGTTGTAAATGATTCTTTTGATTTCACTTTTGATTGTCAGTCCTGGTTCAAAATAAATTAGAATCAGGATAATAAATTGTACAAAATTTATTTACACAAATTTCAAACCCTGTCTTAAATAAGATAGTCTTTTAAAGTGTCGTTGGTATGTTGTTGTTGTAGTACTGTTGGTGGTTGTGGATAATAAACTATTTGTTTGTATATTTGTTGGTTATTGCACATTACACTCCACATTCATAGCCCTAGACACTACACGAAGTCATTTATATAATAATATAGAGTAATTTTGAATGAGATCAAATGGGTGGTAGCGGAAAGGTACTCTGGAAAGTTTAAAATACTATTTGCTAATTCAGGGACTTTCATAGCTGATCTCATTTAATACAATAATAATACATAACAACAATTCATAACATCAAAACCCACCACAATTATGATGATCTATTGTGCGGCATTTGAGCATACGACTCTCAGA
The DNA here is from genome assembly GCA_024509875.1 of Oreohelix idahoensis. Classification (NCBI taxonomy): domain Eukaryota; kingdom Metazoa; phylum Mollusca; class Gastropoda; order Stylommatophora; family Oreohelicidae; genus Oreohelix; species Oreohelix idahoensis. The sequence goes on from JAMPIV010002202.1 coordinate 111,126, forward strand.
TCAAGTTACGGACAAACGGCAAGTTCTTTTGTCAATGGTAGCCTCTTCCAGTCATAACTGACTATGGTAGTGATGCGGCCTTGAAGCGAAAACCCTCATCTGCAGTTTGACTCGTATTCCTTTCGGTGTACTCATTTCTCTTCTGCTTGATGTAGGTGCTTCTCTTCTCTTAATGTCCAGCTTCTTTGTGTATCTCTTTCAAACATCTTTGAACTTTGGCTGAGAATGCCTGGATGTTCTTTTGCCATCTGTCAGTTGTCCGTAGAAAATATCTATGGAGAGGTGGTCATCTGTAATGCGGCGAACATGGCCAAGCCAGTATAATCTGCGCTAACCAGATATACATACATCCTCGCCAGGGAATAAACATGATACAGATATCTACCAAGAAAACTGTTCGTAAATAGAGAACATCGATATACAAGAACACTGGACCACAACCGCCCAATCAGAGGAGAGAGAGTGAGAACAAACAACATAAGATAGATGTAAAGTGATAAAAAAATTATAGTGTTAATAAGTCGTGGAAAAAGTTGTAATGGAGAATAATTGCACGTTGCACTTGTTTTTGTAATTCTGGAGGCTGACGCTATGCCTTCCCTTCTAGATTTCAATGTGTCAGTCAATCCCATAGTTCGCACAGAGCATATTGATGTGTGTTCCTCTGTTCCCATAGTTTACCATGACAAGTTAGAACTACGTCGGTATTTTCATGCTGTTATGATTTTAAAAGAATTTTATGTCCAGTTACTGTAGCTTGTATGATATTTGTGTGATATCCCATGTGGGCTTTGTGCGTTTATGTATGCGCGTCATCCGGATTTCTGTGCCGCTTGTTCATCTGTTGCTGTTTCAGTTAAGTGTGTGTGTGGTTTTTGTTTTACATAGACAAGGGTGTAGGCTATATCACCACACGAAGGATAGCTGTCGATTGACCAAAGTGGAGACAGTTTGTTGCTGCCCTATAAGACGCCAGTAGGCGTGATGGCCACTGATTGCTTTGTCAGACAGTAGCCAAGTACCAAAGAAGAAAGAAAAATGTATATGCGTGGTGTCTTTTTTTTAAAAAACTTTTCTTTAAAAATGCCAGTAGCTTTCATTCGATTACTCCCTCAGTATAAGTACGTTAATAAGGAGGCTGCTGTAAAACTGATAAAAGTGGTAATATATAATGTAAAAAAGAAAATGATATGGAACCAATGTTACAAATTTGCGGTACACAGGAAACAAATGAGGTTTTACACTTAGTAACTGTCGCTGACGAAGGGTGAACCCCGAAACGTCACGGATTTTATGCCGTCTAGTTTGTTCCAAATGATGAAGTAGTGTGCGGGGTATTGTTTGGATGTACAGTCATACCAGGCATAATTGATAATGCTTTCTGTTGGAAGATATGTAGTAATGTCAAGAAGTTAAAAATACGGTGCCTTTCCGTTGCAGCTGGTCCATATCACAAGTCTATACTCGGATAATATAATAAGAATTGTGTGTGTGTGTGTCGGGTACTGTTTGTGGAATTGTATTTAGCATCATGGCTCTATACATGTCTAGTCTTTGTTTTGTGTGTGAGGCGATTATGTCTTGTAATGCGTTTTTTGTAGGTGTGGCTGAACTGCGCTTATAATGTTTCTCTGTATCTATGATATTTTTTCTACATGGTTGACGTTTTGAAATTTTATTGGATCTACGTGCTTATTATTCTGTTGTCGGTGTCATGTTGTATGTTAGTCTACATGTCACTTCTCTTGATTTGGCATCGGTACATGGGTTGTGTAGGGTTAGTAAAAGTGTGTGTGTAATTTGGTTTGAAATATTTCTATCCTCTTTTAATTCTGTGTTGTAGTGACGATGCTTGGAGTATGATTAAGTGCTTGTAAATTAAGTTTGTTTTCTGGTGAATTAAATTTTCATGTCCAACAATGGTTTGTATGCATGTCTCATGGAACGGTGGTAATGGCCCGAAGTGTTGTGTCACATTTTGGGAGAGAGATTGATGATTTATTTACAATGTCTCTTCTTGTATTCTGTCAAGTGGTTTGCTGAAAACTTTCAGAGATGTTAATTCTTGACCGATTTTTTCTTGCATTCCCAGATTCTTGTTTGACTCACTCAGGTTATACTCACTCACACCTATTGCCATGTACCACAACAGTAATATATTTAATAACAGCCGGTCGTTCAAAGGAACAATTTATTAGACATCGGAAAGATGTAACGTATATACAAGGTTCAGCATTAATATACACAATCATCAATATTGTTGCTTTATTTCTTTGGTTCATCTTTCCATCTTATTCCTTATCTTAGACGTAGGAGTTTGGTTCTGCATCTAAAGTTTGTGCTAAATCAACCAATACATCAATTCCTACAACTTGTGCGTAAAGCATATGAAGCTTCCTAAAATCGAGTCTCTACAAACCTGCAATCCGTTTGGATTGTGAAACCATAAAATATTATGGTAGCGAACTCGTCTAAATGTTTATTCTTGCCTTGGTATCTTCAAGCTGTCAGTTTTACTTAAAGGTTCGGATAAACTATCAACTGCTACATGAGACTCACAAACTAATAAGACTGACTGTAAATGACCAGCTCTGTAAGGTCAACTGTATTTCTTTGACGGCAACACTTCTATAAATACTCTAAAAGTGGTGCGGTGTTTGCTAGTCTATTCATCGGTTAATGTTTTATTCTTCAATTTATTCTATTCGTTACAACTATGTGACGTCAATGCGTTGTCCTAGTGATATCGTTACCTACTTATCATAGAATTTACATGAGCTCATGCAAATGAGGTAACGTAGTCCTCTAGTAGCGTTGCTGTCATCGTTGCTAGGCAACTCCCGCCAAAACTTATAGTTAAGGGAACACAGCTAAGAAAATATTTTCTGCTTCGATTTCTATACTGAATATTAGCAATAAATTAGAATAGGATTTGTTATGCTAACGTGAGTTACTAGCGTTAGCGTAGGCAATCCGGTCAAAGTTGCGGTCTGTATTTTTAAGTGATCGCAGTCTAGAGGGTCTGAGCCCAGTGTAGAAGTGAGCTAGCATGTGTTATTCATGTTGTTTTAAGATATTGCCTACGTTAGGGGCGACCATATCGTTTTTTAACAAAAAGGGGACATTTTATTGATTTTTGACGTGAAAAAGAGAACAATACACGCCAAGAAAGTATGACGAAAAAGGAGACTTATTCATTTCAATCTAATAATGTATTATTGTGACGAAAATGCAACTTTTATAAAGGTTAGAAAAAAATAGAAATAAGATGTCCTTTAAAGTGTATGTTTAAATCATTTTAAAGGATTCCAAATTCAAAGGGTTTAGAATTGGAAATAAGGAGCTATAATATGAATGAAAGTTGTTAACTTCTGGTGCCCTGTGTGGTTGCCTGGGTACCTGCTGAGAGAAAGAATAGGACTACTGAACCCTCAGGCGTGTCGTACACGGTAGCGCCATACTATTATATCGTCTGCCTTCCTTCTGGTCTTATCGTCGACTACTACTACTAGAATTTTTTTGTGTTTTGAACGTGATTGGTGGCTAGTAACCGTTGACTGTTAGTGCCTCTGCTCGTCCACCATCTTGGTTTACTCTGTTCAACATAGTAGCGGTTATAATTAGGGTATTAAATGTCATTTTATTTCAGTTTTGTGTTATATTCAGATAACTATTGTCTTTTGCAATTGATGGTTTCAACTTATTTTAGAATTTGTTTTCTTTAAGTCGTATTTTACAACTTGAATTATTTGGGCCGAGTCTATTATAGTTTAATGTTTTATATTTCTATGCTGTTCAAATAAAAAAAATATATTTTATTATAGTTCGTATTGTTTTGTAATAATGCTATAAAAAGTCTAATTATATTATATTTTATATTTTGTAACTTTTACTGCTTATTTCTATATTCCTTTTAGAGCAAATTTGCTGGATTATGATGTGGCACTTAATCTGACACGCTATTTAAAAAAAGAGTTGAGTTATATCCCTTGGCAAGCTTTTGTGCATTCTATCGAGTTTATCAAGGGAATGTTGGCAAACAGAGCAGCTTATGTTCAGTTACAGGTATGTTATGAGAACTGGGCTTATTGCTTAATAAACTGTCTGGCAGAGTGAGAGATGATGATATGATATAATTCCTTTAGCTGTGAGCAAGTAGCTCTTGACAGCAACTTTGCCTCTCTGACAAAGGTACAAGTCTTCGTAATTTGTTGTGATGATGTATAGAGTGTATTGTGGATGGTTGGGTGCAATGGGAGTAGCTGGTGTCGCAGGTCAGTTAGTCTTGGGCACTGTAACAGTAGGTGTTCAACTGATTCCTCATGGTGGTTGTCACGGAATTGCCTCCCCTGCTTTGCAGTAGTGGTCCAACAGTGGCCAAAACTAAAGAGTACTAATATGGGTCTTCAAAGGTGTCTACCTTCGCCAAGATTACTCTTGGCAGAGTTGTAGATAGCAGGATAATGATGCTTCTATCTCAAGGGAAAGAGTGAGAGATGCTGATGATATGATATAATCCCTTTAGCTGTGAGCAGGTAGCTCTTGACAGCCCTTTGCCTCTCTGGCAAAGGTACAAGTCTCCGTCAGTTGTTGTGATGATGTATAGAGTGTATTGTGGATGGTTGGGTGCGATGGGAGTAGCTGGTGTCGCAGGTCAGTTAGTCTTGGGCACTGTAACAGTAGGTGTTCAACTGATTCCTCATGGTGGTTGTCACAGAATAGCCTCCCCTGCTTTGCAGTAGTGGTCCAACAGTGGCCAAAACTAAAGAGTATCTAATATGGGTCTTCAAAGGTGTCTACCTTCACACAAGATTACTCTTGGCAGAGTTGTAGATAGCAGGATAAGGATGCTTCTATCAAGGGAGTTTCACAAGATATTTTCAGAAGTCAAGAACAATGCTGCTTAAGGCCGAGCATTATTAACTTATATCTGATCCGTCGCCTTTTACGAAGAAAGGGTTATGCAATGATTTATTTCAGCTCGTTCAAGCCCTCACCCTGATTTACTCAGTGGAATTCTTCTTATTCTGGTATAGCTCTGTATAGATTGTATTTAGTAAATTGACTGAGACAAACATGCAGTACATTCAAAATGATTCAATCGACATTACTTTTGTATATTTACAAATAACAAATTTAATAATCACTTAGGTTTTAACAGGGTTTTAAAAATAATGAATAATTATTTATCAGAAAAGTTTCAAAAGTTTGCCAAGATGGTGAAGAGATTGTATTGGTAGTTTGTACAGGAGGTCACTTGGCAGCTTTTATGTGTTATTTAGCTGTCAGTGACGGTTCTGCTCCTTCTGATGTTTTGGTTCTTGGTAGACTGGATTGCTGAACCCGCTCGTTACTGGTCAAGGTTGTAGGGCGCAGCGCGTTCCCAGAAATGTCAGTGAGTGTCTACGAAGTTGGTCCCTTGTCTTTAAGCCCCGTCTGATGATGGTGTCTAGATTCGACTTCAGGCCACTTTTACCTTTCTTGTTCCAGAGATACTACACTCAACTGGTACCACCAACAAGTATGGTAAAAGAAGAGAAACGAATACCCTCTGAGTATTGAGTTTCCCGACACATACTTATGTGTCCCCATCTTCCTATTCCACCATCCCATCTACCTCAGACTATACCCTCGATGAGAATTAATCCCTCGAGAGAAAACTTTCTTCACATTTATATTGAATAGCTTTATATTTACTTTATATTTAAATGAAAAGGTTAATAGAATAGATAAAATATGTTTTAATTTACATCTACACCGGTTGAAAAGCTTGAAAACCTTCATTATTTTTTAAGTGAATATGTTTACATAGACATTTACACTGGTTTGTAAATGTAAATATTATAATTAGAAAATACATCATTTCTTTCATCTTTCCCTCCCTGCTCCATATGGAACTTGGGACTACCTATGCTTTTTAGTTCTCTTTAAGAAACTAGCAATAAAGCAGTCACCAGCCCGTGCAGTGGTGGTTCAAGAAATCATCATTGTATATGCTGAGGTTGCCATCCTCAAATGACTTGGACATCCACTAGCAATTTCACATATTAATATTCACATTGCAATATATACATATTCGTTCACATGTTAGTAATGAAAAAATATAGAATGTAAAATGTACAACTTACGCCAATCTTGGCTCACAGACTGTTTGCTCAGAGAAAAATAGGCACTTGCAGATGCCTTTTGCACGTGTTCTTGTGGGTCATTACTTTAACAGTACGCCCCCCCCCCCCGCCCCCCCTTTCTTTGACTCCGTGTTTTCAGTTTCCTCAGATCCTGATTTTCTTTGTTAAAATAGTAGAGTTCTCCAGGGTTCTAAGTCCGCAAGACGCTCAAACAAAGGTCCTGTCTGATTAATGGAGCTGATTCTAGTCTTAACTCTGGCAGTCTGGATGTCGTCTTGGCAACCGATTCTCACAGTGTTCTCATCTGGCTAAAGTGTCAGATTATATGGCTCTTTGCCTCCCCCGCAGTTTTTTGTTACGATTTAGGCAACGTCCAGCCAGGAATTTGGTGGTTCCTCTATTTCGAACCCCCGCGAATCGTTTCAAAACTGCATATTTAGGTTGGGTAATTCAAAATTATTCGGACATGGAAAATTATGTGCATGATGCCAAAGGTCACGTCTCCCATATACGGAAGTGACAAGTCCGTACACTCTTTCGACAATGTGTTTCAGATGTAACATCTTATTTTCCTCTAACGTAATGTCTTTGAAACAGATGGACAGGAAATGATGATGTCATTCATGTCTGTCCAAAATGTGTCGCACAGACAAGTAATCTCTCTATCCGACTCCTGCTCAAACAAAATTCATCTCTTCACCATCTTGGCAAGTGCGACACGTTCGCCTTATCAATGCTTAGCCACAGTCGCTGGGACGATTTTAGTGTTAATCTGTAGTCTGATGTCTGCCACACCCGAGATTAACCAACATGATTGTCGGTTAATATTATCTCATCCGTTCCTTTTGTCAGCCGGAAGGAACGGGTAACGAAACAGACATGACGACTTATCGCCGACAGGAGTTTAAGAATGTTTGAAAATACAAAATAGCTGCTACATAGCAGAGAAAGAAAAAGGTCCCGACCACTTAAAAGCACGTAATTAGTCAGTACAACAACTGTCACAGAATACGGCCGTAGTGGACAAGAGAGCGACCCAAAATTATGTGACAGTGGTGGCAGTGCCTACAGTTTGGTTCACGTAGTGGGTCTATTCTTTTTAAATGTTTATTCATTTCCTGGGACACCGACACGCCCAGGGATCCACTTGAGTGTAACTTCGACGCCATAGGAAGTGAACAGCTGGTCAATTAATCTGCAAATGTTATTAACATCAGGAGACATTTTGCTTTGTAGGGCTTGGAGTGCTGATTTTGAGTCTGAGAATATAACGATATCCTCAGGTGGAGTGATGCCACTTTCAAAGTCTGAGATTATCCAGCACAGTGCTGTTATTTCTGCATTATAGCTGGAGCAAATTTCTCCGCAAGGGCTAAAGATGCTAGGGTGGTCTTTTGGGTGCAGGTTGGGGTATTTTATCACTGCGCCATATCCAGTGTTGGTGGTAGCTTCAAATGCAGATCCATCTGTATAGACATGGATGATATCTTGTGGATATGAGTCTATAGTTTCTAAGGCAATGGTCTTCAGTAGTGGTGCTAGGGTTTTCTTGTCTGCTGAGGAGTCAAAGAGTTCCGTTCTTACTGTAGGAGTAGTTGCCTACCAACAAGGTGGTTCATTATGGATAGTTACCATTGGCTTTCTAACTGCTGGTAGGTGGTGTTTGATGCTAGCATCGTTTGCATTTGTAAGAAAAGATGTCTTTTGTACTCTGTGTTTTTGGTGCGACTGCTTTATCATTTTCCTATTCTCCTCCTTTGTGTCCATTCTCAGATACCTTTCGTATGTTCCCACAGCTGAGCGTTCTCTTCTTAGGTTTAAAGGTTCAATAGTAGTGTTGATTTCACATGCATCTGTCGGCGTTGTTTTCATGGCACCACTTATAAACCGTAGAGCGTGATTTTGGACTTTGTCTAACTTTTGTAGGAGGCTTTTGTTTGCAATAGTTTGGAGGGGGAGTGAGTAGTAATTGACTGAGCGGACATATCCAGTATACAATTGGCGTAATGAGTGCTGGTCTGCTCCCCACCCACAGGAGGAAAGAGTGAGAGATAGAAAGCGAGTATCAGATGTTAGACTCGAAGCAAAATTAGTATAATAGAACGTGTTCTGACATTCTTTCTCCTGTTAATTCCTAAAGGCGATTACTTCCCTTGTGTTAGTTCGTGTAAAGCAGGTCTTCTTAACCTGTTTACAGGTCCCGCACCCCTTTATATCTTAAAAAGACTCGCATGCCTTTATAACATCTTAAAAAGCCTCACACCCCTTTGCAGCACCTTTAGACGTTTCGCACCTCATTGTATTCTAGCTCGTAAAAATAACAACCTCCAGCATGAGAATGGACATTAAGGCAGCTACTACAGCTCTAAGATGGTTCTTTGAAACTCCATTAACTAGGGCAGTTACTATGTCAGACTCTCAGTCCATGCTTCGAAAGGTCCAAAGTGGATTGCTCCAGAATGAATGGAAAATGTCCATAAAAGCCTCGAATCTTCCTTCGGGAACTGGTGTGCATCTACACTCCTGGTCTTGCATGGGTACGCGGCAATGATAGAGCTGACAGACTAGCTTCATGAGCATCCATAGAATGTGCATTGGATATGGATACGGGAGAGATACTGAAGGTAATTAAAGATCACCTGCTAGAGAAAGACATTGCAATCGATGAATCAACAAGGCTAAGTTTGCTGGCATTGGACATCAAACGTAAGACTAGCAGAGATGGACCTATGACAGGATGCATGTGTTGTGTATACAACCAGCGCGCTATAGGAACAGCTAGCATTCACACCCGTCGACATTTGCTGAGGAAGACTGAGCCACCTATGGATTTGTTCGGAGTGCTATGAGGTCGATTCTAATAAACATTAACAATACCGATCGCAAAAAAGGCCAGAAATGCGAGGAAGAGATAAAAGTATGTTTTTGGTGGGTGGGTTCGGGAGGGTGGGGATGGTGTGTGTGTGTGTGAATACATGTTTTTTTGTTCCATGTTGTTAAATCTAAGATCGCATTATGCGCAAAAGTTAATGGATCTTGTCTTATCCGAAAACTAGGAAATGACACATTACGTAACGAAGTAGTGTCACATTCTTGTATTATTGCACTATTCTCTCTTTTAATGATTGTGCATGGACTCCGTTCTTGTGTGGTAAACATGAAGCATAACTTCCTTTTCTGTAAATTTTTGTCATTTTTATAGCGTGAGTTCTTCACTTCTGTTAATTTTTAAAGCACAACAATTATTTCTCTGTTAATTTACAATGCAAGACTTCTTTCCTTTAGTTAATTTTTACAGCACGTCTTCTTACCCTATGTTAATAACACTGACTAACAAAAAAAAATTTTTTTTTTCTTTCTCTAACATTTCTATGTTTTTCTGGTCAATTTTAATGCGCTGTTTTTAAATCTGCAAACCGTTTTTCTCTATCAGGTCGGGATCTCTAGAAATACGCAATTGAAGTTTTTTAACAACGCATACAGTATTACAACATCATTTGTACAAGAAGTATAACAGTTATGTAGGCTTGAATTTCTTTGCAGTCGACTTTCGTCGGTGAATGGCATGTGGTACATCGCGATGAAGCATCCAACAATAATCGGCAAGCATGGTCATACTCCACCGTCCTTGATAACGTGACTCCATTACGGCGATATCTTGATGGAATCGTTCTCCATGTTCATCGCTGACTTCGCCAAGGTTGTCAGGGAAAAAGTCAAGATGCGAATCGAGCAAATGGATTTTGAGGGACATCTTACAGCCCATAATTCTGTATGCATCTATGCACTGCTTAACAATATGCACATAGTCGACAGATTTGTGATTTCCCAGAAAGTTATCGACGATCGATTTGAATGCCATCCATGCACGAAGTTCACTACCATGTAACAAGTTCTCGAATTGTTTGTCTGCAATAACTGTCCTAATCTGAGGTCCTACAAAGATACCTTCCTTTATCTTTGCATCGCTAATTTGCGGAAACTTTTCTCGAAGATAAGTGAAAGCTTTGCTCGTTTTATCTAACGCTTTTACGAAATTCTTCATGGGCCCCAACTTTATATGTAATGGTGGTAAAATGTTGCTGTCTTTGTTAACTAATGGCTCGTGTATTACATTTTTATGCCCGAGCTGCATACGATCCCTGATAGGCCACACCTTTCTTGCATAATGTTCCTGTCTGTTGCGGCTGTCCCATTCACATAGGAAGCAACAAAATTTAGTATACCCAGTCTGCATGCCCGTGAGAATTGCAATGACCTTTAGGTCTCCACATATCCGCCATTGGTAGTCATTGTACTTTATTTTTGCCAAAAGTATAGCCATATTGTCATAAGTTTCTTTCATATGAACAGAGTTGGCGACTGGAATTGATGAAAATAAATTTCCATTATACAATAACACGGCTTTTAGACTAGTCTTGGAAGAGTCGATGAAAAGTCGCCATTCGTTGACTATGTGCTCATGACCGAGGTGCACCATTAGACCTTTTACATCTTTGCAATAGCAAATGTCATCATCCATCTCAAAGTATTGAACAAGTTCTCTGTGTCTATGACGAAATTTAGATATCGGAGTATTGGGCGCTAAAAGATTCCATTCTTTGAGTCGCGAACCGAGTAATTCCGCTTGTCCTTTGGTGAGAGCGAGATCACGTATTAGATCTGAAAGTTCTGAATGGTTAATTAAGTGAACACCATCATTCACCGGTACATAATCCGAGTCAGAATTAGTTTCTAAAGCAGGTAAACTATCACTTTCTGATGGTTCATTCACGTCCAACGGATATTGTTCTGGTGGAACTGGGATCGGACACGTGATTGGATCATGAGGCACTGGTTTCAAAACCGATTCAATATTTGGATAAACCACAGACTTTCTAGTTTTAAAAGTGAAATCATAGATATTTGTCAAGCAGAAGTAACAATCAGTAGCGTGATTTGTCGGTTCACGCCATATTACTGGCACTCCAAAAGGCATCGACTTATGCTTCGGCGATTTTCGTAACCAACCTGCCAATGTATTTGCACAAGTCGAACAAACTGCATTTGGCTTCCAAGGTTTATTTGCATCATCAACTTTCGAATCGAAATAAAGTTCATATGCTTTCTTTAGCAATGGTGTAAAGTTTTTCTGGTGAACACGATCGGTAAAATATCCGCACACGTAACAGAACAGATCAGCCGAATTTCTACAACTTCTAGAAGCCATATTTCACTCAGAATTATTTCAAAATACAGTAACTATTTGAAATATAACGTAACATATGTCATGCATCTTTTAGCAGTATAAAAAGTAGAATTATTTTGCATTTTATTAATTTTAAAAAGTTATATAGTAAAAATGAAACGGAGCAAATAACGGTTTCCCAAAAATATATTTATTCACAAATATCTTAAGAACCCGACGTGATAGAGATAAACGGATTTCAAATTTGAAATCAGCGCAAGAAACTGACCTAAGAACACTTATTCTTATATAAGAAAGAAAAATGTTGTTTGTCAGTGTAATTTCAGCGGGAATTCTTCCCCTTTGTAAATTCTTATAGTATGATTGTTTCCCCTTCTGTTAATTCTAACAGCTTGGTTTTTTTTTCCCCTGTGTTATTTTCTTGTAGCATGATTTCTTCCCCTCTGTTAAATTCTTACAGCATGATTTCCTCCCGTCTTAATTCGTATAGTCTTCTTTACCCTTCCGCCCACTCTGTTTATTCGTATGGTTCAATTTTCTACTTTCCGATAGTTATTACCAGTGTTGCCACAGCTTGGTATTTTTTACTAGATCTGGGTTTTTTGGCTTTCGTCTGGGTATCTGGGTATTGTTTTTCCAAATCTGCATTAATCTGGGTATATTTGACGATTGGCATTTACAATGTATGTATATTCTGTGCATTGAACATTATACATTATATTTATATTATAATTAAATGTAAAAAATTATGTGTTATATATTTTTTTATTCCACTTAAATTTAATTCTTGTTTTTAACCACATCAATGACGTTGTTTTTTTACTCGTTTACACCAGCTATCTATTTCCTGTTATTCTGTTAAAGGCTGTCATCTACAATACTCAGTCATTTTTGCGATGTGTTTTAAATTATTCTTTTTAAATTTTAGACTTAAGCAGATGAACAGCAAATTGTTTTTTTGTCAATAAATAAATAAAATTAAGATTAACAAATGAGCGATGATAAAGGTACGCTAGGTAGTTGTAGCAGCATGACGACACACACGCCACCGCGTAAAAAAGTGATGCCATGGTATCAGCAGGCTTTTTGTGAGGAATGGCTAATAGCGAACTGAAGGATTGGATAAAGCCGGACTCTGGCAATCGCTATGCTGCGATTTGTACGGTCTATTCCTGTACATTAACTAATGTCAACAACACAGCTTTATTGACACATAAAAGCACACAGAAGCACATGAAAAACTTCGAAGCCAAAAGCGAAACTCTGAATATTAACACGTTTTTCATCAAACCAAAAGAGCCCTGTCTCCAAGACAAAATTGCTAAAGCTGAGATACTGTTGTCGGCTTTCATGGCAGAACATAAAACTCCGTTTTCGCAAGCTGATCATTTGATTGAATGTTGCAAGCAGATGTTTCCAGACAGCACAATTGCTAAAAAAAATGTCACTGAAGCGCACCAAGGATGCCTATGTGATATATTGGGGTGTTAATAAAATCATTTTTATATAATTGTGAATTTTTGGTAAATAAAAATAAAATAAAAATGAAGAAAAAAATAACATTTGGTAGCACACAGCTTATTTGTGCTAAAGTTGCACTAAAAGATTGTGTAAGCATCGTCTATCCCCGTGTATTTGATGCATAAAATAATCTAGGTATTTCTGGGTTTTTTAAGAAGAAAATCTGGGTTTATCTCTAGAACTTGAGTGGCAACCTTGGTTATTACAAATCCAAATACTGCCCTGAGATTATGAGAATCATTGTAACTAACTATAGCTAGGTTACATTTGCAGCATTTATTTCTCATGATCTTTATCTTTTTCCCTGTGGACAATCCACAGTTGAAATGAAGAAGAGTAGGACGTGTGTTCAATACAGCCTTAAAAAATAAAACACAGCCGCAGTAAAAAGGGTTAAGTGTTAGGTTTTGAAATCCCAAACCTAATCTTAAACCATAATCCGAACAACGTGGGCGTCTTTAAATATATGACAACAAACACATATCCCACTGTTCATTATTGCAACTAAATTCATCTTTAGGAACAGATGCCGTTTATTTAATGAAGTAACTGTTGCTTTTTTTCTACCAGCACTACGTACATGACCTTGTTGCACCCGTGTTTGATATTGTGTCTGCCTCGGATAATGGAGAACTGCCTGAAAGGTATGATTTAATCTATCTCTCTTCTTCACTTTAACTAAATATTTACCCAAAAAATTATAACTCGGTAATGGAACAAAGAGCCAAGTCATCAGCAAAATCCAGATCATCAAGCAGTTTAATCAGATTCCACTGGATTCCATTTATGTTGTGCGATGTCGATGTTTTCATGGCCCAATCTATTGTTGGTAAGAAAGTAAATCGAGACAAGAGGCATCCCTGACTTACTCTTGTTCTTAGCCCACACGGTTCTGTTAGTTGTCTTTCATGAAGAAGAACTCTGCATGTCATGTGTTCATATGTCTTCTTTATTAAGTTAATGATCTTCATGGGAACTCCATAATGCCTCTTCAGTTTCCAAAGTGATTCTCTGTCTACACTGTCAAATGTCTTTTCATAGTCCACAAATCTAATGTATAGCGGGGAAATCTATTCCAGACTTTGTTCAGCTATTATTCTTAATGTGGCTGTATGGTCTGTACAGGATCTGTTTTGTCGAAAACCTACTTGTTCATCTCTCAGTTGCTTGTCTATGGACTCTTTTTAATCTCTCAAGGATGATTCTGCTTAATACTTTTCCTGGCACTGATAGTAACATTATTCCTCTATAATTTCACTTCTTAGGCTTAGGCAACTTGACTAGATAACCTTCTTTCCATCCTGCTGGTATTTCTTCTCTCTCCCAAACTTTGCCTAGTAGTATGTATAATATCTCTGTAGAGGTATCAATATCTGTTTTGATGGCCTCAGCTGGAATGCCATCTGGACCAGCTGCTTTACCATCTTTCAGAAGCGTTATGGCTTTCTTTATTTCTTCTCTACTTGGTCGTTCACAGTTGATTTGTAGCTCCTCTTATACTGGCTGGATGCCTGGGGGATTTCCCCAGTCCTTCGTCATTGATCAATGAAATACTTTAACTGAGCTTTATTATCTCCTATTTTTTTATTATATTTTTTAAAATTTAGATTCTTTGTCATCATCAGTATTATTTGCCCGTTGTAGTTCCAAGGGATCTAGACATGGAAAGAATAGGTCTACTGTCCGTCAGGCATGTCGTAAGAGGCTACTAACATTAGGTTGGGCATGAGGCTGGCAACCGCGTCATATAAGATGAAGTACTACAGAAAACACATTTTGCAAGAGGACATGAATACTTTGATAAAGGCTTTCTGAACAAGAGAAACAAGCTGAAATAATGGCTCCGTACTCTGTATGGAGTGAACATGATTCTAATGATACGTGTTCCTCTCGATATGCATCCCTGTGTATATATGTATGTGTGTGTGCATGTGTCTGTGGGATATATGTATGTGTCACACGTATATGTGTGTGTGCATGTGTCTGTGGGATATATGTATGTGTCACACGTATATGTGTGTGTGCATGTGTCTGTGGGATTGTTGGGTTCGTTTCTAACGTTGAAGAGTGTTATTTACGCGAATGGTTTTGATAGAACGAAAATGTCATAAATGTTCTTCAACACGAACACCAACAAGTAGTGATGAACTGGTTATTGACTGGCAGCACACAAGGCTGTGATGATTGTACATATATTTCATTGAACGTGACATATACGACGTTGAACAAGACGGTCATATTTACAGTTGCAAAAAAAGGTCATTACATCAAAATGTTGATCATTGACTTTTCAAGTTTATGAAGATCCTCTACAATTAAGTCCTCTCATTCAAGTGACTAAAGATCGATCACTTCCTTTGCCATAGCATATGTATTGTAGTAACGTCCGTTGACCTTCTCTCAAGGACGTATCCTATGACCAACGGATTAATTCTCACTGAGTAATATTTCTTGTCATACTCGCACTAATTCCAGACTTCCTTCATACAATATTTAGGTAGCATAGATATATAACAATCCAAACAAAGTCATCCACAACAATACGACCAGGTTAGAGTTCTGTATTGACCAACCTCTCTGTATCCATGCCACGACTTTGGCATTTACGAAAAATACGGCATATAAACATAAGAAGTATGCAAATCAATTAACTTTGTTTCTTCGTAGGAATCCTCCCCTCTACGGTAATTCAAAAGGGCTAACGACTCCGTCTGTCCATTCTAGGAAGGACATACTGTGATGACTTCCCGCTAGATCAGAACTATGAGCGGCCTTATACATTAATTTACTCAATAAACATTCAATGACATGGGGCGACACTTACATGATACTTCTACTCTTGGCTGCATCATGAACCAGTAGAGATCATACAAAAGTAATGGCTTCTTCCAAACTTGCCAATAACATATTCCAAGAAATATACCTCGGACATAAACACAGTCCGTACTGCCCCGAACTCACATGACGTCACTATCTCCCAAACTAGGTTACACGTGCGTCCAAAGCAACTCGCACTGCATTGTGCACGTCAGTGCGTGAATCAATCGAACGCACAAATAATAAAATATATAAAACTGGTGCGTACATTTGGCAGGACCGAAGACTACCCCCTTAGGTAATAAATGTACGTAACAGCTCCCTTATTACCTCCCCTTAAAAAAATAATTCTATTAATTTTTTTTGAACTTAAAACCCGAGAGAGGTGAGTCAAAACTACAACAAGATATATTAAATGCATAAAGTTATACCATATTAAGAAAAGAATATTAAACGAAATGAATATAACTAAATGATAGTATGCATTAAAGCACACATCCACAAACGACCTACTTTGGAACGATGTGGTAAAACAAGTTTGAAAATGAAAAATGAAAAAACCATTAAAAAAAAAATGATAATAAAATTCAACTAAGTTTTCTAAAAAAAAATTTGAAACATATGATTTCAAAAAATGAAAATGAACAGCAACACTGATGATGATCAATGACAAGAGAATCAATAAAACAGAGAAATTGAAAATACAATGTGCAAAAATGAAACAATGCAAAATTAAACACTTTAAGAATCAACACACTTAATGTTTTCTAACACTAGTACGGTTGACTAGTGATCTAACAGTGAGATATCATAACTAAGACCCGTGACTGCAGGCATTACGTGACAACTAAGAAAGTTAGTATGTGTGTGATCCATAATCAATTAAATAGATTAAATTGAATTAATCTAATTTATATATTCCTTAATTACTAACAAATAACTAGTTAACAATATATTCTAAGTAATTGCAATATCACTATCAATATGTCACTGTTCCGTTACAACTAGTTAGTAATCGACGAGATAATGTTCTCAATGTTCCATACACGATATAATATATTCTCTAACACGTTATGTAGTGTAATATGTTCCATAGGAATAACAAATGTATATTTGTCGCTCTTAACAATGTTGCCATATTAATAAAAAGTTACTGTAGTACCAATGTTCCCGTTCTAATAAAACGTTAATATAGTATCAATAACAATGTACAAAGTTATTCATGTTATCGGTGAGGATGTTCCAACATCTGGAAGTGGTTTAGTTTCGACACGTTCACTTGGGCATCTTGATAGACAGTCTGCGAACACATTCTGCACTCCAGGAATAGCTCGTATCTCAAAATGGAACGGTTGAAGCGCTATAGCGTAACGCGCTGACTTTGATGACTTAACGTTCCCTGTATTCAGTGCGGTAAGAGCTTTCTGGTCAGACTCCACCACAAAGTGTGATCCGAGGAGATAACGATCCAGTTTAGTGATTGCCCAGACAAGAGCAAGGAGCTCTTTATCCAGAACGGAATATTTCGTCTCGCTCGGCGTGAGCTTTCTGGATACGTACATAACCGGAAATAAGGTGCCGTTATATTCCTGCATCAAAACTGCAGCAATAGCGTAAGAACTTGCATCACTGCGAAGGACAAAGGTGAGATCTTTGTTAGGCAACCTTAAAAAAGGTGCATTTGAAAAAAATTGTTTTATATAGTCTAACGCCGTTTGGTGATCCTGCGACCACTTTATTACATTAGATGTGCCTTTCTTCAGTAGAGAAGAAAAAGGTGCAGTTATAGTAGACAAATGAGGGATGAATTTTGAATAGAACTGTATTAGTCCTAAAAGCGACCTAACTTGTTTTTTTGTCTTAGGTGCTGAAATGTTTAAAATTTTAGAGACGTTACTGTCTTCTGTATACATGAAACCATGACCTATGCGGTGACCCAGAAATGAGATGTCATGAAAACCGACAAAAGCCTTTGAAGGTTTCGCTGTTAAGTTATAATCCCGTAAGGTAGAAAGTAAAGATTTTAAACCCTGAATATGTTCATCCCAAGAGTCACTGAAAAGACAGATGTCATCTATATAAGTAATGACATCGGGACGATGAGACAATATGCGACGCATCATGCGTACAAAGGTAGCTGGCGCATTCATTAACCCGAATGGCATAAAATTCCATTGAAAAAGACCCCGTGGTGTCGAGAAAGCGGTGAATGGCTTTGCTTTAGGAGTGAGTGGCACTTGCCAATAGCCCTTTGAAAGGTCAAATTTCGAAAAGAATGTAGCATGAGATAATCTCTCCAATAAGTCATCTAAAAGAGGTAATGGTTCCGCATCGAATTTTGTAACTTTGTTTAATTTTCTGTAATCTACGCAAAGACGTATATTGTTGTCTTTCTTCCTAATGATTACCATGGAAGAAGAATATGGTGATGAAGATGGTTCAATTATATTTAATTGGAGCATCTCATCCAATTCCTTATCAACCTTATCACGAAAGTGTAAAGGAATATGATATGGGCGAACTCGAATAGGCGTATCGTCAGTCAGAATAATGTCATGTTGGATGACTGACGTATGACCTGGGATGTCAGTGAGGACATCCTCATACGAGTGTAGAATATTAGAGACTTGCTGACGTTGATCAGCCGAAAGAGTAGATGAGATTGTAACATCATTCCATTTCTCAGTGGAATGGAGTGGTACAACTGGCATTGGTAGTTGTACATCATCGAAAGAAGATTCCTCTTCTTGGATGACTGACAAACTAGAATAGTATTGAATAGGAGGTGTAGGATCGTCAGTTGCCTGAAACACTGACTGTAGATAATCAGGACGTGAGTAATACTCCTTCAACATGTTAATGTGGAAGGTTTTATGTTTACCATTAACATCAACGATGTAGTCGACATCGGATATTCTTGAGATGATCCTGAAAGGACCTCTCCAGGTAATTAAAAGACGATTGTTATGCGCAGGTAGTAAGACAAAAGCTTCATCACCAGGTATGAGCTGGCGAAGACGTCTATACTTGTTTGCAAATAGACGAGCTTTTTCTTTGGCTTGTTCAGATGATGCAGTAGCTAGTCTACAAGCATCTATGATTCTCTTTCTCAGAGAGATCACATACTCATAAGAGGATTGAGTTTCCTCTTCAATATTCTCGTCAACCAATAAGTCGTGGATTAACGACATAGGACCGCGTGGTTGCATGCCAAAAACAAGCTGGAATGAAGAAAACCCCGTGGCTTGATTTTGTACTTCGCGATACGCAAAGAGACAAGCGGGTAGGACCCGATCCCAGTCTTGGGGATGGTCTTGAGTCATCTTACCCAACAACTGCTTGAGTGTCCTATTGAGACGCTCAATTAACCCATTTGACATCGGATGATAAATAGAACTAAGAGATCTGTCTATACCTAATGTCATCATAACTTGAGACATGGATTCAGAAATGAACTGAACCCCATGATCCGACAAGATTTTCCGTGGAAAACCAATGCGTGAAAAGATTAACATCAATGCCTCTGCTACACTGGCAGATGAAGTGTTCTTGAGAGGGATGGCCTCAGGCCAACGAGTGCACATATCAATGCACGTAAGGATATGCGTATGCCCTCTAGCAGATGGAAGCATCGGACCAATAATGTCAATGGCCATTTTATCAAATGGTCTAATCGGGATGTCCGCAGCTTGAATAGGAGCCGCATGAAATGGACCCCGTACCTTAACTTCCTGACATATCAAACAGGACCGACAATAGAGAGTGATGTCCCTATGGACGCCTGGCCAGTAGAATGCCGAAAGCACTCTGGATTTGGTACGCGAAAAAACCCATATGGCCCGCACATTGCGAGTCATGCGCATGTCGTAATATACGAGATCTCATAGAGGATGGGACTAAGATCTGATAACATAAGGATGAATCCTTTTCCCGTATTACTCTCACCAAAATCCCATTTTTAAGTATAAAGTCATGTCTAGATTTTGCAAGTTTGTTGCTTGTATTCTTTTTGTTAACATACTGAAAAAATTTTTTTTAATGAATCATCATTCTTTTGCAATGTAGCAAACAACTCCCGTGAAATAGGAGCATCATCATCACAAGTGGTATGAACTGTAGGTTCAATAGGTGTATCATGCGACATATTAGTAGCTTGCGCTCTAGTCACTACTGCATTTGCAGTTTGAATATGTCGCTCTTCCCATTCAGCAATTTGCTGTGGTGTACACTCTTTAATACCATGTATGCGACCAAGTATTAAATCACAAATTGGATTCGGAAGGAGACATGCTTGGATCTTTCCTGAAAAAAATGGTGTATTAAGATCAATAATAGCAGTGGGAAATGTTTCGACGGTGCCACCAAAAGTCACACACTTGATAACCCTGCCCGTGGCACAACTTGGGTTGATCAGCGAAGTCCGGACGCCCACAGTGCTACAACCTGAGTCAAATAGGAGAGAGCATGAAATATTGTTAACAAATCCCTTGTTAAACTTAAGAGAGCCCTGTCCCTGGGGTACTGACGCAGCAGTGGCCGTACAGATTGCAGGTAGACTAGGCAAGGTATGTCCGCAACGCAGCGTCGTGATCGCCTTAGGCTGGAAAAGAGTCGAGCATTCTGGACAGTCTTTCACCTGGGTACAATCAAGAGAACAAGACATAGCATTGTGAGTTTCAGCTACTTTACCCTGTTCAATGTTAGCCTGTGTATCAATTAAAGAGACATTAGAATGTCTACCCGTATTACTCGACGATCTTTCTCTGCGACGCGATAGATTTTGATTATTTGCATTAAAATTGCCATAATTGTCTTTTCTACTAGAGTTAAAATTTGGATAAGTCCGATAGTTTGTATAATTAAAGTTATGCTGTTCTTTAAAATTTTTATTCCAAGAACCTTGTCTGTTTTGCGGACCCTGAGATCTTGATCTCCAGTTTTGTTTATTATAATGTCCTTGATTATTTTTAAAATTATTGTTACCAAAATCTTGCGATCTGTGAGCTTGGTTCCAAGAAACATTAAATGGAGCAGATTGTTGAAATTGCTTCCCTTTGTAAAAGTTATCATTGTTAAAATTGTAATTATTTCCCTTATTGGCATACCTGTCAGCACTAAAGGAACGATTTCGTGAAAAATTGTTTTGTTGTGCTGCAAAAGCAACAGGCAATTCATTCTTAATCTGTGCGTTACTTAGATCCATGTTTGGGTGAGCAGTGCAAAAATTTTTTGCATGTTCTTCTAAGCCTTTCATAGATAAAGGTTTCCTTTCCTGTAAAAATGCGAGAAATGTAGGATTTACAGACGAAAGTACCTTATCGCGCATCAGTAAATCGAAGAGACCTTCATATGATTTTTCAATTTTGGATAATTCGATCTATCTTTCTAATGTTAGACGTATCTGTGACAGAAAATCACTAAAATTTCTGCCAGATTGAGGTAGTAATGTATGAAATCTTAAACGATATTCGTCTTCTGTTATTTGGAATTTTTGCAGAAGTGCTGCTCTAAGAGCATTATAGTCATTTTTCTCACCAATGCTGGTGGTATGATAAACTGCCAAAGCATCCCCAGTAAGTAACCTGGATAAATATGTGCAATACAGTGTTTTATCCACGTTGTAAGACCTACAAGTGGCCTCAAATCTATCTAGGAAAAATATTACGTCATCCGACGGGGGATTAAATTTCGGTAATTTAAGGTTAATTTCCTTAAAATGATCATGTCTGGATGAAGTTTGGCTTTCAAAAGTTCTCTGAGAATTAGCTTCCTGAGTTAACCTAAGTCTCTCATATTCTGACTCTGCTAATTTCAGTTCATGCTGTCGTTTTCTATCATTCTCTTCCATCTCAAGCTGAAGTCGTTTTACATTTTGTTCAGCTATTAATCTCCTCTCTTCCATTTCTTTTTGTTTATTTTCCATTTCTTTTTCAGCTATTAATCTTCTTTCTTCCATTTCAATTTTAAGTCTTTCTTCAGCCTCCTTTTGCTTCTGTTCTGCTTCTCGCTGAAATCGTTTATCTTCTAATTCAGCGGCCAATCTCATTTTTTTCTCCTCTTCCTCGGCTATAAATTTCCTCTTCTTTTCATCCTCCTCAGCAGTTAATCTCATTTTTTTCTCATTCTCCTCAGCAATTATTCTCATTTTTTTCTCATTTTCCTCAGATTCAATCCGTTTTTGATCTGCCTCAAATTGAAGTTTTTCTAGTCTTAAAGTTTCTAACTTTCTCTGTTCGGCTTCTATTTCTTGAGCTTTTCTATATTCTGCAAGTGCAAATGATTTTGCTTCATCAGGAGCCATCTGAAGAGCTTTTGCTTGCTTAATGAAATAATCTAGTGAATACATTATGCTTTATAAGTAGTCACAGTACTCTTGGTTTATAAAATGATAATTAATCAATATAAATTAGTTAACCTTGTTACTATAACAAGTGTTCTTCGTTCCTGTCCTAGAACGGTATCTTGTTATCATATAGTTATGAAATATGTTAATAATCAATACAGTTATTTATGTAATGAAATGTCATGAAAGTAATAACGTGACAAACAATAGAAACAATACCGACAAGACACGATAATCAAAGACGATAGAAAACAGTCGCAGAAATCCAATAAAAATAAAAATGTGAAACTAAAAATAGAATGTCGTAAAGAGTTACGATGATAACTGCGATCAAATAATCAACAAGACAATAGACAACACAGTGTAAAAACATAGGTTTTGTAAAAAACTGAACGACAGGAAAGGTGAGATGGACGCAAAATACAAACAAAATTCATCATAAAACTAAATTACGAATAAAAATAAATACGAAAACAACAATTAAAACTTGACACTACAGCTAAACAGTCAGGTGTCACAGACCACCAGACACAGTGGACCTAGAATCCTTCTACGCTCACGCGTAGGAACATTCCACTGAGGGAAGTCTGCAAAACAATTCCTAAAGAACAGTCACGAAGGCCCTGGTGTGAAACTGGGATGTATCCTCCGTGAGTCTCCAAACCCTACCTCCCACAAAGAATACACAACATATAACACATAACACGGAAAATATAAAGGTGGACAAAAACAATTAAGGCACAGCTAATAATAATAAAATGTATAACGGATACAAGTTATACTTAGCTCGCGTGTGCCGGGAAAAACAAGGTGCCTCGTCTCCGTGGATGTACGTCAGAGGATACAATACTTCGCTCTGCGTATATAAAACCAGCGCGCACGTAATACTGACGAAGAGGTGAGCAAGGCAGTCAGTCACTGTAGAACTTGACGTGGAGGTTGATTGATGATCTTGAGCATTTGAGTTGATTTTGATTCATTATCACGCTAGGATCCAAATTGAGATGATGTCGCCTTGCAAGTACAAATTCTTCTTTTCAAACGATAATTTGGATGGGTACGTTCCTTTGAAATTACTTCCAGACCACACTGGCATACCAATTACTGTTGGGTTCGTTTCTAACGTTCAAGAGTGTTATTTACGCGAATGGTTTTGATAGAACGAAAATGTCATAAATGTTCTTCAACACGAACACCAACAAGTAGTGATGAACTGGTTATTGACTGGCAGCACACAAGGCTGTGATGATTGTACATATATTTTATTGAACGTGACATATACGACGTTGAACAAGACGGTCATAGTTACAGTTGCAAAAAGGTCATTACATCAAAATGTTGATCATTGACTTTTCAAGTTTATGAAGATCCTCTACAATTAAGTCCTCTCATTCAAGTGACTAAAGATCGATCACTTCCTTTGCCATAGCATATGTATTGTAGTAACGTCCGTTGACCTTCTCTCAAGGACGTATCCTATGACCAACGGATTAATTCTCACTGAGTAATATTTCTTGTCATACTCGCACTAATTCCAGACTTCCTTCATACAATATTTAGGTAGCATAGATATATAACAATCCAAACAAAGTCATCCACAACAATACGACCAGGTTAGAGTTCTGTATTGACCAACCTCTCTGTATCCATGCCACGACTTTGGCATTTACGAAAAATACGGCATATAAACATAAGAAGTATGCAAATCAATTAACTTTGTTTCTTCGTAGGAATCCTCCCCTCTACGGTAATTCAAAAGGGCTAACGACTCCGTCTGTCCATTCTAGGAAGGACATACTGTGATGACTTCCCGCTAGATCAGAACTATGAGCGGCCTTATACATTAATTTACTCAATAAACATTCAATGACATGGGGCGACACTTACATGATACTTCTACTCTTGGCTGCATCATGAACCAGTAGAGATCATACAAAAGTAATGGCTTCTTCCAAACTTGCCAATAAAATATTCCAAGAAATATACCTCGGACATAAACACAGTCCGTACTGCCCCGAACTCACATGACGTCACTATCTCCCAAACTAGGTTACACGTGCGTCCAAAGCAACTCGCACTGCATTGTGCACGTCAGTGCGTGAATCAATCGAACGCACAAATAATAAAATATATAAAACTGGTGCGTACATTTGGCAGGACCGAAGACTACCCCCTTAGGTAATAAATGTACGTAACAGCTCTATATGTATGTGTCACACTTATATGTGTGTATGTGTATTCCTTCTTACTTCCAGTCTAAGCTGTATAGTTTATTCATCATAATTATGGTTGCCAGACATACTGAACTGTACAGCAGTGGTATTCAACCTGGGATACGTGTACCCCTAGGGGTACGAGAAGACATATAAGGGGGTACGTGAATAAAAAATCTGCCAATGAAATGCATAGGTAAATTGAATACTTGGAATTATGCACCAATAATGGGGGTACATAGTTAAAGATAAATTATATATATGTGTACACGGACAAAAAAAAGGATGAATACCACTGTTGTACTGTACCCGTGTTTTGACAGATCAGATACGGAAACCCTTGTTGTCCATGTATTGTAAATTTTAAAAGTCAACTCGTATTCCGACTGTAGTCCTCTCCTTGTCTTTGTAATATTTTTTTTTAAATGCCCAGTTTCAGTATTTGATCCGATTGAGGTAACCACATTTATGCACTGTTCAAAGGCAATACGATCTTACTTTCTTTCTTGTTCGTGCAAGTGTAAATCAATGAACATAGATGTGGTGAATCAGTATTGTATTTTATTGTGATGCTTGGTCAAGATCGTGTCTGATGCTGGTTACGTTGCTTCTATATCTAGGGCAGCGGTTCCCAACCTGTGGTACGTGTACCCCTGGGGGTACGCGACAGGACGTTCAGGGGTACGCGAAAAAAATTGAGTAATGGCGGAAAAAAGATACATATGTCAACAGTGTAAAGACAAGTCAAAAGTTGTGAAATTAATTCAACGTTATACTATACAACATGAACTGTGTGAGACAATCTCCGCCGTTTTTCTTGCGCGCCACTGGCTTGGACTGGCGTGTGTGAAAATCTATGGTATTTCGTGTGACCACGATTCAATATTTTTACACAATAGTCTTCATTATGATGACTATAGGATTATAGTTGTGCCGTTGAATATTTCATCAAAAATATGACTTGTTTGAACTTCCACACTTTCTATGAACGTCTAATGTCCCGGAAGTAATAGTGTCGATTCTTGATCCAAATTTTACAAACGTGAGACAGTGAGACAGTGTTTCTATATACAGTAGTTTTTGTCATTGTTTTAACTTAACTTAAAGTGATTAATTGTTCAATTTGTTATCAGATATGGATCAGTGGTTGAAAACCGGCACTGTAAAAAAGCTGAAACATAATGTGGAATGTGATCAATCGCCAAGTACTTCTCAGGACACGCCTAAGACTTTGGTGCAGGATAGTGAAAAGGCACGATCTTCAGTTTTACATAGAGCTAAAAAAAAGAAAATACAGTGACGAATACATGAAGTATGGGTTTTCGTTTATAGGAGATGAGGACTGTGCTAAGCCCCACTGTGTAGTGTGTCGGGAAGTATTATCCAATGGTAGCATGAAACCTTCGTTACTCTTGCGGCATTTACAAACAAAACACCCCAGTTATGAAAGCAAGGAACGCAATTTTTGTCAGCGCCTATCGAAACAACAGAATGTGACATCGTACTTGTCGTCAGCTAACAAAGATAACGAAAATGCGGTTGAAGCCTCCTACCGTATTAGTTATCGTATTGCTAAATGTTGTAAAAATCATACTATTGCTGAGAATTTAATTTCTCCTTGTATAAAAGATGCCGTTCTGTGCATGCTCGGAGAGGAATATGTTCGCAAAATGAACGCTATCCCTCTTTCGAACAATACAATTTCTCGAAGAATGCAGGATATCTCTGACGATGTTGAAGCGACAATAATAAGTAGAATTAAAAATAGTAAATTCTTTGCTATTCAAGTTGACGAAAGCACAGATATTGCTAATTTCGCTGTTTTGCTTGTTATTGTGAGGTATTTGAAAAGCAATGAAGTTGAAGAAAACCTTTTGCTTTGTCATCCTCTGTCAGGGCTTACAAGAGGTGAGGATATATTTCATGCTATTGATTCTTATTTCAAAGAAAAGGACATTAATTGGTCTAATTGTTGTGGACTATGCACTGACGGAGCCAAGTCTATGTCAGGTTGCTACTCCGGTCTTCGCGCTCGTGTCACGAAGGTAGCCCCCAATATAACCTGGAGCCACTGCTGCATCCACAGGCAAAGCCTTGCATCTAACCGCCTCCCTGGTGAATTGAAAGTCGTTCTTGATGAAGCTGTGAAAGTGGTTAATTTTATAAAGTCAAAGTCCACAAACTCGAGGCTTTTCAAAGTACTGTATGAAGAGATGCATAGTCTTTATTCTACCCTGCTCCTTCATACACAAGTAAGGTGGCTCTCTCGTGGTAAAGTCCTTACCTGGCTGTTCGAACTTAGACATGAAGTCCAACTTTTTTTTTGAAGATCATCCTTTCCAACTTACTTCAAAGTTACACGACTGTGATTGGCTTCAGAGTCTTGCATACTTATCGGATATTTTCCTACAAATAAACAAACTAAATTTGGCACTTCAGAATAGCTCGGTAACGATCTTCAATGTTTCAGACAAAATTGAATCTATGGTTAAAAATTAGATTTTTGGAGATCGTGTATTGAAAAAGGCCAACCTGAGGTATTTGAAACTCTGCACAATTTCCTATCTGTGAACGTGCTGCACCTCTCCCAGGGAATGAGCGAGAAAATAACTGAACACTTGAAAGGGCTAAAATCATCTTTCGAGAAGTACTTTCCGAAACCTGGAAAAGAGAACTACTGGATTGTAAATCCCTTTGAAGAAGAATATTTCCAAGCAGCCACATTATCAATCAACGAAAAAGAGAAGTTGATTGAACTTTCGACTGATACTACTTTAATAGCTGAATTCAAAGGAAAATTCCTAATTAACTTTTGGGGAGACATCAGCAGAGAATATGAACAGCTGACCGACAAGGCGCTTAAGTTTCTGTTGCCATTTACGAATACTGAGCTGGTGGAGCGGGCTTTATCTTCTTATACCTTTATAACAAATAAATACCGTAGTAAACTGAATGCAGGTCCTGAATTGAGACTGTATCTTACATCACTTGAACCTGATTTCAAACAACTATGTGCCTCAAAACAAGCTCAAGGATCGCACTGAACATTTGTCATGGTCACGTGACATGTGTGTTATAAAAAGTGATTTCAGCTTTTAACAATAACAACGTTTTTATTATTATTATTAATAAATTTAATGTGTTAATTTTTATTGTAACTTCTGATTTTTTTTATGTAAAAATATATGCACTGTTTGTTCACCTTTTTATTACATTGTTTTTTAATCCCGTGGTTGGCCCCTTTATTTCTGGTTATAAATCTATAAATTTTGAATAACAGCAACTATATTAATTTCAAATATTTTGCTAATATTAGGGGTACAATTTATAGAAATGGGCTGCCAAGGGGTACGCAAGTGAAAAAAGGTTGGGAACCGCTGATCTAGGGTATCAGCAATAACATTAACCAGTTCGTCAACCGGCAGCGAAGCCAACAATCTTATCACAGCAACTGTTATATTCCCCGGTCTCATTAGGTTTGGTTTTAAGGACTATCTTCAAAGCACACGGACAACTCCATAAGTGCTGCGATCTTCTCCCTTAGATGACACAAGGAAGATCTCAGCACAGTGCACGAACTCCGTAGCATCGACGAGAATCCCAGTGTATGTAAATATGAATCACACATTCTATAAATATTTTTGTGGTGGGTAGGTGTCTAATTTTTAAATGTTGCCAGGGCAGCGGCCTTATGGCCTACTCTTTACGATTTCCAACTGCCGTGGGATTTTTAACGTGCTCAACTTGCACGCGGGACCTCCTATTTTATCACCCTTATCCGAGAAGGCTAGGCATCCGATCTCACTACCCAGGAGACCAGGGGGGGGGGGGGGAAGTATGACATCATTAGGTCCACTGGTTCTGAAAAAACATTTCCATAAATTATAGTCCCTCTACTGGGAATCGAACCCGGTACCTTTAGAATTCGAGGCGGACACCATACCTCTTAGTTACTTCGACCCTAAAATCGATCTCGTTTATTTGACGATACTGTACTGCTTCACATAACATTATTACACATATAGAACGTATAATTCAACTATGAACGTCATATACTTGATCCAAACATGCTCACACATCTTCGTCAGTTCACTGTCTAGACTTCCTGCACAGGGAAGATCAATATCAATCTTCAGTCAAACTCCAACTGATAACACAATACATGCGTATTTAGAGATTCATCAGTAACTGACAGAAGAGATCATTAACCACTCATCATCATGCAAGTTAAATCTTGTGTACCATCACAATACAGTACTGGTCCACCACAGTAGGATTATGCTTTTTATGTGTTTACGATGCACTTAATTTATGCAGATACCTAAGTCGCGTGATTCTGTCAATGGCTTGTGATATTGGCATGGAGAAAGCAGTCACGTACGCCAGGTCCATGTTTCAGAACTGGATGAAGTACGATACCAGGTTTGTCCATATATTTTTTTTCTTTTTTAAAAAACTGTTTGCTTTACTTTCAGTTTTTCTGGTAACAGTGAATATGGATAAGGGAGAAATGATAAGGACAAATAATGATCGCCTGTTAGAGAACGACTCTGTAATTGATGAATCAACAATGCTAAGATTGCTGGAATTTGGCATCAAACGTAAGACTAGCAGGGATGGTCATGAGAGGATGCATCCGTCGTGTACAGGAACGGTTAGCACTTATATCTTTCGACATTTGGTGAGGGAGATTGAGCACCTATGGGTTTGCCTGAAGTGCAATGATTTCGATTCTGATCAACAATAACATTACGTTTTTAATAACAAGTTTAAAACTCTACCTAACTGGGTGTGTTTTTCAATCTTGGATCTCGATGTGTACCGATTTCTGGCGAATTTCTTGCACGTTGCAATATTCGAATTCATTGGAATCCTGCTGTAATCTGTTATGTTATTTGTATATTTTATTCTTATTTTTTTTTTTTTTTTTGGTCTTATTTTCCTTCTTCAGGGTTGAGTGATTGTATTTCCTTTCTGTATTGTCACACTTCCACAATTACTTAAAATCTTCCTTACAAATATAACTCGTATAAGTCGATCATCTTTGATGTTTATTTTCGAATTGTTTGTTCTCAATGAACCAACATGATAAAAAGAAACAAACAAACAAGGAAAAGAAAAGGGAAGCAAAGAAAAGAATTAACATATAATTTAAGGGGTTAATGCGTAAAACTGCACAAGCTTTTTTTTTCTTTTCCTGTTACTGAGACAGTGAAAAGTCTTGGCAGGGTGAATGATGCCTCATCAAAAGACTCAAAGGCAGTTCAACAGACACTAGAAATGGCAGACAGAGGACTACAGATCATAGACCAAAGCAGACTCCTAGGAAAGTTCAAACTGTGGTCCCTTCAGTTCATGTTAATACCTAAATTGCTATGGCCACTCTTATATATGAAAGAAGCACCAGTTCAGTGGAAACTATAGAGCAAAAGGTCAACAGGTTCATGAAGAAATGGCTAGGAATACCACCAGGTCTGTCAGACGTAGCGCTGTACTGCAAGAAGGCAAAGCTTGTGCTTCTCTTTCAAGTCAGATGTTGAAGAATACAAAGCAGGAAAGGCAAGGCTGGCAATGATGCTATGCGAGTCAGCAGATGACGTATTTAAGTTCATTCAGCCCACACTGAAAACTGGAAGGAAGTGGAAAGTGGATGAAGCTGTTGGTGCTACCCAAGAGTCACTCAAGCTGCGGGGGGGGGGGGGGAATCGAATACACACAGACGAATAGACGGGAATTTGGCCATGGTGACATCGGCTGGTGGTCCAAGGCATCAAACAAGGAACGCAGAGACATGGTTAATTCAGGAGATACGATTAGCTGAGAATGATAAGAAGATGCTAAAAGCGGTGCAGCAGGCCCAATAAGACCAGTGGACTACATTGGAAAGAGCCTTGCAAAGGTCCTTGACGTGGAATGGTATATGGCTTATGGCACCTCTTAGACTCAGCTTCATTATCAGATCAATGTATGACCTCCTGCCATCGTCCGTAAACCTCGTGAGATGAGGAAAGTCTGAAGCTGCTCGGTGTCCCCTGTGCCATGACAGGCAGACACTTGAACATGTGCTCGCAGCTTGCAAGGTGTCATTAGGGCAAGGGCGATACACATGGCGCCACAACAAAGTACTAAATGAGCTGGCTGCTACAGTAGACCTCTCAAGGGTGAAGGCGAAAGGTAAAGTCAGACCGAGCACTGAAAATACATACTTTCTGAGAGCAGGTAAGTCAGCACATCCCAAACCAAGTAAACCAAGTAGCAGTTTACCATCTCTTCTAGACTGTGCAAATGAGTAGGTGTCACGGGATTTTCCTCCCCTTTGCTCTGCAGTAGTGGTCCATCAGTGGCCAAAACTCAAGAGTGTCTAAAATGGGTCTTCAAAGGTGTCTACCTTCGCACAAGATTACTCTTGGCAGAGTTGTAGATAGAAGGATAATGATGCTTCTATCTCAAGGGAGATTTCACAAGATAATTCAGAAGTCAAGAACATAGGGCAGAGCACTATTAACTTATATCTGATCCGGCGCCTTGTGTGAAGTTTTAAGCAATGGTATGGCTTGTTCGAGCCCCAGCTGGTTTAATCCAGCGAAATTCCTATTATACGTGTTTTCTGCTCTATGGTTGTAACTATATATATATATATATATATATATATATATATATATATATATATATATATATATATATATATATATATATATATATATATATATATATATATATACATATATATATATATATATATATATATATATATATATATATATATATATATATATATATATATATATATATATATATATATATATATATACTTGTTTCTTGTTCTGGAAGTCAAGTGTTTTCTTGCTACTTCACAATGTTGTTGTTGACATTTTTTATACATTATACGAAAATGAGGAGCACTGCATAAGATGTAGTGAACGATGTGTTAAGAACAAAATAAAGTAGTGCGTATAACTAGGACAAAAGACAAAGAAAAATGGCCACGTTGCGGCCGTAAGGCCTTCGTGAGGGAAAAGAAATAAAGCGAGAGCTAATTGAGAAACAAGAGAAAATATATACAATAAATAAAACACGTGAATGCCATACCGCGTGCACTGCATTACGCGATTAATACTGACTTCTTTCCATACCACGATGTCAAACTGTCCAGTACTTTCTCTCTTTGTCGTCCTCAATCTCTTCTTTCCTGTTTAATGTTACATGATTATCTTTGTTGGTTTGAAGAGGAAACTTATGCAGCGCATTTTGTGTCTAGAAATATATGTTATGGGAGAACGTCTGCTACTACATGCGGTACTAGGCACACCATAGCTTTTAGTAAAATAAAAAATAGTGTATGACGTAGCATTTCGAGATAAATTTAGACTAAGAACTATAACTCACTAAATAGTCCGAGTTCTACATAAGTGAGAAAATATTTTTGTTATGGAGAGATACAAAACCATTGTTTAAAAAGTATGGATGGATACACAGCCTTATTACAATGGAAAGATCAGGATATGAGTAAATACTGGAATTAAACTTTTTAAAAAGTCATCAAAGATAAAACCGTCCTTACAATGAAAAGATCAGTTTATGAGTAAATACTGGAACGACCGTTTTAAAAGGTCACCCAAGATAAAATCATCACTACAATGGAAGGATCAGTTTGTGAGTAAATACTGGACATAACGTTTTAAAAGATCACCCAAGATAAAATCATCCTTACAATGGAAGGATCAGTTTGTGAGTAAATACTGGAAATAACGTTTTAAAAGGTCATCCTAGATAAAATCATCCTTACAATGGAAAGATCAGTTTGTGAGTAAATACTGGAAAGGAAATTTTAAAAGGTCACCAACGATAAAATCATCCTTACAATGGAAGGATCAGTTTGTGAGTAAATACTGGAACGAAAGTTTTAAAGGGTCAACCAAGATAAAATCATCCTTACAATGGAAGGATCAGTTTGTGAGTAAATACTGGAACGAAAGTTTTAATGGGTCAACCAAGATAAAATCATCCTTACAATGGAAGGATCAGTTTGTGAGTAAATACTGGAACGAAAGTTTTAAAAGTCACCCAAGAAAAAAATCATCCTTACAATGGAAAGAACAGTTTATGAGTAATTACTGGAAACACCGTTTTAAAGGATCTTCTAAGATAAAATCAGCCATACAATGGAAAGATCAGTTTATGATTAATTACTGCAACGAAAGTTTTAAAAGGTCATCCAAGATAAAAATCATCCTTACAATGGAAAAAATATATTTATGAGTAATTACTGGAACGAAAGTTTTATAAGGTAGAAATCATATCATAACATATAATATGAAATATAACATACTCCCTCTGTTTAATAGACTTCCCCCAGACTTGTCTATGCTGATCTACTCTGTTGGTATCCGTGAGGGTGGGGCAACGGAGTGGGACTACGTGTGGAACAAAACCAGAACAACAGATGTGACTACGGAAAGCGAAATGATGATGGACAGTTTGGCGCAGACACAGAAACCGTTGCTGCTGTGGAGGTGGGTTTGATGTTGCCTGTGGAAGTGAGTGTTACTGTTGGTATGTTTAACGTCGGTTGTATTATTAGCAAATGTGACGATGGTGTACACTCGCTATATGCAACTAGTTTTGTTGTTGCTGCTGTGGAGGTGGGTTTAATGTTGCCTGTGGAAGTGAGTGTCACTGTTGGTATGTTTAACGTCGGTGGTATTATTAGCAAATGTGACGATGGTGTACACTCGCTATATGCAACTAGTTTTGTTGTTGCTGCTGTGGAGGTGGGTTTGATGTTGCCTGTGGAAGTGAGTGTCACTGTTGGTATGTTTAACGTCGGTGTGGTAAAGTGGGATGTTATAAATATTTATAGGGGACTTAGTGTACTGACTGAGATCAGCTGTGAAGGTATCTGTATCTAATAGGTGTAGTGTTTTGCAGATAACCTTACTTGCTACCACATTATACCTCAGTCAGAATTATTCTGGAATATTGTGATGACTACGTTAAATGTCTAGGGTATGTATATGATGAAGTGTAAGTCACAACAACAACAGACAGATAAACAATTTAATTTATTCCATCACACTTGACAACACTGTGACACTCACACACATTTAACACTCTATAAGACTATCTTAAATGAGTCACTGGTAAAGTTTCAAATATAAATATGTATTAATTACTTTCACTAATATATATGTCCTGATTCAACTACAAAGTGAACCAGGAATCACAATCAATTGTAATTACAATTTATATGTACAGAATTTATCAATATGAACCTTGTAGTGACATATTTTATTAATATTATCCTGTGTGTGTCAGTTGTGTAGTAGTAATATGAGGTAATACTGGTTTTGTTTTTTCAAGCTATGTTGTTATTTGTCATCATGACTTCAAGTGTTTGTTTATCTTGGAAATAGTATGGGGAAAAGTTCACAGTTCCTATCAATTTAAACACTGTATTTTCCCTCTGTTTTATTATAAAGTCAGATTTTGAGGGGGGGGGGGGGGGGCATAATGTTGAGCTCCTCTGGCCACAGACGCTTATCTTTCGTGATGGCGGCAGGAAAAGACTCCTCTGCTCGATAGCCTCCCTGTGTTCTGGAGACACCTCACTGGTCACTATCTGGACCCAGGAGTATGCTGTCAGCCTCTAGGTTCAGCAAAGCTCAGACCAGGTGCTGCTAAATAACTTTAGGACCACGGTCCCTGAAACAAGAAGGTTGTACCTCCTATTTCAGAACTAATTTATAATAAATTTCCAGACTGAACACAATACATAACAAACACTGAGTTCAGAGCGGTAGGCCAACTGCTATCTTCATCTGAAACAATTTTCACCAGTATACTCCTCCCTAATGGTTACCACGCCTCTGCAATTCCAGCATTATTTCTTTCTAGTCAATAAGATAGGTGTCAGTGTACTGTTTGGCAATTCCATGTAGTTTTACTTTCCTCCGACACCTTCTGTTCAGGTTGGAGCACTATATAGGCTTTACCTCATGTTCGCTACTGAACCACACATATATACAGACATAAATTATCAATTTACATTCAATTTTCATTAAAAAGATATCAAATATTTCAAGCTTACCACAGTTCATGGAATAATACACAGTTACGTTGACTGGCAATGAATATAGCACTATTTCGATCTGCCGATGTCCCAGGCTTTTATTTAGAAAAATATGCACTGGCGCTCAACGCACTGGTTCTTTAGTAAGTTTATTTGAAAATGTGGTGCTGACCTGACGCCTCTGATTGACTATATTGGTGGGTCTAACCAATCGTGCCATGTTTACACAGCTTTTCAAAAAAAGTACCCTTCCTTCCGTCTCCCCTAACAACAAAAGATAGTATTTATAGCCCGACTAATCGTGTTTAGCCTTACATTTACTTCTATCCAATCAAATAGGATTTAACATGGGGACCTCTTTCCCGTACAATGGGGGTTTTAAAATCTGCCACTGAGCGATTCTGATTTTGGGGTTGTCTGACACCCTCAATATTTCTTTTGGCTATAATTTGTTAATTCCTAGACTATTTGCATAACACTTAACATATTCTTTGTCAGCAAGTCCTAAGGAACCCAAATATACAAATTTAAAGGAGCTAGGTGGCTGCGTTCAAAATATGCATTTTCTTCTAGGATAGTCGTGCTGTTGCCACCTCCTCACTTCCAAACTTTATGGTGTCTGCTGTACTGTCATACTAATGTCAGGATTTCAGACATAAAACAGTAGAATGTCATGTTTCCTAATAAGCGTTTTGTAAGTTTTTTAAAACCTAACTCTCGTATGGGTAGTGTTTTTTATCACTGTCGATTTGAAAAAAGCTAGTGCTTGTGGCCTTACACGCGTGATGGTAGTAATTGTATAGCGAGACGCGTGTTTAGTGTTGCATGCGTCCCAGCTTTCAGCCCTCCCTTTCTTTCTATCCTAAGTCCATCTGTCCGTTCGTTTATGGTAACTTAGTGTATAAAATGACATGAATGGAATATTAAATATAGGTCAGCTTGCGTATCTCAAGGTTTTTCTTAGAAAGGCAGTACACGTTTTATTGAAGAAAGCGTGTAGTGATGCAGTAGGCTTTTACTATCAACGTGGAACGTTATAATTTGCAGACGAATTAGAAAACAAGGGGGATTTCGAATACAGTCATTGTGACAGCACTGTTCTTTACCATTCTTCTTTCCTTTTATTGAAGTTATTTGTTAGGCTTTACATTTACTTTTTATTTTATATATGTGGATTAAAATTTCTCACGACAAATCCTCCCCACTTAAAACAAACGTTAGATGTCAGACTATAATTTTATATACACATAGAGAAATTTATTATTTTTCCTGGAGTTTAGGGTGATTCTCATCACACGGATGGCGGCTTAAAAAATCCGCTCCCAGATTTGTTTTTCCACTTATATACTCTATGCTAAACTCAAATGGCTGCATCAGTAATGACCAACGGAGTAATCGAGAGTTTTCATGTCTAGCCTGCGCTAGAAACGACAAGGGTTTGTGATCCGTTTGCAACTTAAATGCCTTCCCATACAGATAAATATTGAATTTCTTTATCGCCCATATTACTGCAAGACATTCCTTTTCGCTAGTTGAGTAATTGGTTTCAGCTTTATTCAACTTTCTGCTAGCATATGCCACTGGGCTTAATTCCCCATCCAATGTATCTGATTTCTGTAGCAGAGTCGCACCTAACCCAATATTACTGGCATCAGTCCTTACAATGAATTCTTGACTTAAGTCAGGTAATTTCAAAATAGGTTTGCTTGTGAGCTTTTCCTTCAATGCCTGGTAAGCCATTTCACATTGTGGTGTCCATGTAATTCGATCTGGATTTCCCTTACGTGTCAAATCAGTTAACGGTGCACATATGGAATTAAAGTTTTTGATATACTTCTGGTAGAAACCACATAATGAGACAAAGGATCTCACGTCTTTCTTGGTTTGTGGTCTCGGGGCTTTCTTTAGTTTCTCTAAATTCTTTGGGTCAGGGGTCATGTTTCCCTGATAAACTGTGTGTCCCAAGAATTCCAATTCTTTACATCCAACGCAACATTTGGTTGGTCGGGCTGTTAAATTCGCTTCCCTAAGTCGATTAAACAGCATGTTCAGAGAGTCAATGTGTTCCTCAGATGTTTCTGTTGCTATAAGGATATCATCCATGAAATTTGTGATACATGGATTATTCAGAGGGTCCAATAATTTTCTCATCATTCTAGAGAAGACACTAGGCGCATTCTTCAATCCAAATGGCAATCTATTAAACTCATAGTGTCCTTCTGAGGTACTAAAAGCTAGGTATGGTCTAACCTCAGGCTTTACTGGAATCTGATAGTATCCTTTACTCAGATCCACTTTTGAGAAATATTTAGCTTTATTTAGCCTGGCAAACAACTGATTTGTATCCAGCAATGGATCCACCTGTCCTTCTGTAATAGCATTCAGTCTCCTGTAATCTATACAGAGTCTATGTTCTCCAGAGGGTTTTCTTAAGAGTACAACACTGGAACTATATGAAGATTCACTGTGCGAAATAATTCCTTCCTTCAACAAATAGTCTATCTCTTCCTTCAAAGCTTTCTCCTTAGCAAAAGGAATCGAATAAGGTTTCATACAGACAGGTGTGGGGTCTATCAGTTTCATATCATATTCCAATAAGTTTGTATGCCCAGGTCGGTCTGTTAACACCTCTGCATGATTATCTAGAACCTGTTGCACTCTCTCTTTCTGAGTTTTCGTTAAATGTGTACTGATTTTCACCTGTGCCGCTGTCTCACAGGGGTGTAATGGATATTCAAATGATGAAAGTGGTTCCTTTTTCATCTCCATGGCAATGGACAAGGTCAACAAGTGTGTCTCTTCCTGATGTTCTCTTTCCAAATATTTCTTCAGGAGATTCACATGATAGATTTTTTCTTTCCCCTTCTTATCTATCTTATAATTTGTTCTAGACACCTTCTCTAGAACTGTATATGGACCTTGCCATCCAATTTGTAACTTATTCTGGCTACCGGGTAGAAGAAGCAGTACCTTCTCTCCCACAGCCAAATCTCTGTCTTTAGCTTTCCTGTTATAATAGGCAGCATGTTTCTTCCTGGCTTGTTTCACATTTTCATTGGCAAGTTTCCAGTACGAGTGGTCAGCTCATTCACATATTGGTATGAGGATGTAATATTTTCCTCTGCCTTTTCGTCAGTCCACGTTCTTAACAGAGCTTCGAGTGGACCTTTTATTGGCCTTCCAAACAATAATGTTGCTGGGGCCATACCGGTTGAACTATGGGGTACCTCCCGATAAGCAAAGAGGGCGGCGTGCAGGTACTGGTCCCATGTATCTGGTTTTTCGTGTACCAACTTTCTCAGGATTGACATCAACGTGCCATTAAATCTTTCCACTTGGCCGTTCCCTTGGGGGTGGTACACACTACAATGGAAGTGTTTGGCCTGGAAGATCCTGAAAACTTCTTCTGTTAGTTTCCCCTTGAACTGAGAGCCATTATCAGTCAAGATTTGATTGGGAAAGCCTAACCTTGTGAAAATTGTGAGCAATGCCTCTGCCACATGTTTAGAATCAATCGTTGACAGGGCTACCGCCTCTCCCCACATAGAACAAGTGTCCACCAGAGTCAGAATGTAGCTGTTCCTTCTCTTGGTTCGGGTGAGAGGTCCCACAAGATCCACGGCAACTCTCTCAAAGGGTGTTCCCACTATGGGCATTTCCCCCAGAGTTGCTGGTGCAGTCCAATGCTTAGGTGCTACTCGTTGGCACTCTGGACAGGATTTTACATATCGTTTGATATCTTCAGTTATCCCTGGCCAGAAATAGTGACAAGCTATACGCTGTCCTGTTGCGCTGATCCCCATATGACCACTGAAGGGAATCGCATGCCCTAGTTCCAACACTTTAGTCCTATATGAAGTGGGAAGGACCAGCTGTCCGTGACCATTGGATTCAGATCCAGCCTTCCTATATATCAGCTTGTTCTTCATATAAAACTCTCCCTTGCCTGGAGGTGTATGGGTTTTGGGCAACTTCTTGAAACACGGCTTGAGTGTTTTGTCCTCCGCATGTGCCTTCCTCATCTCATCTGGATGAGTATTTATTGGATTATCCTCCTCCTTTTTAGACTGTGATCTGGTCTGCACTGTTGCCAATATCACAGGTCTCTTGGGATTCCTCAAGAAGACATATCTACACCCCAATATCAGAGGGTAGATTGGCTCATTTATCACTGCTGCTTTTATGATTCCTTCCACATATCGCGTTTTCACCTTTATCCGGGCGACGGGAAGTGTCATGGTAGCTACATCCTTGGTTGCAGTTTGAATCTCCACTGTTTCTGTGGTGTATTGATCGGCCTGCACCAGGTGAGAACTCACAACGGAATCGTAATCTAAACCGGTATCATATAAACACCTTATAGTGACACCATTACAGATGACATCTTCACACACTGGGGGGTGTTATGGTTCCTGTAGTTCTGCAGGTTTGACCTTTTTTTCCTTTTTTCCAGATGTCATAGCAGCACAATGAGGAGGTTTCCTTCTACAATGGTCAGTGTCATGATTGTTCATCTTACAATTTTTACACCACCTTTTCCCTTGGTTGAAAGATTTTCTTTCATCATATTTCCTTTCATCGAATTGTGGGGTTTTATTTTTATTGTCATACCGTGGCCTATCAAACTGGTGCTTACCTTTGTTTTGATCACTAGGGTCAAATTTATTAAAGTTCTGTGGTGCCCTAAAATTTTCTACCTGTTTCTTTTTATTACCTGATACCTCTGCCTGAGCCGCTTGATACCTTTCAGCAACATTTAGCAACTCACCCAGCCTCTCTGCACCTTGTTCCATGAGAAACTTTCTCAGGTCTGGAGCCATGGACTCTCTTAATTGTTCTATAAGGATCATTTCCTTAAGATCTTGGGTTTTCCCCAGAGAAGTCCATTTCTCCAAGTATGTCTCCATTCGTGCAGAGAACTGGTGATAGGTTTCACCTGACAGTAGTTTAGCATTCCTGAATTTTTTCCTATAAAATTCTGCGTTCTTTTCATATCTTAACAAAAGAGCCTGCTTTAGCATGTCATAATTTTCCTGATCACCTCTGCTCATTTTGGCAAAAACTTCATAAGCTGCCCCACGAAGCCCTTGAGATAACATTAAGCTCCACCTTTCTCTTTCTAACCCATACGTGGTAGCTAATAGTTCATATCTATTTAGATAGCTCTCAATATCATCGTCTTTCTCAACAAAATGATCTAAATGAAAGTTCATAGCTGAGGTTGAGGCTCCCTGACTAGCAGTGGAATCAGAGGTAAAAGGACTGGCACCATTTTCAGGAGCATGGCCTTGAAACTCAAACTCCCTTAGTCGTAACTCATGTTCCCTTTGTAATCTCTTATCTTCTGCTTCCCTTTCTGCAGCTAATCGCTTGTCTTCCCTTTCTGCAGCCTGTCTTCTTTCCTCGGCTTCCAATGTTTTAGCCTCTTTGTCAGCCTCAATCTGCAACCTCTTAATTTCTTTTTCAGCCTCTAACTTTCTTTCGGCCTCTTTTTCTAATCTTCTTTCTTCCCGTTCAATATATTTGTCACATTCAGCAGTGACATAAGCAATCATAATTTGCCCGTCCATTCCTAACTCTTTCGCAGTCTGTACAGCAGCAGATCGAAATTTTGCCAAGTCGGCCATTGTCTAACATGCAAATGTAAACAATTCAATCTCTCAATAAATATCTAAGGACACTACAGGCACTGAGAGCTCAACCTTATTTATTTCCACCCAAGGATACCTTTTAATTCTTTATTATTCCCAATATATATAATAGGAGAAAGTTCAATATCCCGGGAGCGAGACCCCAATATATGTGGTAAAGTGGGATGTTATAAATATTTATAGGGGACTTAGTGTACTGACTGAGATCAGCTGTGAAGGTATCTGTATCTAATAGGTGTAGTGTTTTGCAGATAACCTTACTTGCTACCACATTATACCTCAGTCAGAATTATTCTGGAATATTGTGATGACTACGTTAAATGTCTAGGGTATGTATATGATGAAGTGTAAGTCACAACAACAACAGACAGATAAACAATTTAATTTATTCCACCACACTTGACAACACTGTGACACTCACACACATTTAACACTCTATAAGACTATCTTAAATGAGTCACTGGTAAAGTTTCAAATATAAATATGTATTAATTACTTTCACTAATATATATGTCCTGATTCAACTACAAAGTGAACCAGGAATCACAATCAATTGTAATTACAATTTATATGTACAGAATTTATCAATATGAACCTTGTAGTGACATATTTTATTAATATTATCCTATGTGTGTCAGTTGTGTAGTAGTAATATGAGGTAATACTGGTTTTGTTTTTTCAAGCTATGTTGTTATTTGTCATCATGACTTCAAGTGTTTGTTTATCTTGGAAATAGTATGGGGAAAAGTTCACAGTTCCTATCAATTTAAACACTGTATTTTCCCTCTGTTTTATTATAAAGTCAGATTTTGAGGGGGGGGGGGGGGAGGGGGGGACATAATGTTGAGCTCCTCTGGCCACAGACGCTTATCTTTCGTGATGGCGGCAGGAAAAGACTCCTCTGCTCGATAGCCTCCCTGTGTTCTGGAGACACCTCACTGGTCACTATCTGGACCCAGGAGTATGCTGTCAGCCTCTAGGTTCAGCAAAGCTCAGACCAGGTGCTGCTAAATAACTTTAGGACCACGGTCCCTGAAACAAGAAGGTTGTACCTCCTATTTCAGAACTAATTTATAATAAATTTCCAGACTGAACACAATACACAACAAACACTGAGTTCAGAGCGGTAGGCCAACTGCTATCTTCATCTGAAACAATTTTCACCAGTATACTCCTCCCTAATGGTTACCACGCCTCTGCAATTCCAGCATTATTTCTTTCTAGTCAATAAGATAGGTGTCAGTGTACTGTTTGGCAATTCCATGTAGTTTTACTTTCCTCCGACACCTTCTGTTCAGGTTGGAGCACTATATAGGCTTTACCTCATGTTCGCTACTGAACCACACATATATACAGACATAAATTATCAATTTACATTCAATTTTCATTAAAAAGATATCAAATATTTCAAGCTTACCACAGTTCATGGAATAATACACAGTTACGTTGACTGGCAATGAATATAGCACTATTTCGATCTGCCAATGTCCCAGGCTTTTATTTAGAAAAATATGCACTGGCGCTCAACGCACTGGTTCTTTAGTAAGTTTATTTGAAAATGTGGTGCTGACTTGACGCCTCTGATTGACTATATTAGCGGGTCTAACCAATCGTGCCATGTTTACGCAGCTTTTCAAAAAAAAAGTACCCTTCCTTCCGTCTCCCCTAACAACAAAAGATAGTATTTATAGCCCGACTAATCGTGTTTAGCCTTACATTTACTTCTATCCAATCAAATAGGATTTAACATGGGGACCTCTTTCCCGTACAATGGTGGTTTTAAAATCTGCCACTGAGCGATTCTGATTTTGGGGTTGTCTGACACCCTCACTATTTCTTTTGGCTATAATTTGTTAATTCCTAGACTATTTGCGTAACACTTAACATATTCTTTGTCAGCAAGTCCTAAGGAACCCAAATATACAAATTTAAAGGAGCTAAGTGGCTGCGTTCAACATATGCATTTTCTTCTAGGATAGTCGTGCTGTTGCCACCTCCTCACTTCCAAACTTTGTGGTGTCTGCTGTACTGTCATACTAATGTCAGGATTTCAGACATAAAACAGTAGAATGTCATGTTTCCTAATAAGCGTTTTGTAAGTTTTTTAAAACCTAACTCTCGTATGGGTAGTGTTTTTTATCACTGTCGATTTGAAAAAAGCTAGTGCTTGTGGCCTTACACGCGTGATGGTAGTAATTGTATAGCGAGACGCGTGTTTAGTGTTGCATGCGTCCCGGCTTTCAGCCCTCCCTTTCTTTCTACCCTAAGTCCATCTGTCCGTTCGTTTATGGTAACTTAGTGTATAAAATGACATGAATGGAATATTAAATATAGGTCAGCTTGCGTATCTCAAGGTTTTTCTTAGAAAGGCAGTACACGTTTTATTGAAGAAAGCGTGTAGTGATGCAGTAGGCTTTTACTATCAACGTGGAACGTTATAATTTGCAGACGAATTAGAAAACAAGGGGGATTTCGAGTACAGTCATTGTGACAGCACTGTTCTTTACCATTCTTCTTTCCTTTTATTGAAGTTATTTGTTAGGCTTTACATTTACTTTTTAATTTATATATGTGGATTAGAATTTCTCACGACAGTCAGTGGTATTATTAGCGTCCGCTGGGAGGACAACATTAGACAATCTTTGAAGGACCAAGGACAAGAATGGAACCAGGCCAGGAGGAAGACAGCCGATAGGATAGTCTGGTGCTCTCTCTTCCAAACCTCTACACCTCACGGTAGAAGGGGAACGACTAAGTAAGTAAGTAGGTATTATTAGCAAATGTGACGATGGTGTACACTCGCTATATGCAACTAGTTCTGTTGTTGCTGCTGCTGTTGTTGTTATAAATGACATGGATTTTTTTGTCTATGTAGATTTGCCCCATTTAGTTCCCGGGATTCGCTCAAGAGACATAGAAAGAATGACACTACTGCATCCAGAGGCGTGTCGTTCAAGGCGACTTGTATGAGGTTGTGCGCGGGCTGGTACCTCGTCATGTAAAACAAAGTGGCAGACGAACCACCGCTGTAAGAGCACGTGACTGCTTGATGCAGACTTCCTACAAGGGGACCAGCTGCATTGGTGGCTCTATGCTCTGTAAGGAGCACAATGGATGATGATGATGGTGATGACGTTGGTAATGACGATGGTGATGTTGATAACGATGATAATAATCATGACGGCGGTGATGACGATGTTGATGTTTGTGGCCGTACCAGCGGATGTGCAGATATTTGAGAGAGAGAGAGAGAGAGAGAGAGAGAGAGAGAGAGAGAGTGTTGTATTATCGTGCAGTTCGTTTCACTACCCGACAGTAGGCAGTTAGTTAGATCACGTATAGTTAATTAAATCACTTAATGATTCTCCACAGTGCTGACGAACACATAGGATGATGATGATGTTACATTCAGATGTATAGACCTCATGCTAACATCGGCTGAACCAAATCAAGCTTTATTTACATAAAAAGTCAATTCACTCCAACACTGGGTGGCCGACCTTCACTTGGAGGCACCTT
Source organism: Oreohelix idahoensis (assembly GCA_024509875.1). Classification (NCBI taxonomy): domain Eukaryota; kingdom Metazoa; phylum Mollusca; class Gastropoda; order Stylommatophora; family Oreohelicidae; genus Oreohelix; species Oreohelix idahoensis. The sequence continues at coordinate 154,575 of JAMPIV010002202.1, forward strand.
TCTACAATAATGGCTGATGTACATAATGATACTGCATTTTCCTCTCTCTCATTTATCGTCTGTCGCTACTTCTTGATTTACAGTTGTTATGTCAGTGGTTAGAATATATGACTACTTGCGAAGTCACTGTTGTTTATCGACTGCTTGATCTTTACAACGTGGTTATTATTCGTTGTTCTACCTCTGATCTCAATCCTGTCCGACATAAAATTCTATAATTCTTTCTTTCTCTGTTAGAGTCGCTTGGGGTATCTATATTAGACTGGTCTAATACCAGGGCTGACAGTATATACCAAGTCTCTTTCTCCTACAATTCTCTACAGTCTCTTTTCTTCTGTGCTGTCTAAAAGTTCACCTTATTCTACACGATGTATCTTACTTGCTAGTTTTGACATACCTGTAAATTCTCGCCTTGTGCTGACCATCAAAATACTTGACAGGCAACACTGCCTTTCTTGCTCCATGAATAAACAAACACCATAGCAGAAACCTGCACCTACATCTATCAAGGTGGCTAAATGGAACGGCGTGATGGCTGGGCAACATAGTTTTCTGGGCAACATAGTTTTCTGTACAACACAGAAGCGAACCACCTCTAGTGGCCTATTCGCCCCATGCGCCATCCAAGCTAGCGTTCACCACTACACAAAAGTTTATTACAGCGATAACTTTCGCTGGGCAAACTTTCTTCGCTACTTCGCGCTCAAAAATCAGACTCCATTAATCTTTTTCCCGATTTAACATTTTCCATTCTCTGCTAAAATTTGTTCACCTTCGCAAAACGTTTTCGTGCGTGTATATTTTGATCACTCACCAAAACCTTTCAAGGGACGTAATTTAAAGTCGTCTCCCTTTGCTGATTAAGCTTAAAACCCATAAACCCTTCTTTAACAATCTTTCTAAAGCATTACTATGCAAATCAGTTACACCATAATTGGGAACTCTCAAGAAATACTAAACCAAAATACCGAGCTAAATCTCCCAAAAGGGGATTTACAGAGCTACCTCCCTTTCTTTAAAACACTCAACTGCTCATTTTACTTCTCCTTAACAAAGTCATATAGTCTATTAACAACTCTATTTAACTTTCTTCAACCATTTTTTATACTCTCTTTCATTCTTAAAGTCCCAAGCTACCGGTCTTGTTGTCGATGGTGAATTATAATTATAGCAATGACGATGAGTGTCTTAGAATGTGGGTTACTGGAGCCCGAAAGAAGAGCAACAGATAGCAGCAATGTAACCTACCAAACACGTGGCTACATAAACCATTGATGCAAGAACATTGGAATGCTGCGGGCACCTGTTACAGTAATAGCTCCACGATCCACTGGGAGCGTAAATTATAACGACATTCATGATGATGATGGCTACTATCATGTGACCCAAAGATGTAATCTAATCTGATAAAGAATGAAGTGAAAGCACAGTTAAACGTGGAGAAGAGCAATACAAAAAGAGCAGACAGTAACGGTAGAGATCATGACTGAAAAGAACTTCACGCACAAAGGTGATATAAACAGAGAAAACGGTGACCAGTGTTATTTTCAGTACACGAAGTTTCGAGAAAGAAAAAAAAAAAGAGGGGGGGGGGGGGGGGGGAGGGGGAACTTTACAGAAAAATTCTAACTGAAACTTGCCATGCCTGTTGCGTGAAAATAGTATTTATATGCACCCATCTCATTTTCAAACAAACAAACTAATAATAATAGTTGGGAAGAAAACTGAAGTCAGAAATGAGGGATTAGCCATCCGCTTCAGTCATAACTGACCATAGGAATGCGCCCCTGAAGTGATATCCTATGGTCAGTTATGACTGAAGCGGATGGCTAATCCCTCATTTCTGACTTCAGTTTTCGTCCCAACTATTATTATTAGTTTGTTTGTTTGTTTGAAAATGAGATGGTGCATATAAATACTATTTTCACGCAACAGGCATGGCAAGTTTCAGATAGACAATTAAAGACTTTGCGAGGATGGCACTGGTCAGGGTGACATGGCATGAATGTGATGGAGGCTTACGTTCTTTGGGGAAATGAAGAATAACAATGGTGTTGAATAATTGTCCACTCTTTCACCAGGTACATCAACTGGCTGTTTGACAAGGACAAAATTCGTCTGCAGAATGTCCGCTTTGTTTTCAGCTACTTTTCCAAAACACCGCTAGCCAGGATGGTCGCGTTGGAGTTTATGATGAGCCGATGGGAAGAGATCGTGAAGACGTAAGTTCTTACTCTTCTTTTTTCTCACATTTCTTGTTCTTAATGCTCTTGTTTTTAATGTTCTTGGTCTTACTTTTCTTGGACTTTACTTTTTTTTGTTCTTACTCTTCTTGGTCTTACTCTTCATAGTCTGACTTTTCTTGCTCTTATTTTTCTTGTTCTTACTTTTCTTGTTCTTATGTTTCTTGTTTTTTCTTTTCTTGATCTTCCTTTTGTTCTTACTTTTCTTGCTCTTACTTTTCTTGTTTTCACTTTTGTTGTTCTTACGTTTCTTGCTCTTACTTTAGTTCTTGCGTTTCTTGCTCTTACTTTTCTTGTTTTCACTTTTGTTGTTCTTGCGTTTCTTGCTCTTACTTTTCTTGTTTTTACGTTTCTTGCTCTTACTTTTCTTGTTTTTACTTTTCTTGTACTTACTTCAGTTCTTACTTTTCTTGTTCTTACTTTTTGTGCTCTTGCTTTTCTTGTTCTTACGTTTATTGTTTTTTTACTTTTCTTGATCTTCCTTTTGTTCTTAGTTTTCTTGCTCTTACTTTTCTCGTTTTCACTTTTATTGTTCTTACTTTTGTTGCTCTTACTTTTCTTGTTCTTGCGTTTCTTGCTCTTACTTTAGTTCTTACTTTTCCTCTTCTTACTTTTCTTGTTCTTACGTTTGTAACCGTTAGGGTTGTTAAGAGGAAAAATTCGGTTAGATTAATTTTGATAAGATTAATTTTTATGATTGATATTAGCTGAGTTTTAATTAGTAGTCTAAGGGGAATAATCGATAGAAGGAATAAGGATCAAGAGTTGTGCTTACATCCCTTGGTTGAGGATTGTTTTTGTTTAGTTTTTGTCTGGTTTTGACAAGGTAAGCGAGGGGAACTATGCACGTAGAATTTATGTTCTTGTGAGTTGTTTGTCAAAGTGTTCTGGAGTGTTCAAAAATAGTCGTCGTTGCAACTCGACGTTTTAGAGTAAATCAGTTTACTCCGAGATGTGATAGAGTTAGCATATAGATGTGGTAGCGAGTAGAAGTTCCATCGGGCCGATAAGCCAAAGTTTATTGGTTGCTTATGCGGTGGCAGAAAAACTGTACTATCGCCCAGACGTCTATCTTGATATTTGCCACGTTGTGTATGATATTTTTATTTATTCTGAGGACGAAATGACAGGTTTCCATGTGAGAGAAATGTGTGTATTTCGAGATACCAGATATGTAGAGTTTACACAAAACCTGTCGATGAACTTTTAGATAAATGAGAAGAACAGTAGACAGCCGATAGTCTTGAGTTCAGAAGATAGACTTGGTAAATATACATCCCCGGCGGTAAGGCCAGTTTCATTAAGTACACCAAGGTAGAAGCATAAGAAAATGTCAGAGTATAAGATAGACGTGTGTTTACATATGAAGAGATAGATGGCAGATTAAATTCTGATAACAGTGGTTCTCAAAGTGTGGTTCCCAATAGCCACTAGAGACAGTTTTGATAGCTGAAGTAGCGAGAGAGATAGAGTGACACTGACATATTACCTACTGAACTTGTTGTACAAGTCTGCCAACCTCAGGTGAAAGGTTGGGCATATGGTTTTGCAGATGTTGTCAAGAGCCAGCATTTGGCCTATTTTTACGATGGCTTATGTAAATAAAGTTCTACGTTGAATATGAAGCCTGCTGTCATCGTAACTCATTTATCAACTATTGTTCTGAGTAAGGTTGTCGTCTGAAAGAAAGAATTTTCTTAACACACAACAAGCAGCCTACTGTTAGGGCAGAGATACGAACCTATTCGATCATCTAAATCGAAGTAGGGTATAACAGACAAGCCAAATCATCAACCGCCACACATTTCTTGCTCATACTTTAGTTTTTACTTTTCTTGTTCTTACGTTTCTTGTTCTTACGTTTCATGTTCTTACGTTTCTTGTTCTTACGTTTCTTGCACTTACTTTAGTTTTTACGTTTCTTGTTCTTACGATTCTTGTTCTTACGTTTCTTGTTCTTACGTTTCTTGTTCTTACTTTAGTTTTTACTTTTCTTGTTCTTACATTTCTTGTTCTTACGTTTCTTGTTCTTACGTTTCTTGTTCTTACGTTTCTTGTTCTTACGTTTCTTGTTCTTACATTTCTTGTTCTTACGTTTCTTGTTCTTACGTTTCTTGCACTTACTTTAGTTTTTACGTTTCTTGTTCTTACGTTTCTTGTTCTTACGTTTCTTGTTCTAACGTTTCTTGTTCTTACGTTTCTTGTTCTTACATTTCTTGTTCTTCCGTTTCTTGTTCTTACATTTTTTGCTATTACGTTTCTTGTTCTTACGTTTCTTGTTCTTACATTTCTTGTTCTTACATTTCTTGTTCTTACGTTTCTTGTTCTTACGTTTCTTGCACTTACTTTTAGTTTTCACGTTTCTTGTTATTACGATTCTTGTTCTTACGTTTCTTGTTCTTACGTTTCTTGTTCTTACTTTAGTTTTTACTTTTCTTGTTCTTACATTTCTTGTTCTTACGTTTCTTGTTCTTACGTTTCTTGTTCTTACGTTTCTTGTTCTTACGTTTCTTGTTCTTACGTTTCTTGTTCTTACGTTTCTTGCACTTACTTTAGTTTTTACGTTTCTTGTTCTTACGTTTCTTGTTCTAACGTTTCTTGTTCTTACGTTTCTTGTTCTTACATTTCTTGTTCTTACATTTCTTGCTCTTACGTTTCTTGTTCTTACGTTTCTTGTTCTTAAATTTCTTGTTCTTACGTTTCTTGTTCTTACGTTTCTTGCACTTACTTTAGTTTTTACGTTTCTTGTTCTTACGTTTCTTGTTCTTACGTTTCTTGTTCTTGTTCTTACGTTCACGTTTCTTGCTCTTACGTTTCTTGTTCTTACGTTTCTTGTTCTTACGTTTATTGTTCTTACGTTTCTTGTTCTTACGTTTCTTGTTCTTACTTTAGTTCTTATTTTAGTTCTTACCTTTTCTTGTTCTTACTTTTCTTCTTCTTACGTTTCTTGCTCTTACGTTTCTTGTTCTTAATTTCTTGTTCTTCTTGTTCTCCTTGTCCTTACTCTCTTTCGTATTCTTTCATCTTGTTTTATTTTTCACTGAATGGTTTAGGTGATGTCCCTCTGCAGTTTTCTGTCATCTATGTTCTTTATCATTTGTATTGTTGAATGTCTCATGCCGATGTAACTAATCTACCCGGTGTGTACTCTGTTTGTCATACACTACCAATTATTGTTCTCTCATTTCTCTTGTTGAATGTCCCACACTGGTGTCACAAAACTACCGGTGTGTTCTCAGTTTGGTATACCCTACTGATTATTGTTATCTCATTTCTCTTGTTGAATGTCCCACACTGGTGTCACAAAACTACCGGTGTGTTCTCAGTTTGGCATACCCTACTGATTATTGTTATCTCATTTCTATTGTTGAATGTCCCACACTGGTGTCACAAAACTACCCGGTGCATTCTCAGTTTGTCATACCCTACCGATTATTATTCTCTCATTTCTATTGTTGAATGTCTCATGGATCGGTATGAAAACAAAATCGAAAAAAGGTGATTCGTCTTACGAGGGCAAAAGACAAAGAAAATAGGGAACGTTGCGGCCACAAGTCCTCCGTCAGGAACAGGAAAGAAAGTGAGGGCTAAATAGGACACATAAGAATCTAAATAAAAATAAATATAAAAAGTGTGTACTTCCCTAAAGGCAGCTAAAACCTAGCACGTTTGCCGAAAGGAAAGCTCGCCACAAGCAAATATTGGTACCTGGTTCTCTCCTAGTACAAATAATATAATTGATAGAAATTTGTTCAGAATAAGTGGTTCATAATGATGTCATACTCCTCCCCCCCCCCCCATCTCCTGGGTGGGGAGATCGGATGCCTAATCTTCCTGGATAAGGGCGAAAAAAATAGGTCCCGTGTGCAAGTTGTGCACGTTAAATATCCCTTGGTAGGAAATCGTAAACATCAGGCCATATGTTCGCTGCCCTGGCCAAAATCTACACAATTGGAAAATGTACCCACAACCAAAAATATTTAAAGAATGTGTGATTCCTGTATATACACACTGGGATCATCGCCGGTGCTACGGAGTTCGTGCACTGTGCTGAGATCCGCCTTGTGTGAGCAAAAGGAGGTTATTAGAGCCTGTGATGGAGTTGTTCGTATGCAGTGAAAATGGTCCTTAAAAACCAAACCAAGCCAAAAAATAATCTTTCACACTATACACACATGCATCTTTTACACAGTACACATGTATCTTTTACACAGTACACATGCATCTTTTACCCAGTACACATGCATTACTAAAACATCCAGAGTTTGTCTTAATGAATAAAACACATTAAGGTACAGGGGGATATACTCTCCACAATTTGACAAGGGGAGCTCATTTTCACTTCAATTTTTATGTCCCTTTGTAAACAGTGCTAATTCACGTGTCGAGGGGCACTTTTGGCTGATTACAATGGTGTTTGAAAGTATTATAAACCTATTAGACAATAATGATAATGTAAAAAAAAATAAATAAAAAAACACTTTTATACCTGCTTGAAATATGTGTCTACATACAAATATGTAAGCATATTTGTGTACTGATGTCTACTCCATGTATATGTACTTTGTGTCAAAGTACTTATATTTTAAAAACAATTTTTGTTCTGAAGGTTCGACAACGATTCATTCCTCTTGCGTGACGTCATCCCAAAAGCTACACTCTTCGTGAACACTGAGTTTCACTTGAAACAGGTCAGTCTGAAGGCAAAGAGAGGACAGAGACGAAAACAAAGAGAGAAGAATAAGTTCCCGAGGGTCTCTGATAAGATAAAGAATTAATAGGCCTACTGGTCCCTTAGGCATGTCGTACAAGGCGACTTATATGAGGTTGTGCATAGGACTGGCAACCTCATCATGACAACTACATTGCTACAGAAACTACCACTACAGGAGCATGTGGTTGCTTGGTATAGGCTTCCTGTAAGGAGAACTGCTGTACTGGTGGCTTCATGCTTTATACAGGGAAATGATGATGATGATGATGGATGAATGATGATGATGGTTATGATGGATAATGATGATGATGGTGGATGGATGATGATGAGGATGATGATGAATGAATGATGATGATGGATGGATGATAATGATGGATGGGTGATAATGATGATGCTGATGATGGATAATGATGATGATGGATGGATGATGATAGATAATGATGATGATGGATGTATGTTGATGGATGGATGATGATGGATGATGATGATGATGATGCTGATGATGGATAATGATGATGGGTGATGATGGATGGATGGATGATGATGGATCGATGGATGATGATGGATGGATGATGATGATGATGCTGATGATGGATAATGATGATGGGTGATGATGGATGGATGGATGATGATGTATGAATGATGATGGATGGATGATGATGATGATGCTGCTGATGATGATGGATAATGATGATGATGGATGGATGATGATGAGGATGATGATGGATGAATGATGATCATGAATGATGATGATGATGATGGATGTATGAGGATGGAAAATGACGGATGGATGATGATGGATGTGGTAAAGTGGGATGTTATAAATATTTATAGGGGACTTAGTGTACTGACTGAGATCAGCTGTGAAGGTATCTGTATCTAATAAGTGTGGTGTATTACAGATGACCTTACTTTGCTACCACATTTATACCTCAGTCAGAATTATTCTGGAATATTGTGATGACTACGTTGAATGTCTAGGGTTATGAAAGCGATGAAGTGTATGTTCACAACAACCAACAGACAGATAAACAATTTAGTTTAATCCACAACTCTTTACAACACTGTGACACTCACACACATAGAATACTCTATAAGACTATCTTAATAAGTCAAGTTTTACCTTTAAAAATATGTATTAATTCCTTTCAATAATAGATATCCTGATTCAAATACAAAGTGAACCAGGAATCACAATCAAATGTAATTACAAGTTGTATGTACACAATTTATAGATATGATCTTTGTATTGACATATATTATTATTATTATCATATGTGTGTAAGTTGTGATGTAGTACTATGAGGTAATACTGGCTTGTTCAAGCTTGGCTGTTGTTTGTCATCATGACTTCAAGTGTTTGCTTCTGGAGGAAATAGTATTGGGAAAAGTTCACAGTTCCTGTCATTTGAAACAATTAATTGTCCCTCTTTATTTAATATACTGTCAATTTTTGAGGGGGGTACATAAGATTGAGCTGCTCTGGCCACAGAATCTTATCTTCTGTGAGGGCGGCAGGAAACAGTCTCCTCTGCTCGCTTGCTTCACCGTATTCTTGAGACACCACACTGGTCGCTATCTGGACCAAGGGGTATGCTATCAGCCTCTGGATTCAGCAAAACTCAGACCAGGTGCTGCTTCAATAAGTTAGGACCACGGTCCCACAATTCATGGAAATAATAAACAAATACGTTGACTGGCGATGAATTATGGCACAATTCCGATCTGCCTCTGTCCCAGGCTTTTATTTAGAAAAATATGAGCTGGATCTCAACGCACTGCTTCTTAGTAAGTTTATTTTAAAATGTGGCACTGAACAGACGCTCCTAATTGACTATATCAAATGGTCTAGCCAATAGGACCATGTTTACAAAAGCTTTTGAAAAATTTACCCTTCCTACGTTTCCCCTAACAACCAAAAATAGTATTTGCAGTCCGACTAATCGTGTTTCGCCTTACATATACTTCTAGCCAATCAAATAGGATTTAACTTGTTGGCCTATTTCCCGTAAAATAGTGGTTTCAAAACATGCCACTGAGCAATTATGATTTGGTGCTGTCAGACAACCTCACTATTTTCTTTTGGCTATAATTTGTTAATTCCTAGACTATTTGCGTAACACTTAACATATTCTTTGTCAGCAAGTCCTAAGGAACCCAAATATATAAATTTTATGGAGCTAAGTGGCTGCGTTCAAAATATGCATTTTCTTCTACCTCCCGTTCACTTCGATACGATGTGGTGTCTTTTGTACTGTCAGGCTTTCAGGCATAAAACAGTATAATGTCATGTTTACTAATAAGCATTAAACAGGTTTTTAAAACCTAACCCTCGTATTGGTAGTGTTTTTTGTCACTGTCTATTTGAAAAAAAGTTAGTGCTTCATGCCTTACGCTTGGGGGGTGGCATTAATTTTATATCGCGAGACGCGTGTTAGTGTTGCATGCGTTCCTCCGTTCAGCCCTCTCTCTCTCTATCCTAAGTCCATCTGTCTTTTCATTACGCAGTGTATAAAATGAAATTAATGCTAGTATTAATCTAGGTCATTAAGCAGCTTGCGTATCTCACGGTTTTCTAAGAAACACAGTACTAGTTGTATTTTTCGAACGTGTGTAGTTTTATGCAGACGGAGCATAAAAAGGGGGTTTCTTGTTCAACTAGCATGACGTTCTATTAACACAGGCGTACGCTATTGGAAAGCACGGGTCTTTAACCATTCTTCTTTCCCTTTTATTGAATTAATGCGTTAGGCTTTACATTTACTTTTTAATTCATATATGTGGATTTAGAATGTTTCACGACAAATTCTCCCCACTTAAAACAGACGTTATATGTCAGTCTATAATTCTATATACACATAGAGAAATTTATTATTATTTCTGGGGCTTACGGTGATTCTCATCACACGGATGGCGGCTTAGAAAATTCGCATCACCGTTTCGCTAATTTTATTTTTATCATGGATTAATGCAGGTGGGTCAATTCAAAGTAGGCACGACTCAAGAAATCTGCCCCAGACCTCTGCAATCCAAGAATCCATTTCAGATATGTTACTGTACAGCTGCAAGTGTTACGGCTTGTCTTACTACTGCTTAGCAATCAATATTCACCATTTTTTTTTTCTGAGTCTGCTCAACGACATGTCCAGAGAAGATTAGATGTTCCTCAAATTGTACGTTATGAGGAGTTGATCTATATGGTGAGATCTGAGTGGTGTAGTAGATCCAATAATTTTCTCATCAGCCTTAATAAACACTCGGACTATCCTCAATTCAAAAGGCAACAAGGGAGACACTCTGCTCCTCCGAAATGTTCCCAGCCAACAATTGGTCTGATCTCAGGCTTTACTGGAATCTGATAGTATCCTTTACTCAGATCCACTTTTGAGAAATATTTAGCTTTATTTAGCCTGGCAAACGACTGATTTGTATCCGGCAATGGATCCACCTGACCTTCTGTGATAGCATTCAGTCTCCTGTAATCTATACAGAGTCTATGTTCTCCAGAGGGTTTCCTTAAGAGTACCACACTGGAACTATACGAAGATTCACTGTGTGAAATTATTCCCTCCTTCAACAAATAGTCTATCTCTTCCTTCAAAGCTTTCTTCTTAGCAAAAGGAATCGAATAGGGTTTCATACAGACAGGTGTAGGGTCTATCAGTTTCATATTATATTCCAATAAGTTTGTATGCCCCGGTCGGTCTGTTAACACCTCTGTATGATTATCTAGAACCTGTTGCACTCTCTCTTTCTGATTTTTCGTTAAATGTGTACTGATTTTTACCTGTGCCGCTGTCTCACAGGGGTGTAATGGATATTCAAATGATGAAAGTGGTTCCTTTTTCATCTCCATGGCAATGGACAAGGTCAACAAGTGTGTCTCTTCCTGATTTTCTCTTTCCAAATATTTCTTCAGGAGATTCACATGATAGATTTTTTTTTTCCCCTTCTTATCTATCTTATAATTTGTTCTAGACACCTTCTCTAGAACTGTATATGGACTTTGCCATCCAATTTGTAACTTATTTTGACTACCGGGTAGAAGAAGCAGTACCTTCTCTCCCACAGCCAAATCTCTGTCTTTAGCTTTCCTGTTGTAATAGGCAGCATGTTTCTTCCTGGCTTGTTTCAAATTTTCATTGGCAAGTTTCCAGCCAGTTTTTAAACGAGTGGTCAGCTCATTCACATATTGGTAGGAGGATGTAATATTTTCCTCTGCCTTTTCATCAGTCCACTTTCTTAACAGTGCTTCATATGGACCTTTAATTTTGTGGACCTATTTGTCCATGCACCGGTATGGTCTCTTCCATTCGAAGCTCTATAGTGATGATTTTTCTTCCCAGAATTATCATGCACAAAACGACCGCTACCAATTCTTTTCTTGGGGCTTTCTCCTCACTTAGAATTCTTGATGAGAGATTTCCTCTCTACATCTTCTTCCTCCAGTTTACATAAGTCCGATTGAGGGATTTTCGGCTTATCCTGGGGTAAGACATCTTTTTGCACTCTCTGCATAGTGGCCATTGTAAAACAGTTAATTGAAGCTTGTCCGTGAAAAGGGGCTTCCCATTTCACTTGGTCCACTTTATCAAATTTATTTTTCTTTGTATTGTCAGGCCTAAGTTTGCCCAGTGGCGTGTCCAGGTCCTGATCAATGTTCCCACTTGTGGGTGTTCCCTCATGTGCTATGCTACACCTTTCTACAAAATTTTCAATGTCCCACCTTGCCTTGGGCCAATAATAATTTTGAGCTACCTTTTGGATGATGGTACCTATCTTCTCATGGTCCCCATCTTCTCTCACATGTAAGCTCCTTATTAAGTCTGTCCTATACCTTTTAGGAAGTACCAGCTGTCCCTGACCTTTGGATCTAGTTCCAGTCTTCCGGTATATCAGTTTGTTCTTCATATAGAAGTCTCCTTTTCCTGGAGGTGTGTGACAATTGGACAACTTCTTAAAACAAGGCTTGAGGGTCTTATCCCCAGCCTGCGCCTTCCTCAACTCTTCTGGAGTGGTATTTAACATAATATCCTCCTCCTTTCTTGAGGTCGACCTGACCTGAAGGGTGGCCATTACTATAGGGTTCCTTCTGCAACGGTCAGTGTCATGATTGTTCATCTGACAATTCTTACACCACCTCCTTTTTTGGTTGAAAGATTTTCTTTCATCAAATTTCCTTTCATCGAATTGTGGGGTTTTATTTTTATTGTCATACCGTGGCCTATCAAACTGGTGCTTACCTTTGTTATGATCTCTAGGATCAAATGTATTAAAGTTCTGTGGTGCCTTAAAATTATCTACCTGTTTCTTTTTATTACTTGATACCTCTGCCTGAGCTGCTTGATACCTTTCAGCAACATTTAGTAACTCACCCAGTCTCTCTGCACCTTGTTCCATGAGAAACTTTCTCAGGTCTGGAGCCATGGACTCTCTTAGTTGTTCTATAAGGATCATTTCCTTAAGATCTTGGGTTTTCCCCAGAGAAGTTCATTTCTCCAAGTATGTCTCTAACCGTGCAGAGAACTGGTGATAGGTTTCACCTGACAGTAGTTTAGCATTCCTAAATTTTTTTCTATAAAATTCACCATTCTTTTCATATCTTAACAAAAGAGCCTGCTTTAGCATGTCATAATTTTCTTGATCACCTCTGCTCATTTTGGCAAAAACTTCATAAGCTGCACCACGAAGCCCTTGAGATAACTTTAAGCTCCACCTTTCTCTCTCTAACCCATACGTGGTAGCTAATAGTTCATATCTATTTAGATAGCTCTCGATATCATCGTCTTTCTCAACAAAATGATCTAAATGAAAGTTCATAGCTGAGGTTGAGGCTCCCTGACTAGCAGTAGCATCGGAGGTAAAGGGACTGGCACCATTTTCAGGAGCATGGCCTTGAAACTCAAACTCCCTTAGTCGTAACTCATGTTCCCTTTGTAATCTCTTCTCCTCCTTTTCTGCTTCCCTCTCTGCAGCCAATCGCTTGTCTTCCCTTTCGGCAGTCAATCTTTTTTCTTCTGCTTCCCTTTCGGCAGTCAATCTTTTTTCTTCTGCTTCCCTTTCAGCCTTTTTCTCTTCCAACTGGAGCCTCTTTATTTCCGCCTCACGATCCGCCTCCAATGCTCTAGCCTCTTTGTCAGCCTCAATCTGCAGCCTCTTAATTTCTTTTTCAGCCTCTAATTTTCTTTCAGCCTCTTTTTCTAATCTTCTTTCTTCTCGTTCAATATATTTGTCACATTCAGTAGTGACATAAGCAATCATAACTTGCCCGTCCATTCCTAACTCTTTAGCAGTCTGCACTGCAGCAGATCGAAATTTGGCCAGGTCCGCCATTTTCTAACAGGTAAATGTATAAAATATTTAACTAAACAATTTTATCTATGACTAATTAACTAAGGACAACCACAAGCTCTGAGAGCTCAACCTTATTTATTTCCACCCAAGGATACCTTTTAGTTATTATAATTTCCCGAAGTGAATTACTCCAAATATATATGCTAGGGGAAGGTTCAATATCCCGGGAGCGAGACCCCAATATGTGTGGTAAAGTGGAATGTTATAAATATTTATAGGGGACTTAGTGTACTGACTGAGATCAGCTGTGAAGGTATCTGTATCTAATAAGTGTGGTGTATTACAGATGACCTTACTTTGCAACCACATTTATACCTCAGTCAGAATTATTCTGGAATATTGTGATGACTACGTTGAATGTCTAGGGTTATGAAAGTGATGAAGTGTATGTTCACAACAACCAACAGACAGATAAACAATTTAGTTTAATCCACAACTCTTTACAACACTGTGACACTCACACAAATAGAACACTCTATAAGACTATCTTAATAAGTCAAGTTTTACCTTTAAAAATATGTATTAATTCCTTTCAATAATAGATATCCTGATCCAAATACAAAGTGAACCAGGAATCACAATCAAATGTAATTACAAGTTGTATGTACACAATTTATAGATATGATCTTTGTATTGACATATATTACACTAGTCAACAACTAAAATGTACCAGAAATGAAAATAGCTGATCTTAACTAATTTTGGTGCGCTGAAAACGAAAATGACATTTAAAAATGTTGATTGGCTCTAGTTTTCAAGATATATAAAAGGTAAAGGTAAAGGATCCCGTTACATGCCCATTGAGGCATATTGGGAATATGGTGTTAGGCCCATATTTTCTGGACCATCGGCACACTAGAGTTTATTTAATTACGGTCAATTTATATATATATATATATATGACGCAACTGTTGTGGGTGATTGCATAATTTTTTCTAATGACCAATAAAAATGTAACTAGACGTTGATGATGCAATCCTACCTATGATTACATCACCTTTGTGTATAAATATCTTATCTCTGATAAAATTTTGCCATTCGTTAGTGCGTTTGTCCTTATCAAAAGTATCGTAGTTAGAAATGCCTAGGACATGTGTGATCAGTGCTATTTAATTTCTGTTATATATGTGGTGAGGTGACATTTCTATCACAAAAACGAAATATAACTAAAGTGATTAAGAAGGCGTACAGTTTGTATTTTGGCTGCAGAATAGGAGATCAAGATAAGAGCTGGGCGCCACACATATGCTGCAATACATGTGCAGCATATCTTAAACTGTGGTTGACTGGCAAAAGGCAAGCTATGCCTTTTGCAGTCCCAATGATTTGGAGAGAGCCCACTGATCATCTCAACAACTGTTACTTTTGTATTGTCCCTCCAACTGGGAAAGGCATATCAAAGAAGAAAACATGGACTCTGGAATATCCAAACATCCCCTCTGCAATACGTCCGGTACCACATGGCGATGACCTACCAGTTCCCAAAGTGCCAGAATAATTTTCAGCTGCTTCCACTGATGAAGAAGAGGACATTGGTGGTCCTGAACCATCCACCTCAAGCGACCCAGATTTTGAGCAAACTACATCCACTAAACCACACTTAATAGCCCAAGGTGAACTGAATGATCTTGTAAGAGATCTGAATTTACCGAAGAACAAGGCGGAGCTTTTGGGTTCCAGATTGCAACAGTGGAATCTCCTGGCAGATGATGTTACAATTGCTGTGTATAGGAACCGCCAGAAGCCGCTTATTATATTCTTTTTCAAAGAGGGTGACCTTTCTGCGTGCCACAACATTTCTGGTTTAATGGCAGCCCTCAAAATCAATTACATACCGGAAGAGTGGAGGCTTTTCATTGATTCATCCAAGACGAGTCTTAAAGCTTGTTTGTTGAATAATGGTAATGTGTTACCGTCAATTCCAGTTGGTCACGCAGTTCATATGAAAGAAACTTATGAAAACATTAAGCAGCTTTTGAAGTGTATAAACTACGATCATCATCATTGGTCACTTTGCGATGACTTAAAAGTGGTCGCTCTTTTGCTTGGACTACAGGGTGGATACACCAAGTACTGTTGCTTTCTCTGTGAGTGGGATAGCCGTGCACGAAGTGACAATTACATCAGAAGACATTGGCCAATCAGGCAGTCATTGCAGCCTGGCAGTAAGAACGTTGAGAACCCAGCACTTGTCGACACCAGCAAGATTTTGTTGCCACCCTTGCACATTAAACTGGGTCTCATGAAAAACTTTGTCAAGGAAATGGAGAAAACAGATGAGGCTTTCAAATACCTCATCAGAAAATTTCCAAGACTGACTGAAGCTAAAATAAGAGAGTGAGTATTTGTTGGTCCGCAAATTCGAAAACTTCTTCATGATGACGAGTTTCTTTGCGTGTTGCATGGCAAGGGAAAAGCAGCATGGCTAGCATTTAAGTCAGTGGTGGACAATTTTCTTGGAAACAACAGATCTGATAATTACAATGAAATTGTAGAAAATCTCCTTCTGAAGTATAAGAGTCTTGGCTGCAACATGTCTTTGAAAATTCATTTTCTGGATTCTCATCTGGATTTCTTTACGTCAAACTGTGGAGCGGTCAGTGATGAGCATGGTGAACAATTTCACCAGGACATTACTGCTATGGAGACAAGGTATCACAGCAATTGGAGCTCTTCAATGCTTGCTGATTACTGTTGGACTGTGACAAGAGACACCTCATCGATTGACTGCAAGAAGCAAGCAAAGAGAGCTCGAACAGCGACCGAATAATGACGGAATGGGTTCAAATGTGCCTTTTTAAAACATAATATGTGAACTTTAAATAATGTTTTTATTTTTTCTATCATTTTATGTTGAAATATCAATTAATTGAGTATGTAACCACAATTTTTATAATGCTAAAGTAGAAAGACTAGCTGTTCACCCCAGAGAATTAAACAAGCATACATTATTTGTATTACTGTAATGTAAATTCATCATTTTAAAAAAAACCAGAGCCAATTGGTGAATTTCATTATGATATTTGAAATCAGCATGTCAAAATCAATAAGAAATGGTATATTTAATTTCTGGTACAAATAACTTTTGAAAATTTGTTGACTAGTGTTATTATTATTATCATATGTGTGTAAGTTGTGATGTAGTACTATGAGGTAATACTGGCTTGTTCAAGCTTGGCTGTTGTTTGTCATCATGACTTCAAGTGTTTGCTTCTGGAGGAAATAGTATTGGGAAAAGTTCACAGTTCCTGTCATTTGAAACAATTAATTGTCCCTCTTTATTTAATATACTGTCAATTTTTGAGGGGGTACATAAGATTGAGCTGCTCTGGCCACAGAATCTTATCTTCTGTGAGGGCGGCAGGAAACAGTCTCCTCTGCTCGCTTGCTTCACCGTATTCTTGAGACACCACACTGGTCGCTATCTGGACCAAGGGGTATGCTATCAGCCTCTGGATTCAGCAAAACTCAGACCAGGTGCTGCTTCAATAAGTTAGGACCACGGTCCCACAATTCATGGAAATAATAAACAAATACGTTGACTGGCGATGAATTATGGCACAATTCCGATCTGCCTCTGTCCCAGGCTTTTATTTAGAAAAATATGAGCTGGATCTCAACGCACTGCTTCTTAGTAAGTTTATTTTAAAATGTGGCACTGAACAGACGCTCCTAATTGACTATATCAAATGGTCTAGCCAATAGGACCATGTTTACAAAAGCTTTTGAAAAAATTTACCCTTCCTACGTTTCCCATAACAACCAAAAATAGTATTTGCAGTCCGACTAATCGTGTTTCGCCTTACATATACTTCTAGCCAATCAAATAGGATTTAACTTGTTGGCCTATTTCCCGTAAAATAGTGGTTTCAAAACATGCCACTGAGCAATTATGATTTGGTGCTGTCAGACAACCTCACTATTTTCTTTTGGCTATAATTTGTTAATTCCTAGACTATTTGCGTAACACTTAACATATTCTTGGTCAGCAAGTCCTAAGGAACCCAAATATATAAATTTTATGGAGCTAAGTGGCTGCGTTCAAAATATGCATTTTCTTCTACCTCCCGTTCACTTCGATACGATGTGGTGTCTTCTGTACTGTCAGGCTTTCAGACATAATACAGTATAATGTCATGTTTACTAATAAGCATTAAACAGGTTTTTAAAACTTAACCCTCGTATTGGTAGTGTTTTTTGTCACTGTCTATTTGAAAAAAAGTTAGTGCTTCATGCTTTACGCTTGGGGGTGGCATTAATTTTATATCGCGAGACGCGTGTTAGTGTTGCATGCGTTCCTCCGTTCAGCCCTCTCTCTCTCTATCCTAAGTCCATCTGTCTTTTCATTACGCAGTGTATAAAATTATATTAATGCTAGTATTAATCTAGGTCATTAAGCAGCTTGCGTATCTCACGGTTTTCTAAGAAACACAGTACTAGTTGTATTTTTCGAACGTGTGTAGTTTTATGCAGACGGAGCATAAAAAGGGGGTTTCTTGTTCAACTAGCATGACGTTCTATTAACACAGGCGTACGCTATTGGAAAGCACGGGTCTTTAACCATTCTTCTTTCCTTTTTATTGAATTAATGCGTTAGGCTTTACATTTACTTTTTAATTCATATATGTGGATTTAGAATGTTTCACGACAAATTCTCCCCACTTAAAACAGACGTTATATGTCAGTCTATAATTCTATATACACACAGAGAAATTTATTATTATTTCTGGGGCTTACGGTGATTCTCATCACACGGATGGCGGCTTAGAAAATCCGCATCACCGTTTCGCTAATTTTATTTTTATCATGGATTAATGCTGGTGGGTCAATTCAAAGTAGGCACGACTCAAGAAATCTGCCCCAGACCTCTGCAATCCAAGAATCCATTTCAGATATGTTACTGTACAGCTGCAAGTGTTACGGCTTGTCTTACTACTGCTTAGCAATCAATATTCACCATTTTTTTTTCTGAGTCTGCTCAACGACATGTCCAGAGAAGATTAGATGTTCCTCAAATTGTACGTTATGAGGAGTTGATCTATATGGTGAGATCTGAGTGGTGTAGTGGATCCAATAATTTTCTCATCAGCCTTAATAAACACTCGGACTATCCTCAATTCAAAAGGCAACAAGGGAGACACTCTGCTGCTCCGAAATGTTCCCAGCCAACAATTGGTCTGATCTCAGGCTTTACTGGAATCTGATAGTATCCTTTACTCAGATCCACTTTTGAGAAATATTTAGCTTTATTTAGCCTGGCAAACAACTGATTTGTATCCGGCAATGGATCCACCTGACCTTCTGTGATAGCATTCAGTCTCCTGTAATCTATACAGAGTCTATGTTCTCCAGTGGGTTTCCTTAAGAGTACCACACTGGAACTATACGAAGATTCACTGTGTGAAATTATTCCCTCCTTCAACAAATAGTCTATCTCTTCCTTCAAAGCTTTCTCCTTAGCAAAAGGAATCGAATAGGGTTTCATACAGACAGGTGTGGGGTCTATCAGTTTCATATCATATTCCAATAAGTTTGTATACCCCGGTCGGTCTGTTAACACCTCTGTATGATTATCTAGAACCTGTTGCACTCTCTCTTTCTGATTTTTCGTTAAATGTGTACTGATTTTTACATGTGCCGCTGTCTCACAGGGGTGTAATAGATATTAAAATGATGAAAGTGGTTCCTTTTTCATCTCCATGGCAATGGACAAGGTCAACAAGTGTGTCTCTTCCTGATTTTCTCTTTCCAAATATTTCTTCAGGAGATTCACATGATAGATTTTTTTCTTTCCCCTTCTTATCTATCTTATAATTTGTTCTAGACACCTTCTCAAGAACTGTATATGGACTTTGCCATCCAATTGGTAACTTATTTTGACTACCGGGTAGAAGAAGCAGTACCTTCTCTCCCACAGCCAAATCTCTGTCTTTAGCTTTCCTGTTGTAATAGGCAGCATGTTTCTTCCTGGCTTGTTTCAAATTTTCATTGGCAAGTTTCCAGCCAGTTTTTAAACGAGTGGTCAGCTCATTCACATATTGGTAGGAGGATGTAATATTTTCCTCTGCCTTTTCATCAGTCCACGTTCTTAACAGCGCTTCATATGGACCTTTAATTGTGTGGACCTATTTGTCCATGCACCGGTATGGTCTCTTCTACTCGAAGCTCTATAGTGATGATTTTTCTTCCCAGAATTATCATGCACAAAACGACCGCTACCAATTCTTTTCTTGGGGCTTTCTCCCCACTTAGAATTCTTGATGAGAGATTTCCTCTCTACATCTTCTTCCTCCAGTTTACATAAGTCCGATTGAGGGATTTTCGGCTTATCCTGGGGTAAGACATCTTTTTGCACTCTCTGCATAGTGGCCATTGTAAAACAGTTAATTGAAGCTTGTCCGTGAAAAGGGGCTTCCCATTTCACTTGGTCCACTTTATCAAATTTATTTTTCTTTGTATTGTCAGGCCTAAGTTTGCCCAGTGGCGTGTCCAGGTCCTGATCAATGTTCCCACTTGTGGGTGTTCCCTCATGTGCTATGCTACACCTTTCTACAAAATTTTCAATGTCCCACCTTGCCTTGGGCCAATAATAATTTTGAGCTACCTTTTGGATGATGGTACCTATCTTCTCATGGTCCCCATCTTCTCTCACATGTAAGCTCCTTATTAAGTCTGTCCTATACCTTTTAGGAAGTACCAGCTGTCCCTGACCTTTGGATCTAGTTCCAGTCTTCCGGTATAACAGTTTGTTCTTCATATAGAAGTCTCCTTTTCCTGGAGGTGTGTGACAATTGGACAACTTCTTAAAACAAGGCTTGAGGGTCTTATCCCCAGCCTGCGCCTTCCTCAACTCTTCTGGAGTGGTATTTAACATAATATCCTCCTCCTTTCTTGAGGTCGACCTGACCTGAAGGGTGGCCATTACTATAGGGTTCTTTCTGCAACGGTCAGTGTCATGATTGTTCATCTGACAATTCTTACACCACCTCCTTTTTTGGTTGAAAGATTTTCTTTCATCAAATTTCCTTTCATCGAATTGTGGGGTTTTATTTTTATTGTCATACCGTGGCCTATCAAACTGGTGCTTACCTTTGTTATGATCTCTAGGATCAAATGTATTAAAATTCTGTGGTGCCTTAAAATTATCTACCTGTTTCTTTTTATTACTTGATACCTCTGCCTGAGCTGCTTGATACCTTTCAGCAACATTTAGTAACTCACCCAGTCTCTCTGCACCTTGTTCCATGAGAAACTTTCTCAGGTCTGGAGCCATGGACTCTCTTAGTTGTTCTATAAGGATCATTTCCTTAAGATCTTGGGTTTTCCCCAGAGAAGTTCATATCTCCAAGTATGTCTCTAACCGTGTAGAGAACTGGTGATAGGTTTCACCTGACAGTAGTTTAGCATTCCTAAATTTTTTTCTATAAAATTCACCATTCTTTTCATATCTTAACAAAAGAGCCTGCTTTAGCATGTCATAATTTTCTTGATCACCTCTGCTCATTTTGGCAAAAACTTCATAAGCTGCACCACGAAGCCCTTGAGATAACTTTAAGCTCCACCTTTCTCTCTCTAACCCATACGTGGTAGCTAATAGTTCATATCTATTTAGATAGCTCTCGATATCATCGTCTTTCTCAACAAAATGATCTAAATGAAAGTTCATAGCTGAGGTTGAGGCTCCCTGACTAGCAGTAGCATCGGAGGTAAAGGGACTGGCACCATTTTCAGGAGCATGGCCTTGAAACTCAAACTCCCTTAGTCGTAACTCATGTTCCCTTTGTAATCTCTTCTCCTCCTTTTCTGCTTCCCTCTCTGCAGCCAATCGCTTGTCTTCCCTTTCGGCAGTCAATCTTTTTTCTTCTGCTTCCCTTTCGGCAGTCAATCTTTTTTCTTCTGCTTCCCTTTCAGCCTTTTTCTCTTCCAACTGGAGCCTCTTTATTTCCGCCTCACGATCCGCCTCCAATGCTCTAGCCTCTTTGTCAGCCTCAATCTGCAGCCTCTTAATTTCTTTTTCAGCCTCTAACTTTCTTTCAGCCTCTTTTTCTAATCTTCTTTCTTCTCGTTCAATATATTTGTCACATTCAGTAGTGACATAAGCAATCATAACTTGCCCGTCCATTCCTAACTATTTAGCAGTCTGCACAGCAGCAGATCGAAATTTGGCCAGGTCCACCATTTTCTAACAGGTAAATGTATAAAATATTTAACTAAACAATTTTATCTATGACTAATTAACTAAGGACAACTACAAGCACTGAGAGCTGAACCTTATTTATTTCCACCCAAGGATACCTTTTAATTATTATAATTTCCCGAAGTGAATTACTCCCAATATATATGCTAGGGGAAGGTTAAATATCCCGGGAGCGAGACCCCAATATATGTGATAAAGTGGGATGTTATAAATATTTATAGGGGACTTAGTGTACTGACTGAGATCAGCTGTGAAGGTATCTGTATCTAATAAGTGTGGTGTATTACAGATGACCTTACTTTGCTACCACATTTATACCTCAGTCAGAATTATTCTGGAATATTGTGATGACTACGTTGAATGTCTAGGGTTATGAAAGTGATGAAGTGTATGTTCACAACAACCAACAGACAGATAAACAATTTAGTTTAATCCACAACTCTTTACAACACTGTGACACTCACACACATAGAACACTCTATAAGACTATCTTAATAAGTCAAGTTTTACCTTTAAAAATATGTATTAATTCCTTTCAATAATAGATATCGTGATTCAAATACAAAGTGAACCAGGAATCACAATCAAATGTAATTACAAGTTGTATGTACACAATTTATAGATATTACCTTTGTATTGACATATATTATTATTATTATCATATGTGTGTAAGTTGTGATGTAGTACTATGAGGTAATACTGGCTTGTTCAAGCTTGGCTGTTGTTTGTCATCATGACTTCAAGTGTTTGCTTCTGGAGGAAATAGTATTGGGAAAAGTTCACAGTTCCTGTCATTTGAAACAATTAATTGTCCCTCTTTATTTAATATACTGTCAATTTTTGAGGGGGTACATAAGATTGAGCTGCTCTGGCCACAGAATCTTATCTTCTGTGAGGGCGGCAGGAAACAGTCTCCTCTGCTCGCTTGCTTCACCGTATTCTTGAGACACCACACTGGTCGCTATCTGGACCAAGGGGTATGCTATCAGCCTCTGGATTCAGCAAAACTCAGACCAGATGCTGCTTCAATAAGTTAGGACCACGGTCCCACAATTCATGGAAATAATAAACAAATACGTTGACTGGCGATGAATTATGGCACAATTCCGATCTGCCTCTTTCCCAGGCTTTTATTTAGAAAAATATGAGCTGGATCTCAACGCACTGCTTCTTAGTAAGTTTATTTTAAAATGTGGCACTGAACAGACGCTCCTAATTGACTATATCAAATGGTCTAGCCAATAGGACCATGTTTACAAAAGCTTTTGAAAAAATTTACCCTTCCTACGTTTCCCCTAACAACCAAAAATAGTATTTGCAGTCCGACTAATCGTGTTTCGCCTTACATATACTTCTAGCCAATCAAATAGGATTTAACTTGTTGGCCTATTTCCCGTAAAATAGTGGTTTCAAAACATGCCACTGAGCAATTATGATTTGGTGCTGTCAGACACAACCTCACTATTTTCTTTTGGCTATAATTTGTTAATTCCTAGACTATTTGCGTAACATATTCTTTGTCAGCAAGTCCTAAGGAACCCAAATATATAAATTTTATGGAGCTAAGTGGCTGCGTTCAAAATATGCATTTTCTTCTACCTCCCGTTCACTTCGATACGATGTGGTGTCTTCTGTACTGTCAGGCTTTCAGACATAAAGCAGTATAATGTCATGTTTACTAATAAGCATTAAACAGGTTTTTAAAACCTAACCCTCGTATTGGTAGTGTTTTTTTGTCACTGTCTATTTGAAAAAAAGTTAGTGCTTCATGCCTTACGCTTGGGGGTGGCATTAATTTTATATCGCGAGACGCGTGTTAGTGTTGCATGCGTTCCTCCGTTCAGCCCTCTCTCTCTCTATCCTAAGTCCATCTGTCTTTTCATTACGCAGTGTATAAAATGAAATTAATGCTAGTATTAATCTAGGTCATTAAGCAGCTTGTGTATCTCACGGTTTTCTAAGAAACACAGTACTAGTTGTATTTTTCGAACGTGTGTAGTTTTATGCAGACGGAGCATAAAAAGGGGGTTTCTTGTTCAACTAGCATGACGTTCTATTAACACAGGCGTACGCTATTGGGAAGCACGGGTCTTTAACCATTCTTCTTTCCCTTTTATTGAATTAATGCGTTAGGCTTTACATTTACTTTTTAATTCATATATGTGGATTTAGAATGTTTCACGACAATGGATGGATGATTATGGATGGATGATGATGATGCTGATGATGGATGATGATGGATGCATGATGATGATGATGGATGGATGATGATGGATGGATGATGATGATGATGATGATGGATGGAGGATGGATGGGTGATGATAATGGAAGGATGATGATGGATGGATGATGATTGGTGGATGATGATTGATGGATGGATGATGATGATGATGATGATTGATGATGATGGATGATAATGATGAAGATGTGAATAAAGTGAAGACGTTTCGTTTAGAAAATAGGACGTGATGGCCACGAATCATTATGTAGGTGATCCTAACCAATTTTCTGGACCAACCAGAAACATTTACAGGACTGGTAAAAGTCCTTCATTTTAGCAACGGACTACAACGTGCGATTAGATACGTGTGTTTGTGACAGATAGACAGACAGACAGACATATATATAGATGGATGGATGGATAGATGGAGGGATAGACAGACAGACAGACAGACATAATTTTTTTGAAATTTATAAGTTCTAAATTATGAACTGACTCCAACAATCGACTATCCTCAGCTTGAAGCCTTGTTCAAAGACAACACGCCCAGGTCAGCAACTAATGCCGTGGAAAATGCCCTTGCTCTTATCAAGTGAGTGGATATTTTATTTATATATTATTTTATTCATCTTCCTTGGTTGGTATATATCACAGGGTCGGTAACCAGTCGATCAGGATCAAGCGGTAGATCACAGTGAATGATTTGGTAGATGTTTAAGTGACAGAGGAGGAAAAACATAAATAATATTACAGTTAGGGAAATTTCGGACTAGTCTTACCCCGCCGGCATTCAAAGTACAATATCCGAATGATTAAAAGGTACTTTTTCCGCATACCCATAGGAAACTCATGAGCTACTTAATAAAATTTGTTATAATTTTTTTTATATGATAACAAGGTCAAACTTGATAAAACACCACTACAAGATGAAGCATCTTACACATATCTTGGCAGCAATACAGAAAAAGTTGGAGGAACAGACAATGATATCAAAATAAGAATACAAAAAGCAAGAGGAGCTTTCATTGCATTGGGAAACATATGGGGATCAAGTTGTTGTTGTTGTTGTTGTTGTTTCAGCGGCGCTTGGGCTCTCGCCCTTCGGTTCAATGCCATGTAGTGATATCTGCAAGTTTTCGTAAGTTGTTTTGCTTCTCAGTACAAGGTGTTCCACTTATCTGGCCTCAGAGGAAGGAGCATTTTCCTAACATCATCAAGTGCTGGGCACTCAAAGAGGTGGTGGTCAACAGTTTCATAGAGATAAGTACATAACTGGCACTCTGGAGGGTGTTGTGGGTGGATTCTGTTCAAGTGACTCATGAGTGGTATATGTTGTGTTATGGGCAAAAAAATGGTGCTCTGATCCCTCATTGTAAGATGGCCGATGTGGACAATAGGATCAAAACCAGCCATATGTCTGTAAACCTCTCTCCCAGTGTTTCCCATGGCTCATCTGTTCAGCCAGGTTTCTTTGTTTGTTGTTCGTATGAGTGATTTGGCTGTTTGGAGAGTTGTTGCTGTGAGTTGTTATTCTTGTCTTGTTTCCTTCTTTGCTAATCTGTCTGCTCTGTCATTACCTGGCGTATCTCAGTGACCAGGGATCCACTGCATAACTGTTCTGATGACATAGGAAGTGATAAGCTGATCAGCATCCAGGATTAGTTTGACTAATTCAGTTCTACATTGTCCACTGCCTTCCAAGGCTTGAAGGGTCAAGAGAAATCATGTCCAACACAAAAATAAAACTCTTCAACTCAAATGTCAAGTCAGTTCTATTGTGTGGCTCTGAAACATGGAGAACAACAAAAACAACAACAGAAAAGTTGCAGACATTAATTAAATGGTGCTTGCGAATAATAGAAGGATTAAAATGGCATGACAAAGTCACCAATGTGGAACTGATGACAAAAACCAGACAAGTGCCAGTGGAACGAGATGAGAAGAAGACTTTGGTGATGGATAGGACACACACTGAGGAACTTGTTGATAGCAATGCAATCCTGGAATTCCTAGGTAAATAGACCCCCCCAAAAAAAAAACAAAAAAAAAAACCACATGGAGAAAAGATCTAGAGACTGAAGAGAAAATGCTCAGGAAAACGTGGAAAAAACTTGAGCTGATGGCACATGACAGGGGAACTTGGCATGTATTTGTTGAAGCCCTCTGCTCCTTGGGGAGTTAAAGGGTATTGACTGATACTTACTAAAATTTACACCATTCGTAAACCACATACGATAGGAAAGAGCTTTTTCTTTGAAGTGAAGCTAACATTCGGTAAACTATTTTTCATTTTCCACCGCTCTTTCGATGGAGTGACGGGAAGCAGATCGTGCAGCAGAGATAACAGTTACATATAGACTGCGTTTATTCTAAATTCCAATCAATCTAACTTCCGGAAAACAAACATGCGTTTATCAAGAAAGATCTTTCGAGATCTGGGTGTTTTGAAAGTAGACACCGACAGCGCCTGCGTTGCCTGCCTCTGATATACATCATCACCAAAGCTGAAATGTTGTTTAGAGGGTTGGAAAAAAAATGCAATGCTGCATACTTTTTATCTAAATGATTCTTCTTCTCTTCCTTTTTCTGCTTCTACTTCTTCTTCGGTGTTTTATTTCAACCGTTAAACCTTCACCTTTAGCTTATCTCACACCACATTATGCTCATAATTCAGCTTATCTCTTGAAATCTTATTTTCATGATTCAATCTTACTCGGCTTTACTCTGTACTCACGCATTAGCTCTTCTCAGCATAAATTTATCATTCATTTTTACCATCAGGCAAACTTATGCCTATCATCCAACTGATCCCTGAATAATGTTAACTTATCATACAACTAACCCGTTACAACTTTATCATTAATTTATCATTCATTCATTCATCATTTTTCAACTCCCAAGGAACAACAAAACTTATGCCAAGTCTTCTTGTCTTGTGCCAAGTCTTCTTGTCTTGTGCCATCAAGGTCAAGGTCTTTCCATGTCTTCTTATCTTGTGCTATCAAGGTCAAGGTCTTTCCATGTCTTCTTATCTTGTGCTATCAAGGTCAAGGTCTTTCCATGTCTTCTTGTCTTGTGCTATCAAGGTCAAGGTCTTTCCATGTCTTCTTGTCTTGTGCTATCAAGGTCAAGGTCTTTCCATGTCTTCTTGTCTTGTGCTATCAAGGTCAAGGTCTTTCTATGTCTTCTTTATCTCCTTCGTGTCTATCTCCAGTTCTCTTCTCCGTGTGTTATTTGGTGCTCTTCTGCCTCTCTTAACCTGGGGATTCCAGAACAAGGACTGCCTTGTAATGCTATCAACAGGTGTCCTCAATGTGTGTACTATCCATCTCCAGCATCTTCTTCGCATCTCTTGTTCCACTGGCACTTGTCTGGTTCTCGTCATCAGTTCCACATAATTGATGTTGTCATACCAATCCTTTATATTTTTTTCCTCATTCACAGGGCCAACATCGGCTGGATGAATGCAAATTATGACGAAATCACGCAATGGTTGGACGCTCACAATTTATGAAGAGATGGCTCATTGGTTGGACGTTCACAATTTATGAAGAGATGGCTCATTGGTTGGACGCTTAGAAAGTGTTAACTCTTTACTAACGAGAACTCAAAACTGCGAGTCGGAAGCCTCGACAGCTCAAAATGCGCCACTAGCTGTTGAAAGATCTACAACAAACAGTTCTTGCGCCCTGTTTTATTGTTGTGGTGTCTATGGGTGAAAGAGAGCGTAATTTGCTACTTTGATAATGTTCATTTGGTCTTAAATTTTTAAAAAAAAAATTAAGATTGTGGTTATATTGTATGGAGTTCTTTGATGGGTTTGTTATCTAGAAACTTCTTCAGGTAGTTTCTGTTTCTTGTTTCAACTACCTCAAGTAATTTCTTTGTTAGGCATGCCTGTTTTTCACTCTTGATTCAGCGTACAAAAAGACTCATGCTGTTGGCTAACTTACATTTATTCTACAATTTTCCCGCTAGAAAAACAAACAATTTTTCAAATGTTAAATGCTGAAACAGTTAATAGTCACTTCGTATCTTTACTTTCTATCAGCTTTATCTAAGAGCATATGGCGCTTATATATATTCCCCGTTCTAACCTGTCTTGTGCGAATCCAGCGCACTTCATTCCAAGCTTTCGTCACGATTGTTCGTTGCTGATTGTCTCTGGTTCTTCTTTATGTCTGCTTATACCTTTTCTGTATTTCAAATAGGATTTTATCTTGGGACCATCTGAACTTGTATGCTTTCTTAATTACGCAGTGTTTTTGTGTCTTCTTCGGGTGGTAATTTTGTGCCAGTTTTTTTTTTAAATTATATAAATTTATTTCATTATTAATCAAATGTTATTATTATCGGTTTTCTGGTTTACCTTGCCTATGATGTAAATACCGAAAGTGAGTGAACATATGGCTTATGTATCCTTTGTTTTATTTGAGTTTTAAATGTTTATTTATCTTCATATGGAGCATATGAATAGCAATACACCTGGTCTTCTCGTTGCGGGAAGTCTGCGTCACAGCACTTCTTGTGCATTTTCATTGGTTGTTTCTGTCGCAATTTGTTTTACATCACGAGCTTGCCAGGCCCATTCACAACCTTACATTAGGCGGCTCTTAGGCCACATCTGAGGGTTAGTGCTTATATATATATATATAAATTTTTTTATTTTTTTTTTAAATTCAAGGTGTCCTGTACAAACTAGTAAAAAAAAGGAATACTTGCATAATATACAACGTAAGTGCATTAATAAGAGTAATTGCACAGTGTAACTATAAACTTGTCCACCCATGGTTAAACATTTTTTTAACTATCAGCAGAAAAAAGAACAATAAAGTGGTTACACTTTAGTTCTGTGGGGTTTTTTTTTTTAGCTGCAAGCAAATAAGTGACAAAAAGACAAAGAAAAAAAGCATTGAGCAGCAAGTGAATAACAACAACAAAAATCGCTTGACTGCAGAAGATGCTGATGGATGAAATAAACTTAATGCAGGTCTCGAAGAATGGAGAGGAATGGATAACTACTGTGTTTACAGTGTGGAAACTTGAGGTATCATTGCGATGGAGATAAACAGCTGAAGCAATGGGAGAAGAAGACAGAAAGAGAAACGAAATGAAGCAGGATTCAGAAAGAGCAGAAGTTGTGCAGATCATATATTAACCCTCAGGAACAATGCTCAGAATGGTATAGACAGCTATACCTTAATTTTGTTGATTTTGAAAACGTTTTGACAGTATACACGGGGACAGTCTAAGGAAAATACTGAAGACTTATGGAATTCCGAGCTGCATTGTTTCCTTCATCAAAAGCCTCTATGATAACTGTACGTGCACTGTTGGGCAGAGCAACCTAATTTTTGAGGTAAAAACAGAAGTACGACAGGGATGCCTCTTATTAGCCACTTTATTATTAACGGTCAAAGACTGGGTGATGCGCCAGACAACAGAAGACAGCCCAAGAGAAATAAGATGAACAATGTTCCCTACACTGGAAGATCTGGAATATGCAGATGACATTGCACTACTCGCACATTCACATCAACACATCCAAGAAAAAACAGAGACTAAATAAGTATAGCCAGCATGTGAGTCTGAATATCAATCTAAAGAAGACAGAGGTCATGACAGTTATTGTGCGCAATCCAGAGCCCATAACAGTAAGAAACCAGAAGCTAGAACAGACAGACGCATTCACATACCTAGGATGCATAGTAACACCAGACGGAGGAACAAGCAAAGACATCAACAGCAGAATGAATAAAGCGAGAACAGCCTTTGCTAGTCTAAACAATATCTGGAAGTCTTGCCAGTACAGTACAAACACAAAATTAAGATTGTATGAGATGTGAATATTTCCTGTGCTTCTCTATGGTGTGGAATACTGGAGTGTAACAGAGAAGGAAGTGTCTTCTTTTCACACAATCTGCCTAAGGAAAATTCTCCGAATCTTTTGGCTGAATACTATCACTAACAAGAACTACTTACTCGGAGCAACCAAGAGGACATGCACACCATCATAGCTGGCAGACGCTGGAGTTGGGTTGGCCACGACCTCAGAAGAGACCCTGATGCCATCACAAGAACTGCTATGCTATGGACCCCTGAAGGAAAGCGAAAGAGAGTCCCATCAAAAACAACTTGGTGGAGAACTGTGGAGGCCGAGATGCAAAGAATGAACCAGAGCTGGGGCACTGCACGAAGTAAGGCCGCCAACTGAACAAAGTGGAAACAGTTTATTGCTGCCCTACGAGACGCCACCAGGCGTGACGTCCCCTGACTGCTTTGCCAGCCAGTGGCTAAGGGTCGAAGAAGAAGGAACTAGTGACAAAAAGACAAAGAAAAAAAATCCTTGAGCAGCAAGTGAATAAAAAAAAATCGCTTGGCTGCCGAAGATGCTTATGGATGACATAAACTTAATACAGGTCTTCACGAATGGAGAGAAATGGAGAGCTAATGTGTTTACAGTGTAGAAACTTGAGGTATCATTGCGAAATTGGAGAAGAAAGCAGAAAGAGAGGCGAAAACAATGAATGAGGATTATTTAATTGGCGGGGTGGGACGGGGTCACATAGAAAATGTTATTTGGTAGATACTAAGAAACGTTACAGTTAGATATGGAGAAACGTAGATAGGAGGAAATGGTACATATAGATGGGAAGAAATGTTACAGGTAGATTGAAAGAAATGTTACTGGTTCATAGGAAGAAATGTTACAAGTACATATTAAGAAATTCAACAGGTATATAAGAAGAAATGTTACAGGTAGGTAAAAAAAATGTTACAGGTAGGTATGAAGAAATGTGACAAGTGGATGGGAAAAATGTTACAGGTAGATAGGAAGAAATGTGACAGGAAGTAGGAAGAAATGTGACAGGTAAATAGAAAGAAATGTTACAAGTAGATAGTAAGAAATATTATGAGTAAAAACATTTTACAGGTAAATAGAAAGAAATGTTACAGATAGATTGGAAGAAATTCTACACGTACATTGAAAGAAAATTACAAAAATATACGTAAAAATGTTGAAAGAAGATATGAAGAAGTATTTACAGGCAAGTGTGAAGAAAGGGAACTGGTAGATTGTAAAGATTATTACAGGTAGATAAGAACAAATGTTACAGGTAGTTGAATCTTAGGCACATTTGAAACATTGATATATGACACCTCTTCCTCACTGCATTGTCACAAAAGACATAGTCTCATATTTTATGTTCATATGTGAATGTGTGGGGAGACATAAATTGATGATGGTGATTAATATTTAGATACTTGTATGATGATGAAAGATTGAATGGTATTGTTAATATTTTCAAATCAGATACCAATACATTTGGAGCACGTGGTATTTGTAATTTGTAATCTAACGCACGCTGTCTATGTCATCTTTTATGGACTGTTCAGTTCAGATTGTGGACAATGCATTTCAGATTGCAAACTGTTCAGTACAGTTTGTATACTGTCCAGTTCAGATTGTGGACTGTCCAGTACAGATTGTGGACTGTCCAGTTCCAATTGTGGACTGTCCAGTTCAGATTGTTGACTGCCCAGTAAAGACTGAAGGATGTTTGGTTCAGATTGTGGACTCTCCAGTTCAGATTGTGGACAGTCCAGTTCAGATTGTGGACTGTCCAGTTCAGATTTTGAATTTCCAGTTCAGATTTTTGACTGTCCAGTTCAGACTGTGGACTGTTCAGTACAGTTTTTGTACTGTCCAGTTCAGATTGTGGACTGTCCAGTTCAGCTTGTGGACTGTCCAGTTCAGATTATAGATTGCCCAGTTCAGACTGCAGACTGCTCAGTACAGTTTGTGTACTGACCAGTTCAGGTTGTGTACTGTCCATTTCAAATTGTGGACTGTCCAGTAAAGATTTGGATGTTTGGTTCAGATTATGGATTGCCCACTTCAAAGTGTGGACTGTTCAGTTCAGATAGTCGACTGTCCAGTACAGAATGTGACTTTCCGGTACAAATTATGGACTGTCCTGTTCATATTGTGAAGTGTCCTATTAAAATTGTGGGCAGTACAGTTTAGATTGTGGACTGTCCAGCACAGATCACTGACTATCCCGCATAGATTATGGACTGTCCAGTTCAGATCATTGACTATCCTGCATAGGCTGTGGACTGTCCAGTTCAGATCATTGACTATCCAGCATAGATTGTGGACTGTCCAGTTCAGATCATTGACTATCCAGCACACATAGTAGACTGTCCAATTCAGATCATTAACAATAAGCATAGATTGTGGACTGTCCAGTTCAGATCGTGGACAGTAGACCTCAGATTATGAACTGTCTGGAACTGAGTATGGATATCCAGTTCAGATTATTGACTGTCTGATACAGATTGTGGAATTACCGATTCATATTGTGGACTGTCCAATTCATGTTGTGGACAGTCTGTTTCAGCTTATAAACAGTTCAGTACAGACTGTGGATTGTCCGGTACAGAAGATTGACTGTTTAGCACATATAATGAACTGTCCAGTACAGATCGTAAACTGTCCGGTTCCGATTGCGGATTGTCCGGTCTAGATTGTAGACTGTTTGGTTCGGATTGTTGAAAAACAGACATTTAGGGACCGATCAAAATTTGTGTAGTGACGATCTGTTATTATTTTTTATATGTTTATATATTACATATTTCAAGACTGATGACTAACTGTCCATTTATATCTCATATACAACATTCACAAATTCAGTACGTATAATTCCATTGATTTTTAATTTGTTTTGTATAATCGTATTTTAATTTGTTTTATATAGTTTTGTTTTAATTTGTTCTGTATAATCTGGTATTGTCATAGTAGTAGTTAGTTCTCTTGTTTGTAAATAATGAGAAATGTAAATGTCAGTATGGTTCAAGAAGGGAGAAAAATTGTATTTTATTGATAAAACAGTATTCGTTACATTTCTTCCCAAACTCTCCACCCATGAAATAAACTCGAGGCAAATTGAACAAGCAATTAGGAGAAAGAATTGGGGCCTTTAACTCTTTGACTCCGGAACAACGCTCAGAGCGTTGGTCAGATATGACACCCGTGCCAAAACAACGCTCTGAGAGTTGTTTTTAGTCTATCACGAATTTAAATTACGGCACAGGGTGGAAAGTAATTCCGGAGTCAAAGAGTTAAGATGTGGATATATAAAGAATGGACGCATCTCGTGGACAGATAAGATAACAAATAAAAGGATTACAGAAAACCAACGAATTGTTGTTGTTGTTGTTGTTTAACTAGAGCTGCTGAGCTTCTCCCTCTTTAGCAGCCAATACCAAGTTGAAGACTCCTTCGTATTATCTACACTGTAGATCTAGTCTTTTTCTGTGGCTTTTCTCCCATTTTGAAACGTGTTGAGTTGAAGTCATGAGCTCCAGTTTCTCCAGCTTGGCTTGCATTTAAAGGATTGTCAAAACTAGTCCCAAGCTAGGAGTAAGAAGTGCGTGGAATACAGTGCATTCCCCGCCATCCAAGGGGGCTTTCCAACTATGCAGAGTTAAAATACTGTACTCTGGTTCTGGGCTCTCCCAAGGAATTGTCACGTCCTGCACAGAGCCACTTCTCATCTTCCCATGCCTATCATTGGGTCCATAGTGAGATCCTTTTGCATGCAGTCAACCAAGTCAAAGCCAAAGAATTTCGCAGGGGGCTCAAGTGACTTCTCCAAGCTTAGTGTGCGATGCTGGGTTCTCAAGAAGTTTCACCACAGGGGGAATCCCTGGAAGTGTGTGGATGATTTCTAGAGTCAATGTGAATGTAATTAGCCTCACAGACACAGGTTCATTTCCACGCACATATATAGTAGCTTCGTGTATAGCTGGTGGTCATACAAGGATGACTCCAGATATGCCTCCATGCATGAACCAAGGAATAAAAAAAAGAATTAATGAAGGAGATCAAAATTAGACAGCTAAAATATTTTGGCCACGTAAAAAAACATAACACCTTACTGAAGACCATTATAGAAGGAAGCGTTAAAGGCAAACGTGCGAGAGGAAGACAGCGCTACAAGTGGGAAGATAACATCAAGAGATAGACAGGAAAGAGTCTATCAGAGTGTACCATCAAGACAAGAGACAGGAAAGAGTCTATCAGAGTGTACCATCAAGACAAGAGACAGGAAAGAGTCTATCAGATTGTACCATCAAGACAAGAGATAGACAGTAAAGAGTCTATCAGAGTGTACCATCAAGACAAGAGATAGACAGTAAAGAGTCTATCAGAGTGTACCATCAAGACAAGAGATAGACAGGAAAGAGTTTATCAGAGTGTACCATCAAGACAAGAGATAGACAGGAAAGAGTCTATCAGAGTGTACCATCAAGACAAGGTTGGAGATCCATTGCAGCCGACCTTCGATGTGAAGATGGCACCTGATGGTGATGAAGCAAATTACTACTGACTTAAGTGGAACGGAAAGCCAACGCAAAAGGAGCCTTTTGAGGAAAGTTGAAAATTAGTGCCCAAAATTACTATTAATGGCAAGCGACGGCTGCAGCGCGTATGTTCCATCTGGCATGTGATCAAGCGTGTGTATATCGTTATGAAATGTTCTTGGCGAGAGCCCTACCACTGGAGATTATTCATTTATTCATCTCTCTTTTCGCCCTAATGCAACATAGAGCGATCACTGTAATTGGCCACCATACCTCATAAACAGCTGAACCTGGTCAAGTGAAGTTTCTGACACTTTACTCCCCTATAGTAGTATCTATAATGTGACTACCTTTACCTTTCATAGCAATTCTCGCTGTATGTGGTATTTCTACGGAAGGTGTTCCATTCCCCCGCATAAGTTCCAGGAGACAGATTTCTGACTCCTTTATTGAGTCAATGAATTAGGTCTCATCTGGGTTAATTTTCCTTTCAACAGTTGCAAACGTTGAGTATAGAAGCTTCCAGATTAAATAACAGCCTTTCCATTAGGTTGGTTCTGTTTTGGTTTAAGGACCATCTTACTTACACACAGACAATTCCATCTGTGCTCCGATCTCTTATCTTAGATCACACAAGGGAGATCTCAGCACAGTATACGAACTCTGTAGCACCGGCGATGGTCCTAATGTATATATACAGGAATCACACATTCTATAAATATTTTTGTGGTGGGTAGGTTTTCCTATTTTTATCATTTTTTGCTATGGCAGCCGCCGTATGGCCTACTCTTTACGATTTCCAACTGCCGAGGAATTTTTTTTTGCCCTTATCCGAGAAGGCTACGCATTCGATCTCACTACCAATGAAATGGGGGGGGGGGGGGGGGGAAGTATGACGTCCTTAGGACCTACTGATTCTGAAAAAAATTCCATCAAATATATTCCCTGTACTGAGAACCGAACCCGTACCTTTAGAATTAGAGGCGGTCGCTGCCAACCCCCGGCCTTTCCAGTAAAAAGGCAAAAAATATGACCTTGACATACACCATCCACCTGGTGCAGTTCCAAAGGATCTCGTGGGAGACAAAGAATGGTACTACTGCCTCGACAGGCATGTCATAATAGATGAAAAATACGAGGCTGTGCATGAGGGCTAACTACCTCATCATACAAGACAAGTTGCTGCAGAAACCACAGCTGCAAAAAGACCAGCTGCAGTGGTAGCTTCATGATGCATAATATGCGAAACGGGAAGAGGAGGAGGGAGAGAAGAAGGAGAAGAAGAACAAGAAGTAGAAGACATACATCATAAAGTGGCTGAGTTATGTGCGGCGCATCATAATGAATTTGATGATAAGGAGGATGAGAGATATGCCAGCTATGTGGTAGACCTAGAGCTAATGTCGTGAACATAACTTTCTAGTTATTATGTGCTTTAAATAACTCCTATGATGCTTATCTGAAGGCGTCATGGAGTCCATTTGCGCTAATTAGGCATTCGTAATATGGGTATTTGGATACATATAATAAACATTTAACTAATACCTAAATTGTTTGTTCTTTATTATTTAACTCCACATCATTATCATCGCCATTATCATCGCCATTATCATCGCCATTATCATCATCATTAACTATCAGCTCACCAAGGTCATCAACATAGTCATGGCAAATCCTCCTGTCTCGTGCTATTTGCTCAAGATCTGACCTTGACTTCTTCATCTTGTTCATTTCTGTCTCCATGTATTTCTCTTACCATGTGGATTCTAGACAAGGGACTGCCTTGATCTGCTAGCAACATGTTTCCTCAGTGTGTGCAGGGTCTGCTTCTCATCTCTTTTACACTGGCACTTGTTTGGCCCTTGTCATAAATTCCAGTTATTCTTCTGTATCTTCTTCATTCGTCCCCAGACTTCTAAATTAATGACTCTAATAAAGGCTGTAGTCAGATCAATGTTCCTGACATCTCCAAACAGTTTTTTTCGTGGAGAGACGTGGGTTGTTCCCATTTGCCACACCGTTTACTGTTGTAAGTTGGGCAGGACTGGAGACGTTGTTCGGCTGTCATGAGGCTATGTCACGGGATTTGCCTCCCCTTTGCTCTGCAGTAGTGGTCCACCAGTGGCCAAACCTTGAGAGTATCTATAATAGATCTTCAAAGTTGTCTACCTTCGCACAAGATTACTCTTGGCAGACTTGTAGATAGAAGGATAATGTTGCTTCTATCTCACGGGAGTAACATAATTCAGAAGTGAAGAAAAATGATGCATAGGGCAGAGCACTATTAACATATATCTGATCCGGCACCTTTTGTGAAGTTTTAAGCAATGGTATGGCTTGTTCGAGCCCCCAGCTGGTTTTAATCCAGCGAAATTCCTGTTATACATATTTTTGGCTCTATGGCTGTAACAATTTGTATATTTATATTAAAGATTCTCGATCATACATGCGCTCTCTTATCAATAAGAACTGAATCAACTATGAATTTGTAAAATAACATATAACAAATTTAATAATCAATTAGTCTTTAACAAATTTAAATAAATATGGATGAAAGTGACTTTAGATGTTTTTAGAAATTGTCTTCATCGAGACTTAATTGGGGACTGATGATTGTTATTGTCCGTTGCTTGTGCCTGTTACAAAAAAACTTAACTGCCTGAGTACTGCAATTGGTCGTTGTCAGGTCTTATGTGATGAGGACTCTTCTCTAAAGGCGTCTAGATGAACTTCACTCCTAATGTCAAGGTGGGTTTCTTCACAATATTTTCACTGTAGGTAGTTGGTGTGGAGCCCAGCTTCTTCAATTACAAGATAGTGGCGAAGAGTCTTACTTCAGACTTGTCTTGTATTAAGAACCGTCTTGTAGCTTCGAATCACGAACTTTAGGAAAAATAAAATAACAAGCAACTCTGCTAAGTACATTTGTGGGCTGCAAATGAACAGTCACATTGTCTCACTGTCCACCCACCAATGTTAGCTTCTCTGAATAAGTATTCTCCCTGAGTATACATAGGATAACTCAGGGAATATGATTAGAAATCACCGTTATTATTCTGGTTACTTAAATGGGGAAAATGTGTCTTGACAGCGCGAGTGCAATGATTGGCATGAACTAGCATTATAAAAGTACACATATCTCACAAAATGATACTATACACACTGTGCACATGTGATATAATCATCACTCACTTACTCGCTGCTCCATTCGGAGTCTGGGGCCACCTCTGCTGTCGGTTTTCTGTACGACTAGCAAGAAGCAATCACCAGCGCTTGCTGTAGTGGTTTATGAATATATTATTTTCATATGTTGAGGTTGCCAGCCTAGTATGACTTTTATAACTACTTAGCAAGTAACATGTCACATTCACTTTGTAAAATATATGTTCCAACCTACCCCAAATGGGATATACAATTTCCTGGCACAGTAGAATGGTCACAGCAACATTGATTTGATGTCTACAGGGGTAGTTTCAGAATCCCTCTTATAAATTGGGGTTTGGATTCCGTAAGTTTCCAGTCTTTGTATTTAAAATTGCGGGTTTTCTTTTAAGTTATAAAAACGCCCAAATACTTCGATCTGTCACTTTTAATTTTGGAATTCTTTGCCCGACTCTTCTCTCTGGCTACTGGGAGTTGTCACTTGACGTTGTTGAAAAAAGCAGTCTGATTTGTGTCTCCGATTTCGCTAGATTATATATCAATTTCTCAGTTCAAGTCCCAGATGGTATTTCCGACAAACTTTCCAATGAAAGTTAAAGTATATCCCGGCTCTCAAATTAAACCAAGCCTGTCTCTTTAGAACTATGTGGATCGGGTTGTTCATTCATTACTATGCCCTGCGTGTTTTAAAATATCAATTTTAAAATTTAAACTCGTGACCTCTTTCAAATATGGCAGTAATACTTCCGATGGCACTTGTGCAAACTCACAAACACATCGGTGAACTTATTTCCTAGCTAATACCTTCCCCAACATAATCTCCTAAGACGAGTTATCTGTATTATTGATACAGAGATGGGCCATCGGAAGCGATTGCATATTATCACCTGTGTTTGCGTACATGATCGTGGGATACCACCTTGGGTCAACAATGACCGTCTCTATCAAAGGTGGCTGGACGACTTAAGTGATAAAAGTATTAACTGCTGACCTGTCTAATTAGCCTTGTAATACTACGATTCACATGGTGAAAAGTGAACAAGTCTGGGAACGACTAGGCAAGAATGTAGGTAGGTATAAAATATGCCAAATAATAGGACGATGAGTGAGGAAAATGAAGAAATAAGTTGATAATGCAGGAGAGAACGAAAATTATGTAAAAGGACACAACTGATTAACTGATTTCGTCACAGGTTGGTGTCACGGGAGCAGAGATCTGTTGGACTAATCCTGTACTAGTGATATAGATGGTACCTCAACTTATTGTGACAGGAGCATACGCGGAACATGATGACCTGGTATCGACTAGATAGTTGTGATAGGCACTATCTTTTGTGTGACCTGGGTGTTCTCTGTCCGATTTGGACTTGAATATGGCATTTATAGTTGTTATAGCCATTTCATTAGTTGTCTCTATATCGTTTTGTTATTCAAATAATGGTGATCTTGTCATACCAGTTCAATCTTAACTCGACATAAGGTTTACATATCCGTAGTGTTTCATATCTTTGACTCTCAAAATCTCTATGTTTCAATTATAATGATAATAATAATAACACTAGTCAACAAATTTTCAAAAGTTATTTGTACCAGAAATTAAATATACCATTTCTTATTGATTTTGACATGCTGATTTCAAATATCATAATGAAATTCACCAATTGGCTCTGGTTTTTTTTTAAATGATGAATTTACATTACAGTAATACAAATAATGTATGCTTGTTTAATTTTCTGGGATGAACAGCTAGTTTTTCTACTTTAGCATTATAAAAATTGTGGTTACATACTCAATTAATTGATATTTCAACATAAAATGATAGAAAACATAAAAACATTATTTAAAGTTCACATATCATGTTTTAAAAAGGCACATTTGAACCCATTCCGTCATTATTCAGTCGCGGTTCGAGCTCTCTTTACTTGCTTCTTGTAGTCAATCGATGAGGTGTCTCTTGTCACAGTCCAACAGTAATAAGCAAGCATTGAAGGGCTCCAATTGCCTTGATACCTTGTCTCCATAGCAGCAGTGTCCTGGTGAAATCATTCACCATGCTCATCACTGACCGCTCCACAGTTTGACGTAAAGAAATCCAGATGAAAATCCAGAAAATGAATTTTCAAAGACATGTTGCAGCCAAGACTCTTATACTTCAGAAGGAGATTTTCTACAATTTCATTGTAATTATCAGATCTGTTGTTTCCAAGAAAATTGTCCACCACTGACTTAAATGCTAGCCATGCTGCTTTTTCCTTGCCGTGCAACACGCAAAGAAACTCATCATCATGAAGAAGTTTTCAAATTTGCGGACCAACAAATACTCCCTCTCTTATTTTAGCTTCACCCAGTCTTGTAAATTTTCTGATGAGGTATTTGAAAGCCTCATCTGTTTTCTCCAATGCCTTGACAAAGCTTTTCATGAGACCCAGCTTAATGTGCAAGGGTGGCAACAAAATCTTGCTGGTGTCGACAAGTGCTGGGTTCTCAACGTTCTTACTGCCAGGCTGCAATGACTGCCTGATTGGCCAATGTCTTCTGATGTAATGGTCACTTCGTGCACGGCTATCCCACTCACAGAGAAAGCAACAGTACTTGATGTATCCACCCTGTAGTCCAGGCAAAAGAGCGACAACTTTTAAGTCACTGCAAAGTGACCAATGATGATGATCGTAGTTTATACACTTCAAAAGCTGCTTAATGTTTTCATAAGTTTCTTTCATATGAACTGTGTGACCAACTGGAATTGACGGTAACACATTACCATTATTCAACAAAACAGCTTTAAGACTCGTCTTGGATGAATCAATGAAAAGCCTACACTCTTCCGGTATGTAATTGATTTTGAGGGCTGCCATTAAACCAGAAATGTTGTGGCACGCAGAAAGGTCACCCTCTTTGAAAAAGAATGTAATAAGCGGCTTCTGGCGGTTCCTATACACAGAAATTGTAACATCTTCTGCCAAGAGATTACACTGTTGCAATCTGGAACCCAAAAGCTCCGCCTTGTTCTTCGGTAAATTCAGATCTCTTACAAGATCATTCAGTTCACCTTGGGTTATTAAGTGTGGTTTAGTGGATGTAGTTTGCTCAAAATCTGGGTCGCTTGAGGTTGATGGTTCAGTACCACCAGTGTCCTCTTCTTCATCAGTGGAAGCAGCTGAAAATGATTCTGGCATTTTGGGAACTGGTAGGTCATCGCCATGTGGTACCGGACGTATTGCAGAGGGGATGTTTGGATATTCCAGAGTCCATTTTTTCTTCTTTGATATGCCTTTCTTAATTGGAGGGAACATGCAAAAGTAACAGTTGTTGAGATGATCAGTGGGCTCTCTCCAAATCATTGGGACTGCAAAAGGCATAGCTTGCCTTTTGCCAGTCAACCACAGTTTAAGATGTGCTGCACATGTGTTGCAGCATATGTGTGGCGCCCAGCTCTTATCTTGATCTCCTATTCTGCAGCCAAAATACAAACTGTACGCCTTCTTAATCACTTTAGTTATATTTCGTTTTTGTGATAGAAATGTCACCTCACCACATATATAACAGAAATTAAATAGCACTGATCACACATGTCCTAGACATTTCTAACTACGATACTTTTGATAAGGACAAACGCACTAACGAATGGCAAAATTTTATCAGAGATAAGATATTTATACACAAAGGTGATGTAATCATAGGTAGGATTGCATTATCAACTTCTAGTTACATTTTTATTGGTCATTAGAAAAAATTATGCAATCGCCCACAACAGTTGCGTCATATATAAAAATTGACCATAATTAAATAAACTAGTAGCATATATCTTGAAAACTAGAGCCAATCAACATTTTTAATGTCATTTTCGTTTTCAGCACACCAAAATTAGTTAAGATCAGCTATTTTCATTTCTGGTACATTTTGGTTGTTGACTAGTGTTATCGTTGAGAGCAGCGAATTTACATGTAGCTACTTTTTGTGGTACATGTTGATCTTTCATGTTTATACCAGCGAGATGAAACTAAGGACAATTTATGATCACCTATTAGAGAAGGACACTGCAATCGATGAATCAACAAGGCTAAGACTATCGAATCAAGGATGGATGTAAAAGGGCAGGTGAAAAATATATATGTTTGTGTGTGTGCTCCAATCACTTCCATTAGATTACACCAGGAGGGTCTCAGCACAGTGCACGAAGTCCGTAGCACCGGCGAGGATCCCAATGTGTGTATACACAATCACACATTCTATAAAAATTGTTGTGATTAGTAGGTTTCCTAATTTTTACATTTCTACAAATTGCTATAAAATTTGAATTAATGTTTTGCCTTATTCAATGAATTGATCTCAATCCTATTTTATATTGTATGTGGTTGTTGTGGCGTATAATGGAAATATAGCCTACAGTGTCTGACAGTTTTTCGTGACCTCGCAGCGTCTATGATTCGCAGCAAAGCCATGTAACTTACAGCCTTCGTTTACTCAATTTTAATCCACACCTAAGGAAATTCTCCAGGCCTAAAGGTCTTTTATATTTGGACATACGCCCTAATATAACCGACTAGGTTGAACGGGACGCGCCTCGCCAAAACGAGGCAAATTTTATTATATAAAAAAATCCACGCCTCTTTTCCCTAAAACGTAAACAAACGGAAATATTACCAACTTCCGCGACCTGCCAGTCCTAACAAGGAGCGAACAGGGTTTGTTTACCTGAGATTCTCACGCGAGCTGATCTGTCAATCATCAAGATATCAGACAGATGCACGTGGAAAAATACCGGATATTTGTAGTAGACACTCGGGCAGAAATATTTTCCCGAGGGATCCTTTGATGTTCGTACATACAGGGGGAGACAACTCTGTAATCACCAGAACCGGACAAATCTACTAGTGCCCGTTACACGGTTCCACGTCTTTTGTTGTCGATTAGCAGCGCCGACAGAAGCGACCGTGAAAACCTTTTATCGGGGAAAACGTAGTCTCCCGATTTCTGCTATGCGCTATAGTGTGAAAAGTAACGTCATCTATAGATCAGAGAGACAATAATGTATTTAAACTGTAACTTCCCAAATCAGTTATCAGTTGTTGCTCAGAATTTTGGATAGTCTAAACA
The DNA here is from genome assembly GCA_024509875.1 of Oreohelix idahoensis. Lineage (NCBI taxonomy): Eukaryota > Metazoa > Mollusca > Gastropoda > Stylommatophora > Oreohelicidae > Oreohelix > Oreohelix idahoensis. The sequence goes on from JAMPIV010002202.1 coordinate 196,934, forward strand.
CGTCGTCTAGAACCATTGAGGAAGGTGTGTTAATAGCCTTCGGGAGGATTTCATTCGGATTTTCTGGTAATAGAAATTTGTGCTTAAGTGTTAAAATGTGTTAAGTTTTACAATTATAATTCACTGTGATTTCCTAGCGTTAAAACTAGTGAAATAAAATAACGCGTAGATAATTCTTGCCAGTTGTCAGTTTAATGTAATTTCCATCACCCGCTTTCTTACACAAGAAGATACGGTTTAGCTGACGGAGTTAATATGATAGGCGTGACTGACAGTGGACCATAGAATTCACGTTATATTTCATTTTGTGTAATTATATAATTGGCATTGTACGCTGATTGTTAGCGAGCGCATAGGAGCGGGGAGGGCACATACCTTCATCTGACCTAGAGACGCCGCGCTAGCGAAAACTGACCGGATAGGAATAGGCTAGAGACACCGTGTGCCTTTCAACTTTAATCAGGATTTACGGAGAGGATAAGAGATCGTCTCGTCCCCTTCCGTGTATATATATGTAGATATATGTTAGTAGCATTGTTCATAATGTTTCTCTATTTCTCGCAGACCTGATCAAACGGCGACCAGCGGTCTATTTTGGTCCTTTGTCTTCATTTACTGATTGATTAATGTTGTCTTCTTCTTGGCTTACACGTCCCCAAGTTCATGTGTGAAAAGGACTGGCCTAAGAGACAAAAATTAACATTTTAAATAGGAAAGTTAACTGGGCTTATAAATACCCGGATGTCTGTTCAATTTTAACAGCCCACTGTGGCGTAATACCAAGAACATTACCATCTGACTTTTGACAGTCGTATCAGAGGATTTATTCAGCAAGTTACGCTGTTTCAAAATCGGCACTCACCACAGAGACAGCCGATAGGATTTACCATCATATCAATTAACAATAATTAACAGTTTTATCAGCCAGATGTTTCCTTAGTACTCTGAACACCAGATCTCGGGTTTTTTTGTTGTTGCTACATTAACTATTCGAGGTGACATTTGTCTATCCAGGAATCAACCACTAAATTAGGATTCTCCACTTATAAAAATTAATTATCTGCGGAGGGACTGGGGCCAATTTGGAAGATAAAAACACTGAAAATTATATATCTTCAGGGATTATATGTCCAAGATATTTTTTTCCCCAAGAGTAGGTAAGAAACGAATGAGTGGTCACGTATGACAGAGAGAGAGAGAAATATTGTCTTTATTACAGGAAAAATTGTACCATCTGAATTATGTTTAAATATTGTCTACTTTACTGGATAACATTTAGTAGGAACTTTGTTCTTTTCTTTACGGTCTATGCTGTAACATAGTGATAACCTTTAACCTTTGGGGTTATTAACTTGTTGGGTTCTTTTCTTCTCAATGAGGGGAGGGCACATGCATTCTGTTAGTTTTCTATGTATGAATTCTGATTTTATTTGATCTTTCTTTAGATATTCGATGTTGTAAAGTTTAAGGGGAGGAGCTACACTGAAATGCTATTTTCGTTATTATTGCTGGATTTCAATGAAAATGCACAGACTTAACCTATATCAATACATATGCCAAATGAAGAGTTTGGTGACACTGCACCACTTGTTGCCATAGAAACGGCGGCCATATTAGATTTTATTGTTCTATTTCAATTTGCTAAGGCTTTTTTATTTATTAAGCTATGGGTACCAAATTTAAACAAAAGGTTTATTATTACATTTTAAAACTTTTTGTGCGATGGATATTTGATAACTTTAATTCCAAAAAAGTTGTAAGACTTTGAAAATAGTGTCTAAAAATAGTAACAAATTTTGCTAACTTTTACATTACTTTTTGCAATAAATCAAAAGTTTGATCAGATACTTAAAATCCATCATACAAAACGTTTTAAACATTATGGGCAATATATGTGCCAATTCTTATGTCAACTAATACACAAGTGTGGAAGTTATAAGAAAATTAGCATGAGAATAATAGATTTCTTTAAAATCACATTTTTCGATATAATTAGAATATAATTAAATAAGTATGTAATACTGCAGCAAAATAAAATAACTTACTAGTCATGCAGAACATACAGGCAGCATATCCAGCTTCCTCTGCAGCTTCTTGTCTGGCTTTCTGTTGAGATTTGTGCCAAATGTCCTTTATTTTCTTAGTGCAGTTTTCTGTTGTTTTAGAGCTGAGCATGAGACGTTTAACGCTTTCTTGCTCCTGCCAGTCGACAAGCCTCTTTTCCACTGTTCAGCCCCAGGACTTTCTTGAAAAATATAGCAGCCTCAGGTCCTTGATTACATTTAGCAATATTAGGGCCATATGGTTTAATTGCTATGATCTGATTGAATGCTTTGCTATCACAATCACTTTACACGGTGTGGCGAAATTTCTGTCGCGTCAGTGAACAGCTTCACAAAGCACTACCTGCCTCAGCTTCCATGACACTTGAACTTCCTAGAAAGAGGCAAATGTTTACATTAGTAAAATTTCAAATAAAGATGTAAACAAGCATTAATAAACTGTGCCTTAAAGTACAATGGAAGCAAAACAATACATGTAAGTAATGAAATATGTTTCTAAACTTGATATTTATGGAGATCAAAATAAATTACATGAATGTCTATGCTTAGGCAAGGGGAAACATAAAGTACGTTTCAAAAGTAAATACCTTCAAAATGTATATGACAGCCTTGCTTCACTTTCCACTTGATGAAGTTTCCAGTCTTCCTTCTGGTACCAAGAACCAGCTGTTGCACATGTCTGGCAGGCATTTTTTAAATAACACATAAGCATCTGTGACAAGACATGTCAATAAAAATACATAAGAAACAAACATTAAATTGAGGAAACAAATATGCACTATGCTTACAAGAATCATGATAATGTACTGAATTATGAGAAGCCACCCGTTACTCTGTAAACTCAGGAAAACGTGATGATTTTTAATTGACTGTCTACTACTCGTAATAGCTAGTTCATGTAACTCCCTGGTGGTTGAAATGAAGCACACTGGGCCGCCTTCTTTGATGTCATTCCAGTAAGCAGCCAACGTCGTAAGGTTTAGAGTTAGGTTAAGATTCTTAAACCTGGTTGAAATGAGTCACAGTGAAACGTCTTCTTAGATGTCATCCCAGTAAGTCGCCAACGTCGTTAGGGTTAGGTTTAGGATACCTATACGTAACCATTAGCCCTTTTGGTACTTGTGTGATATTTCACCGCTAAAATAAAATTTTCCAAATTTATTACCAAAACTGACAACCGTACTTTTTCTTGACTGGAAAAGGTTGATTTCACATTGTGATTTGGGAGGGCAAGTTCGTCGTGCATTCATAGTTGAGACGCTTACTACAGACCCGCCCTCAACCCCCCCCCCCCCCCCAGTATTTTAAGTTTATAAGCAATAAAACGGTATTGAATTGGGACCTAAGATGCGTCAACAGTGATCCACTACCGCGATAAGTTACCGGGTTTCTGGTTCAAAGCTTGGTAGAGTCTAACCAGCTGTAAATGGGTACCTGACTCTGATCTTGAGTTAGAGAAGGCAACAGCAACGAGGACGGGAACAGGTGTCACGCATCAGTCTAACCAGCTGTAAATGGGTACCTGACTCTGATCTTGAGTTAGAGAAGGCAACAGCAACGAGGACGGGAACAGGTGTCACGCATCAGTCTAACCAGCTGTAAATGGGTACCTGACTCTGATAGGGACTTGAAAGCTGATGATGATGATGATTACGATGACTAGCAATTCCCTAGACTTAAGGGTCTTTTATATTTGGACAGGCGCCCTAATATAACCGACTAGATTGAACGGGACGCGCCTCGAGAAAAACGAGACAAAACTTTAAAAAAAAAAGCGACAAAAGCACTTCTACACAGCTTTTCTGCAATAAAACAAGTCTTGGATGATATTTCAGATAACAATGATCAGAAGGCAGAGTGTCGTCAACAGGCTCGTTGTCTACTTTCAACCATGATGAAGTTAGAAACAGGAATAATGATCATACTGTGGGATCAAGTATTACACCGTTTTCAAATGACCAGTGCTTCTTTGCAATCTTCTGACCAAGATTTGAATACGGCTTGTGCACTCTATGAATCCCTGCGATGGTATATTCAAGCTATGCGGTCTACTTTTGCAGACATAGAGCAAAAGGCCAAGGATGTGACTGAGTGTGAACATTATCAAGAACAAACTCGAAGGAAACACAAACGAAATCGAGAGTATGATGATTTCAGTGGTTCCAGCACAATTGATGAATCTCAAACGCCTTCTCAGCAGTTTAAAAGCCGAACATTTCTTGTCCTTATTGATAGCTTGCTACCTTGTCAAAACGCCAGAAAGCTTATCAAAAGTTGAATGATGTATTTGGATTCCTTCGTCAGTCACAGTCGTTTACAAAATACATAGAGAAACATTATCCACGCAACACCTGGACCCATGCATACACAGATGGATCAGAAACAAATGCAACAGAAAATGGAGGTGGGGGCGTCTTTCTGACCTTAAGCACTGGTGCAGAAAAAATGCTGTCAGTGGCGACAGGACGATTCTCCAACAACTTCAGAGCAGAGGCAGAGGCCCTGAAAACTGTAGCAGAGGTTATATTGACAGAAGAAAGCGCAGAGAGAAGGGTTGCTTTCTTTTCTGATGCACAGTCAGTAATTGCGGCATTGAAAAGCCAAAATAATACAGACCTGGATGATCTCAGAGTAGTGCTATAACCAGCTCCCCTCCTGGCTGCCTTTACCTTTCAGAGCAGAGTCAGGTATCCATCCACTTACAGCTGGGTAGATTGTAGCGTGACGCCACCATGTCTCCAGCCCACTACCTTTGTCGAGAGAAGCCTGCCGCCCCAGGCAGTCCTTGGTCTGGAACCCCCAGGGTAAGAGAGGCAGAGGAAGACCAAGGAATACACGGAGAAGAGAACTGATGACAGACAAGAAGAGGATGAAGAAATTATGGAACGACCTTGAGCTGATGGCACAGGACAGGAAGACTTGGTATAAAGCAAATGCTCCTTAGGGACTTGAAAGCTGATGATGATGATGATGATGACTAGGTTGAACGGGACGCGCCCCGCCAAGACGAGGCAAAAATTTTACATTAAAAAAAATAAATACATAATAATACTAACCCACAACCCCTACCTGTTAAATGGACTAATCCCGCGCAGGCGGAAAAAAAAAGCCGCGCAGGCGGAAAAAAAAGTAAAAATTGTAAGGAAAGAGTACGGTTGTCAGTTTTGGTAATAAATTTGGAAAATTTTATTTTAGCGGTGAAATATCACACAAGTACCGCCCTTTTTACTGCGTCTCTGAATTCTAATTTAAGGCCCTATCGTACAGACGGTCCTGTCTGCTTCATTTCAACCACTAAGCCTAACCCTTACTCCTGTTTACTGCGTCTCTAAATTCTTGTCAAAGGCCACATCGAACAAACGGTCCGCTGTGCTTTATTTCAACCCTCCTTGCCTGAGTACTAATGTCCCAGTTTTTACCATTATATCGTCACAATAAGTACGTTTTACCTGCAGTGTAGGATAAGTCTTGCTTCCATCTCTAACTCTGGCCTATTCCAGTTGGAGGTAACGAGAGCATCTCGATTTTTTAGGCATTGTCACATCAATAACAAATCACAACTGAGATTCCGAACCTTAATGTAAACACGTCGCCATATTGTCGTTGCCAGTCACGTGAACGCGCACAGCCAATTAAAAATTTAGAATCGAGGGGAAACCCTAAATGTTGACTTTGAAATTATAAATTTCCGATCTGGCATTTGGAATCCCGAAATAAGTGACCTGCTTACAGTAAAGTGTAGATTTGTACGTATCCAACGATGTATAATATGTAGGGTTTTTTGGTTGCTATGAAAGAAACTAGGTCTAATTAGACATATTTTGTCGAGTTTGAGGAAATCTCTCCGTACCATACCTTTTTCAAAGTCAAAATACATATTGTTAGAATGCATTTTGACATTTAATTCTGTTATATTTAGATTCGGGAGATGCTAAAGTAACAGAAAATGGACTAATCCCAAATTCTTAATTTTTTCGATTTCAACCGAGAAATGCCTGGCGCTCCTCCCCTTAATGATAATAAACAACAAAAAGAACTTAACTTTGTGTGTTGGTCAATCCCATACCCAATTTACCATAGTTTGTCACGTTTGTGTGTCTTGTTGTCACATAATTGTGTGTGTGTGTGTTTAGTTAAACTTATATTTCTAGATATAGGGAGGTGCAAAATTGTCTTGTACTAAAAGATAGTCGATTAGATAGGCTGGACTAGAGACACTACTCATTCCAGAGACAGATCTTCTAATTAAACTATTCACTCGTGAAATCTATTCTCACACCTTTACTTCTCACGTACTATCACCATCCACTCTACTCAGGCGGGACCATAAATATCTTCAAACCTATCTAAATTCACGACAGTTGTTATATAAAATCCACTGGGTAAATGCTGATTTTTGTTATTGTTGATCAGAATCGACATCACTGTACTTCAGACAAACCCATAGGTGCTCTGTCACCTTCAGCAATCGTCAAAGGGTATGAGTGCTAACTGTTCATCTACCGCTCTGGTTGTATACACGACGGGGATGAATCCTCTTCTACGTCCATCCCTGCTAGTCTGACGATGGATGCCAAATTCCAACAGGATTAGCCTATTGATAGCATTACAAGGCTGTTGTTAAGTTATTTTATATTCATAGAGGGGGAGTTAAATGTTTGAGATCCTCACGTGCACGTCTAGTATTTTGTAGACGCACATTTGAGCGCATCTAGGATAATTGTATGTTATATTATTTGCGTACGACCGTGCACCTTTATTAAACGGGTATGGCGCGGTACGTCGCGGTGATTTGTTGCTATACGGGCAACGTACTGGAGGCAGATCCAGATATCCTCCGTCTTGTATAGACGCGAATTTTTCATGTGCTTGTCCTTAGACTAGGAAAGACGCGGTTATAAAGAAATTATGATCATCTGAAAGATGAAGATAAAATTCTTGATGAGCAATACCAAGAATCGTTTTATTTCAAATATTTAGCTAGAAACGGCTCGTTTTAAGTATCTCGCCTCCGATACTTAGTCTCCTGTAGTTCCGGTTCCTGTCCAATATGTCGGACATTGTTTTCCAAGCGTTACATTAATGAAGTAATTTGATGTATTCTTTTATATAATTTGCACAGTTCGTGCCTGCGTCTTCATGTTTGAAGACATTAACCGTTTCGATATGAATATATAGATACCTTGTGTATTTGCTTCGTGTGAGAACATTTACATTACAAAAATCATTTAAGCGATCCTATCAGCCATTTTTGCTATTTCTGTGCAAAATATGGTGACGTAAAATTTTCACACTCTGCAGCAATGAAAGCGATTAACGCAACTTCCGTCACTTTGAGTTTCAGCTGCTCAGCAGGAAAGGTAAAACATACACTGATTCAGATTTATATACAGTATGGTGAAACAAGATCTAAATATCCACTAACTGATAGATTATGACTATAAAAATCAGCACGATGTCGAAGGTAAGAAACAGGGAACTCCATTGGTCTTCTGAAGCAAATTTGGTTGATTTACTGCAACTAGCTTCATTATTATTATAGATAATTCTCAGGAACAATAGCAAACGTAAACTCGATCACCACTACTCGATCTGAAACCAAAAAAACAAAAATATTACACTTTAAAGGTGACAAGAGCTGTAAAGAAAAAGACCAAGATCACTAAAGATAACACCCTGTGCATGCCTTCGTTCAATATAACTTATAAAAACAACAAGCAGTGTGCCATACTAACTTTCTCCACATTGCTAGAATATGAGGCCCTGAGAAGTCTTTCGAAATTATACTATGAATCATTTGCACATATTGAAATAAGAACAGATGCTAGTGTTGCACACGTGGAAGATGTTATTTTCACTGACGAATTTTTCCTCCATTTTCACAACACCTTTAACAAAGTCATGTGTAAAAGTCTGTTTGTTCGTGATGTAAACTTTGGAAGAGTGGGCGTGTCGTTTTATCACCTGGACAGTCCAATGTTGCGGTGTATATCTAGGTCACCAGCGTGAGGCGCTGCCAGGGTGTAATGAATACATTCACACAAACAGCATACATCTTTTCAGGCGTGTAGTACTTAGAATATGATGTGGGATGGTGTGGTAAGTGTGGGTGTAGACGAATGCGTTTAGGCTCTTGGACAGCTATACCCTGAACCCACTCACCCACATGCAGAAGTCAGTGAAGGTAGGTAATACTGCTGACGTTTCACAATATTTATTATACGACGTACGATAGTATGGACGACACAGTCAATGGCACAAGAATCATGGTAATGATGGTTAACTCTTTGCATCAACTCAGATATATGGTTCCAACAATAATGGCCTGTCAATCTACTTTCTGCTTTCATATACTGAAGTTCTGGTACCCTGACAGAACCCGTCAGGTACCCCTTTTGCAAATATACCGCACGGGAAAGGCGGTTTCAATTGCCTAACAAAAGGCTGTGACTTCTTCTGGCATATAAGGTAACTTTAAGGTAATCGACGCAAAGGCGTATGTTATTGTCTTTTTTTCGAACAATAACCATGCCGAATTGGATGGTTCAATTATCCCTAACTGTATCATTTCATCCAATTTTTTCTCGACCTGTGTTTGGAAATGAATAGGAATAGGGTAAGGTCTGACCCTGATAGGAGTATGGTCAGTAAGTATTATGTCATGCTTAATGACTGATGTGTGTCCAGGAATGTCCGTGAGAACATCCTGAAATGTTTGTAACGTGCAATAGACTTGTAGCTGTTCTCCAGTAGACAATTTAGGAGAAATAGTAACATTTTTCCATGATTCCGTAGAATGAAGTGGAATCATCGGAAGTGGAAGATTAACGTCCGAGAAAGTAGATTCTTCATCCTGTATAACTGACAGAGATGAGTAATAACCATGAGGGACTGGAGTGTCGTCCGTCGCTTGAAAGATAGGTTGCAAGTACTCTGGACGTTCAAAAAATTCCGTAAGCATATTTATATGGAAGATTTTATGTTTTCCGTCTATATCGACAACATAGTCGACATCAGAAATTTTAGAGACAATCATAAAATGACCTTTCCATCCAATGAGGAGTCTATTTTCCCTGGTAGGGAGTAATACAAATGCTTTGTCACCAGGACAAAGTTGTCGTAGGCATCTTTTTTTATTCGCAAATTGCCTTGCCTTTTCTTTAGCAAATTCGGATGCAGAAGTTGCTAATTTGCATGCTTCAATGATTTTCTGCCTGAGTGCAATGACATATTCATAAGAAGATTGTGTGTCATCACTTATATCACCGGCAGCTATGAGATCGTGAAGCAAGGACATAGTGCCGCGCGGACGCGCGCCAAAGACAAGCTCAAACGGAGAAAACCAGGTGTGTTCATTAGGAACCTCTCTGTATGCGAAGAGAGCCGCGGGTAAGACTCTGTCCCAATCCTCGGGATGATCCTCAGTTATCTTCCCAAGTAAATTTTTGAGGGTTCTATTGAGACGTTCGACTAACCCATTAGACATTGGATGATAGATGCTACTCAAAGACCTTTCAATATTAAGAGTAGACATCACTTGTGACATAGTGTCAGATATTAGTTGGGTGCCATGGTCTGACAAGATTTCCCTAGGAAATCCCAGACATGAAAATATCATCCAAAGAGCGTCTGCAATGTCGGCAGTAGAAATGCTCTTAAGAGGTATGGCCTCTGGCCAACGAGTACACATGTCAACGCATGTAAGAATAAATTGGTGTCCTCTGCCTGATTTGATTTTAAAAGGACCAATGATATCTATCGCCATTTTTTGAAACGGACAAATAGGAATGTCCGCAGCCTGGATAGGTGCTGCATGGCGAGGACCTTTCGATTTGACTTCTTGGCATACTTTGCACGAGCGGCAATAAAGACGTATGTCTCTATTTACGAATGGCCAAAAGAAAGCCGCAAGAACTCTCGACTTAGTACGTGAAAATCCCATATGACCAGCGCATTGGGAGTCGTGAGCATGTTGCAGTATACGAACTCTCATACTTTTGGGTACAAGAATTTGTGAGTGTATAGCCGTGTCTAAGTGTTGTACCATACGCACTAGTACCCCATTCTTCATAGTGATCCAGGATTTGCGATTTGTGTTCTGATTTGGATCACCATCTTTAACCAGAAGGAAGAATTTTTTTAAAGAAGTGTCCTCTTGTTGACTTTTTATAAAAGAGTCACGCGAAATTACCGAATGATTATCTTGCTCAAGTACTTCATCACCTTCGGTCGATGAAGACGGAGACATATTCTGAGCCTGTGCTCTTGTGACAACTGCATTAGCAGTTTCCATATTTTGTTCTTCTCAGGCAACAATTTGCTGCGGAGTACAATCCTTAACCCCGTGTATACGCCCGTCGATAAGATCCGCAATAGGATTCGGTAACAGACACGCGTGGACATTTCCCGTAAAGAAAGGAGTAGCTATGTGTATGATAGCAGTCGAATATTTTTCTACTGTGCCACCAAATGTTACACATTTGATCTCTTTCCCAGTGGCACAGGAACGATCTATAAGAGATTGCTTAACCCCAATAGTAGTACATCCAGAATCAAAGAGAACTGCGACTGGATTTTTATTCACTAGACCTCTATGTAGGAGAAGAGATCCTCTCCCGTCATGCGCCGCTGCGGCATGAAGAGCGGGTAGAGGATGGCCACAACTCAATGTAGATATTGTAGTAGGTTCAAACAAAGTAGAGCACTGAGGGCATTGAGATGCTCTCCCATAATCGAAGGCAGAACATGTGACAGCACTAGGGTTAGCTTTATTATCATTTTATTCATTACTAACTACCTGTGGCTCTTGTTGAGCACAGTTAGCATGATGACATGATCTATTATTGTTGTGTTGCCCTCTACACCGACTATTATGTCCTCTGGGATTATTGTTATTTGACTTTTTGCTTTGGTTTGCACCGCAGTTTTCACAATTGTAATTGTGATTTACTCTTTGATTATAATATCTACCAGATTGACTTTGCTGTTTCCCTGCAAAATTTTGATAGCTAGGATAGTTTTTATTGTGGCTACCCCTATGAAAGTTCCCAAAATTGGCGGAACCAGGGTTACGAGGGCTGTCAGATCGCCTCCAATTCTTTGAAGACGAACCACTGTGGGATGGATCACCCTGATCCTGTCCGTAATTACGATAACTTTTCTTATCAAAGTTGCGTTTATTACCTTGAAATTTACCCTGAAAATTAGGCCCATATGGTGTCGCAGAAGCCACGGGCAAACCCTCTTTAATCTTAGAATTACTAATCGTTTGCTGTGGGTGTGCAGTGACATACTGGCAACAATACTGTTGCCAGTATTGTTTGCAAGTTTAGGTTTACGTTCATGTATAAAGGCAAGAAAGGACTCATTAACTGATGAAATTACTTTGTTCCTAAGTAATAAGTCCATAAGTGCTTCATATGTGTGTTCAGTCTTAGACAACTCAATCCATCGAGTGAAAGTAAGACGTATCTTTGTAATAAAGTCTGAGAACTCTACCCCAGTTTCTGGTAACATAGTCTTAAAACGAAGACGATAATCATCTTCTTTAAGTTGATACCTCTTTAATAAAGTTGCTCTAACAACTTCATAGTTAGCCTTGTCATGTTCATCTATTGCCATTATAGTATTTAATGGTTCACCCGTAAGTGTATCCAACAGTTGACCGACATACTTTTCCGTATCTACCTTATGCGATACGCATGAAAGTTCAAATCTATTTATATCATCCTTTGCAGCATTGAAAGGAGGTAGTTTTACTTTATAAGTATTATGATCTGTCTTACTAGAAGTCGCTTGAGAACTACTCATATTCATCACTTTTGATTTCTCAATCTCCAAAGTCAAGCGTTTTTCCTCATGTTCCATTTTCTGTTTTTCTCTTCTCTCTTAAGCTTCTCTTTGTAATTTTTTCTCTTCAAATTCCTGCTGAATTTTTCTCTCTTCAGCTTCTCTTTGTAACTTTTTCTCTTCAGCTTCTCTTTGTAACTTTTTCTCTTCAAATTCTCTTTCCAATCTTTTCTCCTCAGCTTTTTGTTTTTTTTTCTTCTGCTTTTTGCGCCTTGTCGTATTGAGTAAGTGCAAACTCCTTCAATTTCTCACCAGTTTCACCAAGGGTTATCCCTTGCTGGATAAAGAAATCCAATGTAGACATTATGTCCAATAATGTGCTATCAATACCTCTGAAATAATAATACACTATATCCCAATCTCAGTGGGAGACAAGTCTTTGGCAAAGACTTTGTATAGTTACCCTGTTTATAATGTCACCATATCACTTCAGCATCTTATGTGCATCATATTAATAATAGTACATGATCAAGTATATTTGTAGACTGTATATGACAACAATATATAACACTAATTAAACAAAGACAAACATCTGGACAATCGAAAACATTCGCAGAGGTCAAGTAAACTGAAAAGCAAAACCAAAGAAAATGTTACAAAAAATTGTAATGATAACTGCGAAAAATCACAATAATACAATGACAACACAGTGTATAAACATAAAAGGTGTATAAAAATAAACAACAGAAAAGAGAAGGAAGACAAATACAAACAAATCGGAACAGAACTAAAGAATGTAGAAAAATAACGAAAACGACACTAACACATCTCGTCACAACTAACAAAAAATATCGCGCCAGCAACAAAAGTCGCAACAAATTTCCACAACTGGGAAATTCACGATAAGTTCCCTAAAAGAACGCTCACAATAGACCCTCGGTTAGGTGGGATATTCTATTGGAGTCACCGACCCAACCAAACCCGCTGAAATAAACACACTAATCTCAACATGTAACAAAACAGAAAGCATATAATAGAATGTGTTGCAAAGAAGGCTCAGTTACACACAATATAACGGCACAGTTTCAAAAACCCAACTGCCACTTATCTTAAAGTATAATCCTGGCCTTTTTTGTCAACACCGAAGTACAGTATATCAACAGCAATGATTGGAAGATCCACCGTCGATGGTTACCGAACGACGACAATATGTAGTGGTCTTCAAACGTACAGCTACTGTGACATTCTCGACAACCAGTTGCGACCGGAAGGTCCAACGTTGATATGTCTGTAGACTGTAGCATGTAAACAAACAGCTGAATTGTTTACACTAAGAGCTTGAAAGAAAACGATGTGACTTGCTCGCACAAATAAATGGACATCGTCTGTAGAACTGCAGTAGAACGCTTATTAGTAGAACAGTGTCACTTCACTTCTGTAGCAGCTGTGGTCCATGTAGCAATATCATAAAGATGCTAACGCCAGTGTTTATGTGGGTCAGCAGTCGTTGACCTATTTACCACTGTCCTGTGTAGCTGAAAACCCCACGAATCTGGCCTACCAGATGTAAAAGTCTGTTTGTTCGTGATGTAAACTTTGGTAGAGTGGGCGAGTCGTTTTATCACCTGGACAGTCCAATGTCGCGGTGTATATCTAGGTCACCAGCGTGAGGCACTGCCAGGGTGTAATGAATACATTCACACAAACAGCATACATGTTTTCAGGCTGTAGTACTTGGAATATGATGTGGGATGGTGTGGTAAGTGTGGGTGTAGACGAATGCGTTTAGGCTCTTGGACAGGTATACCCTGAACCCACTCACCCACATGCAGAAGTCAGTGAAGGTAGGTAATACTGCTGACGTTTCACAATATTTATTATACGACGTACGATAATATGGACGACACAGTCAGTGGCACAAGAATCATGGACATTATATGATGGTAATGATGGTTAACACTTTGCATCAACTCAGATATATGGGGCCAACAATAATGGCTTGTCAATCTACGTTCTGCTTTCATATACTGAAGTTCTAGTACCCTGACAGAACCCGTCAGGTACCCCTTTTGCAAATATACCGCACGGGAAAGGCTGTTTCAATTGCCTAACAAAAGGCTGTGACTTCTTTTGGCATCACATACCAGGCACTTCTTCTCATGAAGAATAAAGGCCGTAACAACGGGCCTCTATGGTGACAGCATGAGGCCGCAAGTAGCGGGCCTCAAATATAAGGTAACCTTAGTGTTTTATCTTTCCGTGTACAGATTCCTGCCAATCCTACCGCTTGCATAGCGGGTTACTCAAGTAGATAACTTTCTCTGGGCTTCTAATGTTCAAAAGACAACTTGGTCTTGGTTCCCATATCAAGCACCAATAATGGGGCTCTATATAACATTTCAGCTGTGAGCTCTGTTCAACATGTCGCCTTAAGGTAATCAAATGTACTTCTCTAACCTAGGCATACGAGAAGATCAAAAATGACTCTATTACCTTGTTTCAGAATCTTATTAAACACCAAACACAACACTGCCATTCCTGGCATACAGAATTCACTAGGGGAAGGAAAGATGACATCTCAGTCATACAATGAACTTCCAAATCCCCGAAAAGATGGCAAGGAAAAATCTTCGGACCTCTGTCCGATCACAACGCCCAGGGTACACTGCCAAGACGGAAGTCTCTCGGTCTTTGCCCAAAACCTGCGCATGTGCACTCAGCACAGACCTGAGCGAAACTAACCACAAGACCAGGGCGTTTCCTCAAGCGAGAGGCAAAGCCACTCCGTATATGGTCATGTGGATACTGACTTAAGACAAGACGAATATATAAGACCTTCCCCGACACAGGTCAACATAAGACAAGGGGAAGATAACCAGGAATCAAACCTGTCACTAATCGTAAATCACCAATTCCCTTTCTTAGACTATCAAAATAATTAACAGGTTGATGTCTTTAAACATATATGCCAAATAGACAGCAACATCATGATTCAAGCTTCAGAGGCTGCTGTGCAAGATTGGATACAGAAAGATTTAAACAAATTATGGATAACTGCAACCACTGCTGGAGTCAGATATCGCGTTGTCAAAAATTGGCTATAACTTATTCTTCTACACCCGTTGATAAAAATTTAAAACTAAACATGCCATGTATTGATGAATGTGACACATTTTCACAAACTGAACTGAAAACACCAGTTACAGCAGAAACAGATTATGTAAACACAGAGGCGGATCACCATTCACTTACGGAATTTGTTGATAGTAGTTCAATAGCAACATCACCACAACCCTTACAACTTTCATATCATCATGATGTGTTAACAAGTATTATATCTGAGGTAGATTTACTTAGAGCAGAGCTGAACAGCCTAAGACAGTCGTATGAGAAGCTTCAAACAGAACTTACGGTACTAAAAAGTAGCTATGAAAAAAGCCAGCAGCATACGGTGGAGCTTTGTACAAAACATGAGAAAACGGATGAACTGTGTCAAAAACTGAAAAACTCTAACAACCAATCCAAGCAAAAAATTACTCGGCTAAAACTCCATCACAGCCAAGACAGTGTCCTGGATTCCCCGAAATTCACTACAGACAATGTAGACGATGATTGCAGAATCCCGGTAAAACCTTCGAATCGGCACTCTCCACCAAGACGAGTAACTGCTTGTCTACGGACGTTCCATTGTAATGTTCTTCAACATGAATGCCAACTTAAGATTGTAGACCATTGATCAACAGTATGATGATACATGTCGACCTGTTTTCCTGTAACAATGCCCGTACTGTCCAAGTGTGTGCGTCCAATTAAACAGTATGAAACGACCACAGTAGTCTGCATCATTAACTTCTAACTACGTGTGAGTGAGTGTTTGATCTTCTAGTCAACTCTTCAGAACAATCCATGCATTCGCGTACTAACACTCACATTAACACTCATAGTCAACATTACATCCTTGTCGGGGCCTCATTACGTTTTGGGACAAGGTGACCTGTATGCCCTACACTGTGCCGGTTTTGAGTTGACCATTTACACCAATACCAGCTTTATTAACGTGGTGACTGGACGAGCTATATCACAAAAATAGCACTTATCAATGTGGACCTTATCACACAGCATGCATTATTATCAGCAGTCCAACGATCAAAGCACACAGGCAACACAAGAACAGGCACGTCCTATCACAGGCACCAACACAAGGCTTCCAAATAAAAGGAAACACCTTATTTTCGGGAACCAAAATGTCAAGGAACTACAAAAATCGAGATTATTGACAAACGATATGGTCTCGGTTACTGTTCGTTTCAAGAACTGGGCATCCACTCAGGATTTATTGTCACTCCTTAAACGTTTTCCTTCTGACCCCACTGTCACCAGAGTAACTACTCACATTGGTCTATCAGACTCGCTTAAAGATAATGAAATATCCCAAGCAGACCTAAACCAGATCACATCAAAATTCCATTCGTTATTCCCTAATGCGAAAATCTACTTCTCGTCCATTATTCCTCCAGTCAGAGCCCATTACCGCAAATCAATTGATGTCAATAATTCTAAACTTAAAAGACACTGCACCAGACACAACTATAACTTCATTGATCACTCCTCGTACTTCCTTGCGAAATCAGGAGCCCCTAAAAAACACCTTTACAATAGTGATATTGCCTTATCCACTGAAGGAATCAGCAAGCTGGCAACAAACATCAAGTACCCAGAACGCACCTTCAAAGGAGTCGGCCACACAACAATATCTCAAGATCCAACCAGACGTCTATCAACAGTGAATACCTAATAATAATAATAATAATGATCTTGACTTTCCACCATTACTTACTACTTCTAACGACACCAATTCAACATCATCTCATAATCAGGAACATCAAATCACACCTGTTATTGTGAACACATTTCTAACCAAGAACTGCAAATTGCAAATTATGAAATTTTCCGTCGGGATACATCAATTAGGTTTGAAACTGGTGTGGCTGCCTATGTGCACACAAGCATCAAAGCTATTACGCGTTGATATCGAATGTCCTGAAGTTGAATGCATGTGGCTGGAAGTCCGACTCCCACACACTACCTCTATATTAATTGGCTTTTTATACCGCAATCCGGATGCCAGAATAGAATGGCTAGATCAGTTTTCGGACATGATGGACCAAGTCTGGATAACTTCTTTTGAACTATTAATAATGGGAGACTTCAATATTGATGCCTTGAAGCGAAACGTTAAATGGGATAATTTGTATGCCATGTACAACCTGAACCAGTTGATATCGCTACCAACCCGTGTCACAGACAAGTCATCAACCTGCATAGATCATCTGTATGTTACTAACACTGCTCACATCATTGAAGTCTGCGTTCCCGTATGTGGTCTAAGCGATCACTACCCCATATGTTGCACATGGACCAAAAAGGGAGTTCGAATTCCTAAACTCTGTCACCAGGTTGTACAAGCACGAATATTCAAGAATTTTGATAGCTCCAAGTTCATGTCTGATCTCTTAGCGACACCTTTTGATAATGTCTATGAAGTATCTGACCCGACTGAAGCGCTAGAAATATGGCTGACAGCATTCACTTCAGTTCTTAACAAACATGCTCCTGTGCGTATAAAACGTGTCAAGTCAAAAATTATGCCACCATGGATAATTTTGGAATACCTGAAAACTAGGCAACAGCGAGACTATTTCAAGAAGATTGGAGACCATGCAAGCTATCGAAAATATAGAAACTTAGAGCAGTACATTTTAAGGAAGTCTAAAAGACAGCACCTCAGATCATTATTGACGACGGCTGGAGCTCATCTAAAATCTGGAGCGCTATTAACCTTCTCACAAATGTACGCCGGCATAACCTCCGACAGCAAGCTACAAACATTAATGCTGATGAATTTTGCCAGTTCTTCTCGTCGATCGCACGAACATCGGAAATAAATCATCAGCAACTGAATTGTTCTGCTCTTTCCGACTTCGTTCAATCGAGGTTAAACGAAGCCCACCTTCCTGAATTACCTTTACTGTCAATCTCGCAGGTTTCAATTTTAATAAAATCATTACCTAAGAAGAAATCATGCGGTGAGAATGGAATATCTTCGAGGATACTTCAGCTTGCAGAGCCTGTTGTATGCGACTCACTCACTTACATTTACAATCTGTGCCTCACAAAGAAAGTGTTTCCTCAACGACTGAAAACAGGCTTAGTGGTACCAGTACCTAAAAAAGGTGATATTAATGTCGTCTTAAACTACCGGCCGATTTCCCTACTATCAGTCATAACTAAACCTCTTGAACGACACATGTATAAACATATTCTTTCTTCACTGAACAGCTACAATCTTATACATGAAAACCAATCTGGATTTCGACCCAAACACTCTTGTCAATCCTTGTTGACTAAGATTATCGAAATCTGGCATTCTAATATCAACTGCGAAAAAATAAATGGAGTATTATTAATCGACCTTTACAAAGCATTTGACACAATTGACCACTCGTTGCTGATACAAAAGCTTGCGGTGTACAAATTTCATCCAAAAGTGATCACATTAATAAAATCATTCCTTGAAAACAGAACACAACGAGTCTTATACAATAATGTGCTATCTAAATCATACACCACTACAATGGGTGTCCCGCAGGGCTCGATACTAGGACCCTTACTCTTCAGCATCTTCATCAATGATCTGCCCTTGTCATTGCCACATGACGATTGTCTTATGTTTGCTGATGATACCACAGTAACAGTAGCTGGCACAGATATTAACACTGTTCAGTCTCTTTTACAGCATCACCTGGGCATTGCACAAGCTTGGTGCACTATTAATAGTATGTCCATTAATAAAAACAAAACTCAATCTTTGATTATCTCAACCCGCCAAAAGATTCTGCACTGTCAACCAAATACGTTATCTTTATCTCTAGACGGAGAACGTATTAAGCAAGTTACGGACCACAGCCTGTTGGGTGTGGTCATCGACCCGTCTCTAAGCTGGAAGTCACATGTCTATTTCATCGCAAACAAGATCTCACAAAAATTGTTTCAACGCTCAAAAATCAAACATTTTTTATGTCCGCACTCTAGACTTATATTCTATTATGCACATATTCAAAGTCACCTTTCCTATTGCTCAAATATCTGGAGTCGCTGTGGTTTGTCGTTGTTTTTGAAACGCCTAGAATCCCTACATAAAAGGACGCTACGACTTGTTTGACTGAATGATAACATTCCCAGTGCTCAGCTATTTTCACAGCTGAATGTTCTTCCTCTTAAAAAATTCTTCTTCTTCCAAGATCTCCAGTTTGTGCATCAAATTTTACACGACAGAACGCCTTCATACTTGCAAATGTTTTTTCGCTATAAATACTGCTCATATTTTATACGTGGCGACCTACTTTTTGACCTTGCAAAACCTCGAACTGACCTCTTCCGAAGTTGTTTTAGTTATGCAGGTGCTTTAGTATGGAATTCCCTACCCAAGTCTGTCAAAACTGATAATTACATCTCATTCAAAAGACATCTGCATTCACATGTCATGAAATCTTGTAGCCTACACACATTTAACAACAATTATGTTTCAGTTATTTCAACGTTTCCATGAGCATTTAACTGTCATTGTAATTTTTTCAATTTTAAATTGAATTTTTAATATTAAGTAGCTTTATTGCTTGACCTCTCTCTCTCTCTCTCTCTCTCTCTCTCTCTCTCTCTCTCTCTCTCTCTCTCTCTCTCTCTCTCTCTCTCTCTCTCTCTCTCTCTCTCTCTCTCTCCCTCTCTCTATGTGCGTGAATGACTATGAGTAAATGTACTTGTGTATGCTCAGTTTCTGATTGTGATGATAATATTAATTAATCCTGTCTGAAGTTGTTAATATTTTAATTTTAATTTGTAAAACGCTGAAAATTGTATTGCAGGGCAGAAATGTAAAAAGGCAATTATTCCTATTTCTTTACCCTGATGAAATAAAGATTTTCTCTGGTTTTATAAAACAAGCCATTTATTTATGAGTCCAACTTGACTACAAAGTTCATGTAATTTGACACAACCCAATAACCTGACTACTGACGGTCAGAACGTTCACAATCAAAAAGAGCATTGTTCCTTGTATAAAACGACAGCATTCAATGAAATACTGTCCCATGTCATTTGTAAACAATGGTGGCTTCTACTGACTCTTTGTAATTTCATAGATAAAAGTTATCAAACTGTTCACACAACATAACGAGGGGTACAAACCGTATACAATTCTTCCAACATAATATCTTGACTTCGTCGTGTGAAAAGTTTACACTTGCAGAAAGGGATAGTTCTCAACTTCTAACAAGGAAAACTCACCGATCTGCAAGACTGATGTGTCTCGCTCGGAAGCTAGTTCTCGACTCTTCTTATAAAAGTACTCACCCCGTGCAAAGCTTTCTGTACACACTCACACAAGTGTCAACAATGCCTAGGTCTTCGCCTTTTAATTAAGGGGAGCTAACTATTAATTTCTAAGAGTTATCTTCTCTTGACTAGTGCTTATACTTGCTAGTCTATTCAAGTACGTCGGTCTGTTAGACTTTATTTCTAATACTAATGTGAAAACTTGCGTTACTGTTGGCCGTACTGTAACATATGTCACTTCGTCAGAACCATGTATACTACCAATCCGTTAACCTTCATGTGGTAGCGGTTAGTGCAGTCAGTCAACGTCCGTGTTGACTGTTATTGACTATGTACTTTTTCTGCCAGGAATATAATGATGATGATCGTCTACATTACTGATGTCAAAGTATATCTACAATAAATCTTGTTTTGTCGCCAACTGTTCACTATGCGTCCAGCATCTATTCATCGCCAGTTTGGTCATACTGTCTTGACACGTATAAAACGTGTCAAGTCAAAAATTATGCCTCCGTGGATAATTTTGGAATACCTGAAAACTAGGCAACAACGAGACTATTTCAAGAAGATTGGAGACCACGCAAGCTATCGAAAATATAGAAACTTAGCGCAGTACATTTTAAGGAAGTCTAAAAGACAGCACCTCAGATCCATTATTGACGACGGCCTGAGCTCATCTAAAATCTGGAGCGCTAAACATTGTTACCGAGCTCCATTGTCATCACCATAAGCCAAAGTAACGGCCCACATCATATTCGCGTTATCAAGAAATAAGTCGGCCACATGTGGTAAGCCCGACAGCCATGACAACATCATTGTCAATAGCAGACACGAAAAATACATCGGTAACAGCTATCCTTGTTCGAGAATCCCCAGGGTTATAGAGGTAGAGAAAGAAGGAAAAAAGGATGAAGAGAATTAGAGAAAAAAAAAATGAGATGAAGAAGACATCGTGTAGTTCCCGGGGGTGTCTGAGGAGACAAAGAGAGAACAGGACCACTGCTCCATAAGGCGTGTCGCAGAAGGCGACTTTTACGGGACAGTGCATTTGGCCCGCAAGCTCATTGTTCAAAACTAATTGCTACAGTTCATATCTAGACACTTGTCTGAGATATGAAAACTATTTATCTTTCCTAGACCACTGCTGCTGTGAGTACTTGTCACTAATTGGTGTCCAAGTCCAGGTCTAGGATTAGGAAAAAATTTACCATAGACTTTATAATAACATTTATGAATCCTTACAAGGAAAAACAGATTTTAAGTTATGTTATGAGAACTCTTCTTGGTTGTACTGCTGGTAATTAGTTACATATTGTTAACTAATTTTTAACTTGATGGTTTATATAATGCTGGTTTCATTTAATCTATGATGTTGTAATACTTTAGTATAGTTAAGGCTATAGAAAGTAATTTTGCCTTAATTATTGTTTGTGAGTTAGAGATCTCATACTCGGTCAGCAAACCACTACGGTTATAATGGAAGAGTCAGCAGATGTAACAGGGTAGACTATTAAGTAGCTACAACTGTTAGCCTTATAGTAAAGTATTTTATGAATGACTAGTTAGATAAATAAACCACTAGTCAAGAATCAATGACATCATCAGTCATGACACACATGAACCCATGATGTCATCAAACCTTGTGTGGCCTCCATACAAGTCAGACCGGAAAACATTTAGATTAGAGAGAACTTTAAACAATGGTTGGTCATCATCACATAGAAACAATAATTTTAGACTAGAGGATTCGTAGTTAGTTAGGTTAAAGATTATTTCAACAGTCCACTAGTCCCCAAGACCAATCATTAGAAGGTTTCCGGTCTTAATTCCAATGAGAAATACTTCCTCTGGCAAGCCATAGCACCAGACAAGTATAAAAACTGATGCATCTTAGTAACCAGACAGAGAGCTTGAGACAGTAACTCAATGCTAGAGTCAAATCAACATAGGGCGTTCTTTAGTTTAGGTTTGGAGCAACCTGGCGCTACATCAACTATTGAACGAAAAAGCCCTTGACTCCTACGGTTTGGATAATAATATCCATCTAGAGATCCTCTACCACCCAGGACAGTTAAGTGACCCAGCACTAACCCCTGCAACGATTATATTTGTGGTTCACTCCACAGGACGTAAGTTCGATTTAGTTATGATTGAGGTTTCGAATCGAATTTTCATTTCGTTAGGATTTCCACAGAGATAACAAAACGACTACAGTATATGAGAAACTCCGTAAGCCTTTCGACTTAGAGGCTAGGGCTGGCAGTTTTGCTTTCCCCCACCAGAAATTCCATCGAACTGCCACAGCATCATTTTCCTCAAACGAAACTGAATAAAGTACACCTTTTATATAACTATTCGGATCTTTCAAGTAATCTGTTCTATTGAAGTTTCACTTGACTGTTTGAGTTGCCGATTATATTCAACCCTTCAAGATAAAATTTGGAACCATCAAGGCACTTACGAGCTCTACTAATTACCTGGGTTGTCCCTCCCTTTTGGAATTATTATCTCTGGTGTATAACCAGTATTTCCCACAAGAAACACAATAAGGAAAGACTTGGGATTATTTCCCTTATCTCAAGTGATATACAGATTTACATCCCTTTCCACAAAATCCACTATCACGATCTACACTGTCACACTAGCCTTGACTTTAGGTGCCGTTCCCGTTTACTCTCCCGGCCACACAGATTTGGCTGAGTGGCGAGCCGGGTCGATCGAGATAGGCATCGCCTGTGGATTCGTTGGGGAGGCTCTGATAAAGTTTGTTTCAGAGGAGATGGAAGGATACATGAGGATAGAAAATAAATGGAAAGAACTGGAGCAAAAAAAAGCACTTGTAAAGTGTCACAGCGCTATTTAGCAGTGCATCTGTAGTATTGTGTTCGGCCAGAAAGTTAGCCGGGCAACGCCGGGTCTAGCCGAACGGGTATGTCATGTGACTACCGGAAGCCGGGATGGACGCTGATATTTCCCTTTGTCAGCAAGTTAGCTGTGAAATTCATGTTACGGACTATTTGTGCTGAATGCTTGCCATTTTGGTTCTGGTAGATTATGACGTGTAATTCTAGATCTGTGTAGTGTCTAGTGGGTATTTTCTATAGGCCGTAAATTTATAAGTTGACACTGATTTGAGTTTGTCTTTGTCACAGTTTTTGCGATAGTCATTACAAGGTATTCTCAGTGTATGTCGTACTGTCGTGTATGATGATGATAGATTGAGCTGTTATGCAAGTTTATAGTGGCATTTCATTATTGTAATTTTGATGCGTTATTGGCCGTGTGTGGCCGTATTGTGTTGTGCTTATGATTATAGGGAAGTACCTGTAGATGGTGGTGATTACTTATGTCAGCCATTGTTGTGTGGTCATACTTCTGAAATATGAGCTTATAATTGTTATGATAAATCCACACTGCAGTGGTGTAACCATAGTAAATTGGTTCTTGACATAAAGCAAGAGTTGTAGGAGAAAACTGTAGAGCGAGAAAGAGAGAAAGTTCTCAGAGCTGCAGAGAGACAAAGGGAGAAAGCTATCAGAGATGCGGAGAATAGGCAGACAAAACAAGAACATAGGTTAAAGATAGAAGCATTGGAAATGCACATTCGGCAGAGTAAAACTTTGCAATCCAGAACTAATTCCAAGACTGCAACTCCCCTCCCCTGCCTTCCTGCTTCAGATGACTCCCTCCTTAACTATACCTGCGCCACAGGGAGCCATGTCTATTTCTCAGGATCCAGTCTCAGACAGAGCACATGAGCAGATGTCCAAATAGAGACAGCTGGATCATTTTGAAAATCAGATCCAACACAATTTTGCTGGAAATCTGATGGACCAATCCTCAACCTTTAGGGAAACTAACAATGGGCATAAGAAAAATAACAACAACAAAAACCTGGTAAATAGGATCGCTCAATGTGAATGGATTTCTCAAACCCATGGGAAGGGAAGGGATGTTCGCGAACATCACCTGTCGGCCAATGTACAGTGGTTAGACTGTATGCGCCGAGACCGAGCCCCATTGACTACTTACAAAGCTAAGGCCCATAACATGGATGGGAACTTGATGAAGGCCCCGGAGTAAATACGGGGATTCACAAAATGTGGAGACTGCCAAAGTAAATGGAAAAGAAATCACATGTTTGCATTATCAAAGTCTTGGGTGTGATGCCATTGTCTCGGTCTCTGTCGTTGACCCTGATCAAGTCACCGAGGTGGTTGTCGAGGTAATAGCACCTATGATAAGCAGGAGAAGGATGATTTTGCCTGTGAGCTTATGTAGAGGATATGTCGAACTTTGTAAACGGCAAAGTAAAAGCCGCATATTTTGATGAACGAATTTATTCCTTACCTCATTGAAGGAAATATATCATCCTAGAAGACTCAGTACGATCCAGAGACGACGTGACTGAACCGGCTGAGGAAACCCCAATGCAAAGTCTCCCACCAACCTTTTCATAAAAAAGTTGGTCAAGTGCAAATTGAATAACAAACACCAAGCACTTAGTCTTCACCCAGTTTCTATAACCTCACCCACTCTCTGTGATCAGAAAGTGAAGCGGGGCCAAATTTCTTTGGTATGTGGTGGGCAGGATACACTGGCAGACTTATCTTCCTTTAACACGGGAGACAGCGCTGTAGAGGAGCAAACACGCTCTTATATTAGGGGAGATAGGTATGTATCCTTGGGCAGGTCGTGGAATATGACCTAAATAAGGTTGTTTATGAAGATGGCAACCTCATCACGCAAAACCATTTAAAAGCAAAGTGTAGGCTTTAGTGCAAGCTCTTTGCCAGGAGGCAAGTGTTACGCACAGAATTTTTTCCGAAGACATTGTGTAATTATTTTCTAAAGACATTGTATAATTAACTTGTCTGAATTGTACACTTTAATTTTTTTCGGTCAAAGCTAGATAACCCTTGTTTGACTGTGATTACCATTTTCAATTATGGTTACCTTCTCTTGTGACGGGACAACTCGGTCCATTTTTTGAACGATGTGTGGTCATTCTCCTTATATGGTAGTATCGGTCAACTGTTTCTTGGAATGATTGAAACCAGTGTTGAGGTTTTTATTCCTGTCCATATAAGGCGCGATTTATTACAAATCTTTATCTGGAATGTTTCCTACATCGTCTCGTTTTGATTCTTACTCAGGTGTATGCGTTCTGCGCATGTCCGGACGTTAGGTGTGCTTGAGAAGCTTTCCTGTCGGGGAGTCTATGAAAGTTGTGAAGCAGAGAGGACGCTTCTTGCGTCTGTGATTCTTTGATAGGGAATTAGGAGTCCTATTGTGAGTTAGTTTAGCTTACAAGGTCCTTCCCTTGATGATTCAAAACGCCTGGAGGCGTGTGTTTTGTGGTGTTGATTTCGAAGCAAGGTAATACCTCATTTATGTTTCAAATCTGTAATCTAACTTTATGTTGACAATGGTCGATCTCTGCTCACTTACGAATTACAGAAAGAGAGGTTCTTCTACTAGAAGTCACGCCGCAGGTATCTTCATACCTGAGATTAATATGTACACGGGTCATACTTAGCCCGAAGGACAGTTCTATGTTCTATGAACGTCGCTATGTCAGCGATTGCACCTACGTCGAGGTTAGACTTAGGAATGCCTGTAAAGGTCAGCTTGACCTATACTCCTGGAACACCATCCTCGTGCGACTTATGATTAGACTCATTTAGCACATCTGATCAGTGAGAGGAGTATTGATGCACTTTTGTAATATTGGAGCCAACAGTATAATCCCCTTGGCGCCATATCATTTTTTTGAATATATGCCAGATGCATTGATGAACATAACTTATGCTGAATTTCGTGAACTGTCATGACTATGGTTTATTGTGAAATGGATGTACAGTTACCTGTCTTGTGGCGTCAGAAAATAAACGATGGAAAACGTCAATAGCAGTTTATACCTTTATATGACTTTCCATGTCATACCACATATGTTGTGAACTTGTGAAACCACATCACCCACACTCACAGCAAGCAACAACAAACCAGACAAGACACCTCACACTGCAACCTATTATATCCCTGGTGTCTATAGGGGTGGTACTCTACTGGGCTGCTGATTATCAACGACTTCGGACTGATACCTGTAACGTCCATAGTGGCCAGATTTGTGGTCTATCATCTTTAGCGGCCAGTAGTCAGCCTAAATCCACCCTTATCATCTTGGTGGCCAATAACTGGTTCGTCTGGTACCAGCACTCACGGGGTCAACAAACCCATACAGCTAAAATCAATCAAGTTTGAACTGCACTACCTTCAAGATTCTACATCTTCATGCAATATTTTGAAAGTACCCGGCGTTGCTGCATTCAGAAGGTCAAGTGCCGTTTGAATCAATTTTGCTGCATTTAGAAGGTCAAGTGCCGAGTGAAGCGTTTTGCTGTGACAAGTTCCGAAACTTCATTCCTGAATCAGAAGCTCGTTTTCCTGCGTCATTACTGTTTATGGAAGCAAGTTCAGATGTCGATCAACGTTGGATCACCATCCTTAGAATGCTGATCATCACCTGTTCTGCACCGTGCTGACGTTTGGACATATAGAAGTTAAGTGGCCTGTTTTGTTTGTGAACTGTGCCCTTATACTCTAACTGAGCCTTCTGTATTTCTTCACATTCTTGCTGTTATTTGTTACATGTTATATGTTATTTGTTATATTTATATGTTTATATTTCAGCGGGTCGGTTGGGTAGGTGACTCTCATAGATAATACCACGTCATAGAGGTATCTATTGAGAGCGTGTCGTTAGGAACAGAGCAATTTCCTTAATTGGAAATTGTTAGCAATATTTATTGCTATTTACGTTTAGTTGTGACGACATGTGTTAGTGTTGTTTTCGTTATTTTTCTGTTCTTTAGTTTTGTTGTGATTTGTTTGTATTTTGTAGGTCTCCTCTTTCCTATTATTTAGTTTTATACACCATTTTCGTTTATACACTGTGACGTCATTTGTTGTTTACCTTTTCGCATTTGTCATCACATTCTTTGTGATATTTTTTTTTTCGCTGTTTATTTAGTTGACTTTTGCGAATGTTTTCGTATTGTCTTTGATCTTTGTTATTGTTTACATTGTCTTGGATCTTTGTTATTGTTTACATAGTTCTTAGTTAGCATTCACTATTGTTAAATATTTGCTTATGCACTATTAGCTGTGTAGTGCACTTATCATAACTAACTGGTGGTTTTTGCTTATGCACTATTAACTGTGTAGTGCAGTTATGATAAATAACTGATGGATATATGGTTATGCACTATTAGATGTGTAGTGCCCTTATGATTAAGAAGTGACTGGTGATATTATTATACATTTGATAATACAAGTTCTTTGTCAAAGACTTGTTTCCCACAGAGATTGGGGTAAACATTGTGATTATACAAGTACTTTATTTAAGTCTTGTTACTATTAAGGTTGAAATAAGATAATTAATTATTTCAGGTTTTGGACTCATAATATTAGACATCATGTCTACACTTGAGTACTTTATTGAGCAAGGGAAATCCCTTGGTAAGACTGGTGATAAATTGGAAGAATATGCGACTACTCAATATGATAAAGCATTAAAGGTGGAAGAGAAAAAAAATGGAAATGGAAGCTGAACAAAAGAAATTGCAGATGCAGGTGGATGAAAGGAGATTCCAAATGGAAATGGAAAAACAGAAAAGAGAGGCTGAAAATAAAAGACTTGAAAAAGAGGCTGAAAATAAAAGACTCGAGATAGAGGCTGAAAACAAGAGACTACAGGCCGAGGCTGAAGAGAAAAAATTACAAAGAGAGGCTGAGGCTGAAGAAAGAAGGTTACAAAGAGAGGCTGATGAGAGAAAAGCAAAAATGGAGCATGAAGAAAAACTCTTAGCTTTGGAGTTAGAAAAGTTGAAATTGTTGAACACTGGTAATGCTAATGATGCAAATAAGGTGTCAGATAAGTTCAATGCAAGTACTTTTAAGATTAAACTACCTGCATTCAATGCTTCCAGTGACGATATAACGTTTTATCTGGATAGATTCGAACGTGCATGTAAAACACATAACATAGATAAATCACTGTATGTTTATCAGTTGTCCAATTTACTTAGAGGTGATACTTTGAGTATGTTAAGTATGGTAGATGAGCCTGACAAGAACAATTATGAGGTTATCAGGGCAGTCTTGTTAAAGAAGTACCAACTTAACGAAGACGGCTATCGTCTTCAATTTAAAAAATATGTTGCCAGATACTGGAGTTGAATTCTCTGAATTCATTTCAAAGATACGTCTTACTTTTTCACGATGGGTTGAGCTGTCTAAGACAGAACATACATATGAAGCACTTATGGACTTACTACTTAGAGACAAGGTTATGTCTTCTGTCAATGAATCTTTTCTTTCTTTTCTTCATGAGCGTAAGCCTAAAAACATAAAAGAAATGGAAGAATACTGTTGCCAGTATGTCACTGCGCATCCTCACGTAACCATTAGCAACTCTTCGGCAGCACCTTATGGCCCAAATTTCATGCATAAATGTCAGGGTAGCCAACACAATTTTAATAAGAAGAGTAACCGTAATTATGCTCAGAATCATAGCAATCAATTTCAGGGTGATTCTTCTTCGCAGAACTGGAGACAAGCTGATACTCCACGGTATACTTCTCCCAATAATTTTAGACATTTTCGCAAAGGTAGTCAGTATAGAGGAAACTATTTTTCGCGGAGACCTCAAAACCAATATAATAGAGGTTCTCAACAGTATAGAAATGATAATGACAGTTATGGAAACTGGAATTCAAACCAGGATAACAATTACAGTAGGGAGTTTAATGATAATTGCAGAGGCAATAATGGTCGCGGTAGATCGCAACATAAAAGAAAGAGATATCAACAGGCAAACTCTGTACAGCAAGAGTCTCAGGGAGCATGTAAACAAGGTGATGATGATAAAAACTCTAGTGCTATCACATGTTCTGCCTTTGACTTTAGTAGGGCAACTAAATGTCCCCAATGCAGTACTTTGTTCGAACCGACTACCGTAACTACTTTAAGCTGTGGTCATCCTCTTCCCGCTCTTCCTGCTGCTGTTGCGCATGACGGGAGAGGTTCTCTTATACTACATAAGGGTCTTGTAAATAGTAATCCAGTCTCAGTTCTGTTTGATTCTGGATGTACTACTATTGGTGTTAGGCAATCGCTTGTAAATCCATCCTGTGCTACAGGAAAGGTCATCAAATGTGTCACATTTGGTGGCACTTTGGAAAAGTATCCTACTGCCATAATACATATTGCTACTCCCTTCTTTACGGGAGATGTCCACGCGTGTCTTCTACCGAACCCTATTGCGGACCTTATTATCGGTCGTATTCACGGAGTTAGGGAATGTACCCCACAGCAGATAGCTGCTTGGGAAGATCAAAATATGCATGCTACCAATGCAGTAGTCACAAGAGCACAAGCTCTAGAGACACCCCAAACTTCATTGACTAGTAATAATGAAGTAAATAGCCAAGGTAGTCACTGCATTATTTCACGTGACTCATTCATAAAATTGCAAGAAGAAGATCCTTCTTTACAAAAATTCTTCATTCTAGTAAAAAAAGGTGATCCGAATCAAAATACAAATAGAAAGTCTTGGATTTCTATGAAGAACGGCGTACTTGTGCGTATGGTACAAGACTCGACTACGTCTACACATTCTCAAATTCTTGTGCCTAAGAGTATGAGATTGCAAATATTGCAACATGCTCATGACTCACAATGTGCTGGACATATGGGGTTTTTCCGTACAAAGTCGAGGGTTCTTGCGGCTTTCTTTTGGCCATTTGTAAGCAAGGACATACGCATTTACTGTCGATCTTGCAAAGTATGTCAGGAGGTCAAATCTAGAGGACCACGACATGCTGCGCCTATCCAGGCTGCTGACATTCCTATTCGACCTTTTCAGAAAATGGCGATAGATATTATCGGTCCTTTTAGGATCAAGTCGGCCAGAGGACATCAATTTATCCTCACATGTGTCGATATGTGCACACGTTGGCCAGAGGCTATCCCTCTTAAGAGCATCCCAACTGCTGATATCGCAGACGCTCTTTGGCTGATATTTTCTCGCTTGGGTTTCCCCAGAGAAATATTGTCAGACCATGGCACGCAACATATATCCGACACTATGTCACAGGTAATGTCTATCTTACATATTAAAAGGTCTCTCAGCAGTATCTATCACCCAATGTCGAATGGGTTAGTTGAGCGTTTAAATAGGACACTCAAGACTTTACTTGGAAAGATAACTGAGGATCATCCTCAGGATTGGGACAGGGTTTTACCCGCGGCTCTCTTTGCTTATAGAGAGGTCCCCAATGAACACACAGGGTTTTCTCCTTTTGAACTTGTCTTTGGCGCGCGACCGCGCGGCCCTATGTCTTTACTTCACGATCTTATCACTGCCGATAATATTAGCGATGACACTCAGTCGTCTTATGAGTATGTCATTGCTCTTAGGCAAAAGATCATCGAGGCATGCAAACTAGCAACTTCTTCATCCGAATTTGCTAAAGAAAAGGCAAGGCTATTTGCAAATAAGAACAGATGTCTACGACAACTTTGTCCAGGTGACAAAGCACTCGTCCTACTTCCTTCAAGGGAGAACAGACTTCTTATTGCATGGAAAGGTCCGTATGCAATAGTTTCTAAAATTTCCGACGTCGACTATGTTGTCGATATTGATGGAAAGCATAAAACTTTCCACATAAATCTACTCTCGGAATTTCATGAACGACCTGACTATTTGCAGCCTATTTTCCAGGCGACGGACGATTCTCCGGTACCTCATGGTCATTACTCATCCCTGTCAGTTATACAGGATGAGGAAACTACTTTTTCTGATGTCAATCTCCCACTTCCTGTGATCCCACTTCATTCTACGGAATCTTGGAAAAACGTTACCGTTTCTCCTAATCTTTCCACTGAGGAACATCGACAAGTCTATTCGATGTTGCAAACATTTCAGGATGTCCTTACAGACATCCCGGGGGACACACATGTCATCGAACATGACACAGTACTTATTGACCATAATCCTATCAGAGTCAGACCCTATCCAATACCTATCCATTTTCAGTCACAAGTCGAGAAAGAATTGGATGAGATGATACGATTAGAAATAATCGAACCATCCACTTCAGCATACTCTTCGTCTATTATTATTGTTCGAAAGAAAGACAATAACATTCGCATTTGCGTTGATTATCGCAAATTGAACCAAGTTACGAAGTTTGATGCTGAACCTATGCCTTCGCTAGAAGAGCTACTAAACAAACTTTCTAATTCTAGATTCTTTACCAAACTTGACTTGTCGAAAGGTTATTGGCAAGTTCCTTTAACTGAACGAGCCAAACCTCTTACCGCTTTTTCTACACCTAGGGGTTTATTTCAATGGAATTTCATGCCTTTCGGCCTTATGAACGCCCCTGCTACATTCGTACGCATGATGCGTCGAATTCTTTCATATCGTACTGATGTCATAGCATACTTAGACGATATCTGTCTGTTCAGTGATTCCTGGGAAGATCACTATCTGGGTTTATACGAATTACTGTCTACTCTTCGCGAGTATAATTTACTGCAAAACCCTCTAAAGCCTTTATAGGATTTAGCGAGATTTCTTTCCTGGGTCATCGTGTTGGTCATGGTCTTTTAAAGACAGAGGACCACAATGTTTCAAAAATACTAAACATTTCTGTCCCTAAGACGAAGAAACAAGTACGGAGTCTCTTAGGTTTGGTACAATTTTACGGACGATTCATTCCGAATCTGTCCTCCATTATGGCACCGCTTTCTACTTTACTGAAGAAAGGATCGCCTAATCTGATCCGCTGGTCTCAAGAATGTCAATCCTCATTGGACCAGATTAAAACTCTATTTTCATCTCCACCTATCCTTAGGTTACCTACTATTGAAAAGACTTTTGTTCTTCGAAGTGACGCCTCGTCTAATGGGATTGGGGCAGCACTTATGCAGGAGTATTCTGATACTCTGCATCCGGTGATGTATATCTCTAGGAAATTAAATGCTGCAGAAAGGAATTACTCGGTTTTAGACCGTGAATTATTGGCTATGGTATGGTCAATTCTCAAGTTGCAAAGATTCCTTCTAGGCGCACATTTCATTGTGGAAACCGACCAGAAAGCTCTTACTGCTATTCAGAATAAAAACTTGAAGAGCTCGAGGTCCACTCGATATGCCATAGCTCTTCAACCATTTCATTTTACGGTGCGAGCTATCCGTGGTTCGGATAATGTGATGGCAGACATTCTGTCCAGATGCCCACACGATTCCACTTAATTCTTCTGTCATATATATTTCCTGATATACAGTCCACTACTATAATGACATATCAGCACATATGTTCTCACTTTTTGGGAATTTATAACATTGTACCATATCATTTCCTTTTTCTATTACCGATTTTGTCATAACGGAAGAAGGCTTAGTTAGCAATATATGGGCCAAAAGTTCATATGGCCACAATTTATATATTGTATTTTGATTAATGTATTAAGAAATTTAGCATATACAATAAAGATTTGTGTTATTGATATTTTCGCAGCACATCATTGACGTCTGCGAGAGTATGGACATTATGTCAACCGTGAAGTATGTCAAGTTCTTACCTACTTTGGAACGATTATATCCATGTCTACGAGGAACAGCTGATTTATTAGTATTGATTAGTAATGCATTGTATAATGTACTTTTTGTTTTAAGATGTGTAATTTTATAGTGCGGTATATTAGTATATGGGAGCCGCGGTAGCATAGTATATGGTTACCGCTGTTTGCTACAACACGATTCATTGAAAATTTTTTAATACGGCTCCTGATGATAAGCCCCAAATATTTAGCTATTTCATAGATTTGTATGAGTATGATTTGGCTTGCATTATGATGTTGCCATCACTGTGGCGTATGTTGGTATGACACCTGTTTGCACAACACCTGGATAAATATTTAACATAGATTTGTACATGATTAGGGCATTATGATGTTGCCATCACTGTGGCGTATGTTGGTAGCACCTCCCTGGAATATACGTGTACATTTAGGGAAATATTTTCTCTAAGGATCTGAGATATAATCTCAGTTTCGCTCCATGCGTCGAGCTAGCCTCATATTAGGCATTATATCCGCGCATCATACGTGCGTTAGGAGCCTGTTTTTTCTGGCTCTAGGATTCAAAAAAAATGTTTCATTTTTTTTCCCGGGGGGTGCGGTAATCTGTTACGCACCGAATTTTTTCCGAAGACATTGTGTAATTATTTTCTAAAGACATTGTATAATTAACTTGTCTGAATTGTACACTTTAATTTTTTTCGGTCAAAGCTAGATAACCCTTGTTTGACTGTGATTACCATTTTCAATGATGGTTACCTTCTCTTGTGACGGGACAAGTCGGTCCATTTTTTGAACGATGTGTGGTCATTCTCCTTATATGGTAGTATCGGTCAACTGTTTCTTGGAATGATTGAAACCAGTGTTGAGGTTTTTATTCATGTCCATATAAGGCGCGATTTATTACAAATCTTTATCTGGAATGTTTCCTACATCGTCTCGTTTTGATTCTTACTCAGGTGTATGCGTTCTGCGCATGTCCGGACGTTAGGTGTGCTTGAGAGGCTTTCCTGTCGGGGAGTCTATGAAAGTTGTGAAGCAGAGAGGACGCTTCTTGCGTCTGTGATTCTTTGATAGGGAATTAGGAGTCCTATTGTGAGTTAGTTTAGCTTACAAGGTCCTTCCCTTGATGATTCAAAACGCCTGGAGGCGTGTGTTTTGTGGTGTTGATTTCGAAGCAAGGTAATACCTCATTTATGTTTCAAATCTGTAATCTAACTTTATGTTGACAATGGTCGATCTCTGCTCACTTACGAATTACAGAAAGAGAGGTTCTTCTACTAGAAGTCACGCCGCAGGTATCTTCATACCTGAGATTAATATGTACACGGGTCATACTTAGCCCGAAGGACAGTTCTATGTTCTATGAACGTCGCTATGTCAGCGATTGCACCTACGTCGAGGTTAGACTTAGGAATGCCTGTAAAGGTCAGCTTGACCTATACTCCTGGAACACCATCCTCGTGCGACGTATGATTAGACTCATTTAGCACATCTGATCAGTGAGAGGAGTATTGATGCACTTTTGTAATATTGGAGCCAACAGTATAATCCTCTTGTCGCCATATCATTTTTTGAATATATGCCAGATGCATTGATGAACATAACTTATGCTGAATTTCGTGAACTGTCATGACTATGGTTTATTGTGAAATGGATGTACAGTTACCTGTCTTGTGGCTTCAGAAAATAAACGATGGAAAACGTCAATAGCAGTTTATACCTTTATATGACTTTCCATGTCATACCACATATGTTGTGAACTTGTGAAACCACATCACCCACACTCACAGCAAGCAACAACAAACCAGACAAGACACCTCACACTGCAACCTATTATATCCCTGGTGTCTATAGGGGTGGTACTCTACTGGGCTGCTGATTATCAACGACTTAGGACTGATACCTGTAACGTCCATAGTGGCCAGATTTGTGGTCTATCATCTTTAGCGGCCAGTAGTCAGCCTAAATCCACCCTTATCAGCAAGCTTCAATGGAGAATCCATAACGAGGAACAGAAGAGTGGTAATATCCTGCGAGCAGGCTTGCTCAACCCACCTCGACTCCTTACTGGAAAGGAAACAGATAGTCATGTACTGATTACAGGCGTACCGTTCGACAGAGAAAAAAGGAGGAAACATTTGAAGTGAAGTAACGGAGAACACGATACATGAATGTAGTGTCCGACTTAAGAGAAGAGTCGGCTCCAACTGAGTTGGCCGTAGGCCGAACTTTCAAACGGGGGTGTATGTGACGCTGCGGTTTTCTCACCATCTCTCTCTTTTGTCTATTTATTTTCCACTGCACAGCTCTCCAATTGCTAGAAATGAAACCATTTCTCTTCAGATTTTTTTCATTCTTATAATGAGAAAAGTCTTTCTCTCCCTAGTCTTCTTTACACTAGTACTTGCTAACACCGCTATTTGTCACAGCCAAGGCAGATAAATTATCTATTCGGTCACTGGATGGGCCATTCCATTTGTATAATATTTCAAGCTAGGGACGGCAAGCCTAAAAGTGGACATTTTGTATCGTTAACGAGAAGCTTGTAAATCAAAATTGGGCGGGGAAGGGGGGGGGGGGGGGGGGGTGGAAGGTTGACTTGACCGTAGATTTGCACAGTGAAAACTCGGACCAGTTTAAAATGAAGTAATTGTATCTACTGCGACCAAGTTCCCACACAAACTTGTGTGAGTGCTGGTGGAACGATGCCACCAACAGGTCACCCACCCTTGCACCGGTAGAGGCCATAAGAAAAATGTTGGAGGGAAATTTTAAGGCATTCGCCGGTAACTATCATTCGAAGCAGAAGCCAATGAGCCTCAACCGAGGGTAGTTTGTGGTTGCTAAATCCGTGAGGGTTCAGTTGAGCGAGTAAGTGATCAAATAGATAACCTTTTAAATGTATTTTCTTTTCAGTGACAGAAATTGTTATTTGCAAATTTACATGTTACTCAACTGTTTCTAATGTATGTGCTCATTGAAGTCATAATTAATCACTGATTAAATCTCACATCATTGCAGAGATATGAAAGGGTGAAATAGTTGATGTATAATTGTATTGTTACTTTGGGATTTGCATACTGAACCTATCAGAACAGAAAGTGCAACAGTAGTCTGTCTACTTGCTTTTTCTTATAATGTTCCATTGTTCTTGGTCAAGACTCTACAAACTTGATAAGAGTGTTCTCAATCACATTTTTTATCCCTTTGTCTCATATTGGACATGAGTGTGTTCATCATGGAATATTATCTAAAGGTATTTAATGCACTTCAATGCATATACCAGGTTGAGGATTGAAGAGCTACAGTTATATGTATATTTCAGACAGAAACTAGGACTAAGAATATTTACAATTATTTAGCCATTTAATGAATTTACCACTTGACTGATGAAATGTAAGCAATAATACCCAACATGTTTACAGCAACATGGGAAACTATTACCCAGTGGTTCTCAAACCATTGCTGACAGTGACCCCAAAATGAGTACTGCTGTATGGGCACAATGTGAACCAGTGTTTCTCAACCATTTATTGACTACATTCCCAAACATCGTAGTTTGTTAAACTAAGTGTCCCATGTGGAAAACCACTGCTGTAAATAAGCAGACAGCCAGATAGAGGTTGAGAACTCCAGATGCGCTTATACTGTCAGTTAAGTAAGAGTATTTCATAGATACTTTATAACACTTTGTTATTTAATGTTAGCTATGATTGTTTTAATTTGATTTCTGATGGACGCTTATCGCCCATCAGACATAGGAGATGATTGCTCTTGAAACACCACTAAAGGGACTTCAATTGTTTCATCATCCAGTCCAACCAGGTTACGAGGTGAGGGTATAAAACCTGTTTACCCTCCCAACCATAACCTTTCAACCAGTTTACCCTACCAACCATACCCTATCAACCAGTTTACTCTACCAACCATATCCTATCAACCAGGTAACCCATATCATACCAATCATCCTATACAAGAGTACAACTCTAGGGTGTCGTACCAGGTGACTCTAACCGAATCATAGTCCAATAAGCAGAAAGGTATTCAGCAGGGCTGACTTACTTCATCTGTGTTTGTGATGTGCACTGAGTCCAGGGAAGCAAACTCTGCCACCCTCTGAAACCATAGAACTATTTAACTGTACCTCAGTGCTGGGACAGACCAAACCAAGAGAGTCAGAACACCAATCATCTCAGCAGCTACTACAGTACTTGAGGAGACGAGTATAACACCTACCAGCAAAACTACCATAGAAAAGATCTCCTGGTCCACATGATGACCATAGTTTTGATTTTGTTTTTCTCAACAGAACCTACACATTTTTGTTCACTTGTAAATCTTTAAAAGTTGTGAGAATCTATTTCTTTTTTAAATTCAACATAACAGAGACTGTTGGTAATTATTTCTTGTTACTTTTATTTGTGTTGTATTTTGTTTTTAAACATAAATCTACACTATGGGGGCTGAGCCGTAATCAAACTAACTTATAGTTTGTCGGGATATTTTATTCAATATGGCTGAACACCAAATCTCTTTTCTCAAACTTATGTACTTTACATAGTTCTTTTGTAGGATTCTTGAGAAAGAAAACCAGCAGCTTCGGGCAGATAGGGCTCGTGATCCTTGGTTGGTAGCTTATCTAAGAGAAGGAACTCTGAATTCAAACCACCGCTGCCTTGCGGGAATATCCATTTATGGAATTGGCTTCGGGAGTAAACCCTGAGGATAAATCCGGAGTCGGAGTCCCTAAGGCAGTCTAATGTCGATTCGACATTATTCTGGCAACTCCTGCGACATGGCTGGTACCAAACAATATCGGCTACTGCCGTTCCTTTGGTGCCACCGGCTGTGTGGAGAGGGGGAACATGCTGCATGGGCAACAGCTTGATCTCCATATAACTGTGCCCAAGCTCGCGCCCTGGAGAGGACACTCCAGCTTCACCCTATAGGTGTCGGCAAAACACGGGAAGTAGCAGTTACCGGTTATAAGCATTTTGCCCAATTGGCGTAGGGCATGGCGCCAGGGGCTACTTCCGACAGTGGGAGAGGTTCTAGGATCTCACTGGACAGCTACCGCCCGCTTCAAGCTGGGCAGCCCCCAGTCAATAAGGTGTTGTCCCGCCACTGTCTGCTTTCCCCATTGGGTGCATGGGGATTAGGGTCAAACCCGAACTGTGGACAGAAAATTTTGCACCAAGCAATTATAGAATAAATAGAAATAATCAAACTCTCAGATTGGGATGCTGGAACGTCAGGACTATGTTGACTGGACTATCCGAAAACCTACAGGATGTAAACGATGTAAAGAAGACAGCCATAATTAATGATGAGCTTAAACGACTTCATGTGGATATAGCTGCACTTCAGGAAACGCGCCTGGCGGGCTCTGGAACGGTGAGCGAGAAGGACTACACATTTTATTGGCAAGGGAAAGATCTTAATAAAGCTAGAGAACACGGAGTAGGTTTTGCGGTCAAAAAATCGCTAACTAAAATGGTTGAACCAGGCGAGAATGGATCAGAACGCCTGTTAACGCTCCGCCTGCAAACTAGCACAGGTCCCATCACCCTTGTCAGTGTGTATGCTCCTACTCTGTACTCTGCCTCAGAAGCTAAAGATGAGTTCTACGAGAATCTAACAGCAATTATCAAAAGCATACCTAGGCAAGAACAGCTTGTTCTCCTTGGTGACTTTAACGCTAGAGTGGGTGCCGATAATGTTTCATGGCCTTCATGTCTGGGCAGGTTTGGTATTGGCAAGATGAATGAAAATGGACAACGGCTCTTAGAGTTGTGCGTCCACCATGACCTCTGCGTGACCAACACCTACTTTCAGACAAAACCCCAGCATAAGGTGTCATGGAGACACCCACGATCCAAGCACTGGCACCAACTTGACCTGATTCTCGTCAGAAGGCCACTCCTCAGGTCTGTGCTCTCCACGCGCTCGTACCATAGTGCAGACTGTGATACAGATCAACTCCTTGGTTTGCTGCAAAATCAGAGCACAACCAAGAAAACTCTATCGTGTCAGACATGAAGGGAAACCACGCACTGATACCAGCAAGATGTCAGACCCTTTCATGATCGCTCAATTCACTGCGACCTTCGAGAAAGTGCTCAGTAGCCCTCAGCATGGTGATACTATTACAGAGAACTGGGAGCATCTACGCAACACCATTCAAAGTACTGCACTTGCCACCTTTGGTAAGAAAACAGCAAAGTCAAATGACTGGTTTGATGCTTCATCAGATGTGATGGCACCTGTCATTGAAGCTAAGCGCAGTGCTATGAATGAATACAAACGTTCACCGAGTGCCAGAACCCTACAGATCCTGAGGGCTACGAGAAGCAAAGTTCAACAAACTGCTCGACGCTGTGCAAATGACTACTGGCTCCAGCTCAGTGAGAGCATCCAGATCGCAGCGCAAACAGGCAACATTAGACAAATGTATGACGGTATAAAGAAAGCACTTGGCCCCCATAAAAGTAAGACGGCACCGCTAAAAACCATCAGCGGAGAGAAGCTAACCGATAAGGGTAAGCAGATGGAGAGGTGGGTCGAGCACTACTCTGAGCTTTACGCTAGAGACAATACCGTTACGCCTGCAGCCCTTGATGGTGTCAACAGTCTGCCAACTATGGAGGAGCTGGATGCCGAACCAACATTAGAGGAACTCAGCAAGGCCATTGATAGCTTGGCCTCTGGCAAAGCACCAGGCAGTGATGGGATTCCTCCTGATTTAATCAAATGCTGTAAGAGCACGCTATTACATCCCCTGCATAGGATGCTGTGCCAGTGCTGGGAAGAGACAACTATTCCTCAAGACATGCGAGATGCCAAGATTGTAACACTGTATAAAAATAAAGGAGACAGAAGTGATTGCAATAACTACAGAGGCATCTCTCTTCTTAGTATTGTTGGTAAGGTTTTTGCCAAAGTCATCTTAATGCGACTACACAAGTTAGCTGAGCGCATATATCCAGAGTCACAGTGTGGATTCCGAGCTGGCAGATCAACAACAGACATGATCTTCTCTCTCCGCCAGCTTCAGGAAAAATCAAGAGAGCAGAAAAGACCATTATATATCGCCTTTATAGACCTCACAAAAGCATTCGACCTGGTTAGTAGGGATGGACTCTTTAAAATCCTCCTGAAAATAGGCTGCCCTTCTAAAATGCTGGAAATGATAAAGTCATTCCATGACGGCATGAAGGGAACAGTCCAATATGCTGGAAGCACGTCACAGCCCTTTGATATACGAAGTGGCGTTAAACAAGGCTGTGTTCTGGCTCCGACCCTCTTCGGAATCTTCTTTGCCTTACTCTTGAAACATGCATTCAGAGATGCAACTGAAGGAATATGCCTTCACACTAGGTCAGATGGCCGTCTGTTTAATCTTTCAAGGCTGAAGGCAAAAACAAAAATCAGAAGGGTCACTATAAGAGACTTGTTGTTCGCTGATGATGCTGCAGTCGTCACTCAAAGCCAACAGGAGCTTCAGAGCTTGATGAATCGCTTCACTAAAGCATGCAAGGACTTTGGCCTCACAATAAGTCTAAAGAAAACGAATGTGCTGAGTCAGGATGTGGGTGCTGCACCAGTTATCACTATCGATAACTATGAATTGGCAGTGGTGCACCACTTCACATACCTAGGGTCTACCATCAATGACAAACTCTCACTGGATACAGAAATCGACAGCCGCATTGGCAAAGCTGCAGCTACCTTTACCCGCCTCACATCGCGTGTTTGGGGAAACTCTAAACTCACAATGAAGACCAAAGCTGCGGTATATAATGCCTGCGTCACCAGCACACTCCTATATGGCAGCGAGACCTGGACGACCTATGCTAAGCAAGAAAGAAGGCTCAATACCTTCCATTTGCGGTGTCTACGCCGCATCCTCGGCATCTCGTGGAAAGATAAAGTGACAAATGTCGAGGTGTTGTCACGTGCTGGCCTTCAAAGTATGTATACGCTTCTTAGACAGCGCAGACATCGCTGGCTTGGCCATGTTCGCCGCATGGATGATGGTCGCATCCCAAAAGATATCTTCTACGGACAATTAGCAGATGGCAAGAGAACAGTTGGGCGACCACAGCTGAGGTTCAAAGATGTGTGCAAGAGAGATATGAGGAAACTGGACATGGATCCAGCAACATGGGAGGATGAAGCTGCCGATCGCACTAAGTGGCGATGCTATTTACGGCGCCACCTCAGATTGGGCGAAGAGAGGCTCACACAAGAAGCAGAGGTGAGGAGAAAACGTCGAAAGGAGCACCAGGAAAATAAGCAGCTGAGGGCTGTCACCTCAGGGGCGCATTCCCATAGTCAGTTATGACTGAAGGGGCTATTATTATTATTATTATTATGAGAAAGAATTTATCGTTCTTTATATATCATGTTTAGCTGCCAGAATTCTCTTTGCATTAAGGATTTTAGTAGACTATTTCCCGAGGAGAGGCAGTTTCTTCGAGCACATAGACTATCATATAGATGGTATTATTTCATTCATCCAATCTGTCACTCTCTCTTCAAAATCACCCCCACAATCCGTGCGTGCGTGCGTTTGTTCATGTGTGTATGTGAGTGTATGTGTGAAACATTACATTAGTATGTCATCAGCATTATTATTTCTTTTTT
Source organism: Oreohelix idahoensis (assembly GCA_024509875.1). NCBI lineage: Eukaryota > Metazoa > Mollusca > Gastropoda > Stylommatophora > Oreohelicidae > Oreohelix > Oreohelix idahoensis. Next base: position 238,476 of record JAMPIV010002202.1, read on the forward strand.
CTCTTCTTATGGAGCATGGAGGCACCTCACACGATGGAAAAAGCTGGATCAAGTATGGTGAAGATTGTAACAATTCACTCCCCTGAGGTAGTTTCTGCTATGGGACTACATTTACCGGTACTTTTTACTTTTATGCTGAAAACTGAAAAATACACCCCCTTTTTTACGTTCTATGACTAGGTAAATCTAAGGGGGCACTTGAAAACCTTGCATACCCTCCAGGGGGTAACGCGGTCATTAAAAGTTGAGAACCACTGGTCTCAACCAAACAAGTCGACAATAAGCATTATATAATAATTATTATTATACGTGTGTAGTATAAGTTATAAATTCGGATAATCCGTGCTCTGCGTCTCAGTCCATACACCAACGGGAAGTTCCGATTAATTCCTTGAATTGAAAACAGAATTCCCGATATTAAGTGTCGCACAATCATTCATTTCGCCCCCCTTACGAACACGACAGGGCTACATTCGACGGACAATACCAGGTATCTTATATCATTTCTTATTTTAAGTGGTAGTAAACGGTGATATTAATTTATATGGAACAATTAATTCTCGGCACTTGGAGACAATGTCACTAAAGAAACAAAAATCAAGTATCTCAATGTCCAACACAAAGAGACTCTGTTCACTACAAAAGCGTGCAGTGCGTCTAGTTTCTGACAACTGCCTAACTCAGTGTGTAGATTTCTATAAAAATCTCCGAATACTGCCCTTAAGAAAGCGCCTTCTGTTTAACAAAGCTAAATTTGTTCACAAAATCCTGTCACACAATGCTCCAGCATATCTGTGGCCAATGTTCAATACGCAGTCTACGCTTTAACAGATTGCAAGTGCCCAAGCCTAGGCTTGACTTATTCAAGAAAAGCTTAGCGTACTCTGCTGCTCATCTTTGGAATTGTCTTCCATATAACCTAAGAAACAACCTCAGTCCCTATTTATACAATCATAGACGAATACTTTCTGAATTCTGATTACATGCCCCCCTACGGCTTATAACATCACTGTAGTTTCTCTAATTGCAAAGTTATGCATGCCAAGTGTGCTATATTAATATTTTACTAGGAATTTCTTGATGTGGATTATTCAGTATGAAAGGTGAGCGAAAAAAGCTTAGTCGTGCCCACTCTGCTTTGAAAATGCTCATCGTTTTGGTACATAATCTTGCCATCAATTAATAACAACTAACCTATCAGAAACAACCTCAGTACCTATTTATACAATCATAGACTTTTTGAATAGCGACGGTATCCTTTCTCAAATGATCATTAGAACAAAACTCCAGCACCATTATCTGATTCACATGACTCAGACCGATTGGGGCTCCTAAGCTCTTGTCTCTCGGCAAAGTATCTGAGATTTTCAGTCTTATGTAAAAACTTTGATCAAGGCAAATTGTAGAAGTTAACTGGCTCTACCACCTCATAAAGCTGGACCTAGTAAAGTTCATTCATAACCCTCCACTCCCAAAGGAGCATAAGCCCTCAACAGACATGTGGTGAAGTGGGAAGTTATAAATACTTATAGGGAACTTAGTGTACTGACTGAGATCAGCTGTGAAGGTATCTATATCTATTAAGAGTAGTGTATTATAGATAACCTTACTTGCTACCACATATCTATATATCTCAGTCAGAATTATTCTGGAATAGTGTGATGCTACGTTATGTGTCTAGGGTATGAGTATGGTGAAGTGTAAGTCACAACAACAGACAGATAAACAATTTAATTTAATCCACTACTCTTGACAACACTGTGACACTCACATACATATAACACTCTACAAAGATATCTTAAAAGAGTCACTGATTAACTTTCAAATAACAATATGTATTCATTACTGGCATGAATGAATATGTGTCCTGATTCAACTACAAGGGAACCAGGAATCACAATCAATTTAAATTACAAGTTATGTACAGAATGTATTTAATATGAATATTGTGTGACATATATTATTACAAATGTTCTATGTGTGTCAGTTGTGTAGTAGTAAAATGAGGTAATACTGGTTTTGTTTTGTTCAAGCTCTGTTGGTATTTGTCATCATGACTTCAATAGTTTGTCTTTAGGGACCAGTATTGGAGATGTTCACAGTTCCTGATTTTAAGACAAGTAAATTCCCCTCTTAATGTTAATTTTAAAAAGTCAGTTCAAGATGAGGGGACATAATGTTGAGCTCAGCTGGCCAACTCTGCTTATCTTGAGTGATGGCGGCAGGAAAGGACTCCTCTGCTCGAATTCTCCTCTGGGCTCAGGAGACACCTCACTGATAGCTAAAAAGACCAAGGAGTATGCTGTCCGACTCTGGATTCAGCAAATCTCTGACCAGATGCTGCTCAGTACCATCAAGACCACTGTCCCTGAAATCAAGAAGGATGCACCTTCTACTTCATAACTAATTTATATTCTCTTTTACACTGATCACAATACATCACAAACATTGCGTTCAGAGCGTTAGGCCAACAGTCAGCTTCATTTGAAATACTTTATTCCAGTATTACCCTTCTTAATGGTTACTACGCCTCTGCACTTCCAGCATTATTTCTTTCTAGTCAATCATCCAGGTGTCAGTGTACTGTTTGGCCATTCCATGCCGTTTTACTTCTCTCCGACACCCTCTGTTCAGGCTGGAGCATTTTAGGCTTTACCTCACGTTTGCCACTGAACTACACATATATATACAGGCATAAATCAACAATTCACATTCAATTTTCATTAAAAGATACTAAATGGTTCAAGCTTACCACAATTCATACGAATAACACAGATACGTTGATTAGCAATGAATTCTGGCACAAACTGGCACAAATTTCCATCTGCTTATCTTCAGCGTCCGATTGGCTTCACGCATGCTTTATCAAGTTATTTAAAGCAAGTGGTTTGTCCCAAGTGTGTATATCAGCGAGCAATGAGCCACGTTTCGACGAAAAAATGTTCTGAGATCGAAACCAAGATAGTATTTATAGCCCGACCAATCGTGGTTAGGCTTTCATTTGTTGCGCTCCAATCAATTTGGAGTTTACATGGTAGGCTATTTCTCTAACGTAAATTTTTTTCAAACACGTTAAAAAAAACTTTGATCTTGAGAAGGGGAAGGCAAATTCAGCGAAGGAAGTTAACTGGCTCTACCACCTCATAAAGCTGGACCTAGTAAAGTTCATTCATAACCCTCCACTCCCAAAGGAGCATAAGCCCTCAACAGACAGACACCTGCCAAGTCCTCCTGTCACGTGCCATCATTTCAAGTTCTTTCCACGTTCTCCTCATCATTTTCACCTCTGTTTCCAGCTCTCTTCTCCATGTGCTTCTTGGTCTACCTCTGCCTCTCTTGCCCTGGGGGTTCCAGAACAAGGACTGCCTTTTAATGCTATCCACAGGTTTCCTCAGTGTGTGTCCTATCCATCGCCATCGTCTTTTTCTCATCTCTTGTTCCACTGGCACTTGTCTGGTTCTTGTCATCAGTTCCACGTTGGTAACCTTGTCATACCATTTTAATCCTTCTATTCTACGCAAGCACCCGTTTATGAAAGTCTGTAGCTTTTGGGTTGTTGTTTTTGTTGTTCTCCATGTCTCTGAGCCATACAATAGGACTGACTTCACATTTGAGTTGAAGATTCTTATTTTCGTGTTGGATCCGATTTCTCTTGATCTCCATATATTTCCCAATGCACTGAAAGCTCCTCTTGCTTTTTGTATTCTTATTTTGATATCAGTGTCTGTCCCTCCAACGTTGTCTATATTGCTGCCAAGATATGTGTACGATTCTACATCTTGTATTGGTATTTCTTCAAGTTCAGCCCTGTTATCATTACCTGCATTTATTCTCATTATTTTTGTCTTTTCCCTGTGTATTTTCAGACCCAATTGCTGTGACCTCTCATCGAGGGTTTTTAATTTGTCCTGCATCTGATTAAGGTTATGGGACAGAAGAGCCAAGTCATCAGCAAAATCCAGATCATCCAACTGCTTAGACAGAGTCCACTGGATTCCATTTCTGTTGTGTGTTGTCGATGTTCTCATAACCCAGTCTATTGCTAGTAAGAAAAAAATGGAGACAAGAGGCATCCCTGTCGCACTCCCGTTCTTATCCCAAACGGTTCTGTAAGCTGTCCTTCATGAAGAACTCTGCATGTCATGAAAATGGGGACCTAGTAAAGTGAATTCTGTAAAACATCACTCTCTTACGACAGTATCTTTACTGCCGTTGGAGATTGAGGTATTACAGAAGCGTTTTGCCTCGCTACAATGGAAAAAAAGATATTGATGCTGAAGATCAGTGCTGTTAACTTACAGCAACAGCTCGAAGACTTCCAAAGTCTTTGCCGCCACAAGGAGTACTTCTCTTCATACTACAACAAAAACTCCTGGATAATGTGTCTGGTGTATCCTGTTGCTCTAAGGATTCTTCTCACACTTCCAGTGTCAGTGGCAATGGTGAACGCAATTTCTCAAAGCTAGCACCTTTGCAATCTCAGTAGCATCTATCACAATTTGTTGAAAATCTTCATCACAACTGAATATCTTTTCCTAGATTGTGAACCATTGCTTCTTGATCTTTAACTCATATGTTTATTTCAGCTGAATTTCAATCAGATTCCTTATTTTGGTATAGCTTGCTTGTAAGATTGACTTTAAAAAGGATGATGTACCATGTAAGAAGGGAAACTACAAACTTGCAATAGCAAGGGCCTTATCTTCAATTCCGGAAGTACGAGAGTTAGTCAGTAAATAGGTCACAAATGGCTATTAAAATAAACTAAATACGATACGAACTTGAAAACCATTTATTATTGCACTTACATTTCCCCTTATTTCTCAACATAATCTCCACCAACTCTGATACACTTTTCCCATCGCTTTATCGGTGCTTCAAAACTTGCAGCATAGAAGTCTTTGGTCTGCTGTCTCAAGCCACATTCGCACCTCACGTTCAACCTATTCATCATCCGCGAAACGTTTGCCGCCAAGGTGAGTTTTTAGTGGACCAAACAGGTGGAAATCGCTCGGGGCTAAGTCGGGGCTGTAAGACGGATGTTCTAGAATCTAGAAGTTGCCACCCTAGTTGTTCAATTTTCTTCTGGGTTAATCGAGCCGTATGTGGTCTGGCATTGTCGCGATGGAGCAGTACCCCTCTAGTCAGTAGGCCTGGAAGTTTTCTTCGAATTGCATCCCGAAGCATCAACAGAACTTCACAGTACGATGCAGCATTCATATTCTCACCTTTCGTCTGGAAATGGGTTAACAGCACTCCTTGAGAATCCCAAAACACTGTAAGCAAAACCATCCCTGCTAACTGCATAACCTTGAATTTCATGGCAGAATATGAAGAAGGATGTTTCCATTGTATTGAAACACGCTTTAATTCGAGTTGGTTGTGATGCACCCATGATTCGTCCCCAGTAACAATCCTGTTAAGCATGTCTTCTCGTTCATCTCCATACCGAGAGAGATGTTGCAAGGACAGGCCCATTCGGTTCATTTTGTGTTCCTCGGTCAGTTGTCTGGGAACCCACCGTGAGCACACTTTCCGGAAATTCAAACGATCATGCATTATGTTGTAGGCTAAACCATGAGAACACCCTATTGCAGTTGCTACACTGTCTATCGTTACTCGCCTGTCAGCTCGAATCATCGCCCCAACCCGCCGCACAGATTCTTCAGTCGCAATCTGAAGAGGACGACCAGGTAGGTCTTCATCAGCAATTTGTGAGCGTCCTTGAGAAAATTTATCGACCCATTTATGTACCGCTTTACGCGACAAACACTTCTCACCATAAACAGGAAACATTTCCTTATGAATATCCTTTGCAGGAAATCCTGTTCACCCCCAAAAAAAAACGCACAACAGCAAGCTGCTGTTCGGTCGTACACACCACGAGCACGGTCGCCATTTTTATCTGAGTTGCGCATGCGACACCTAACGTTTGCCACTTAAAGTAATCATCAATCTGGATGTTGCTGCCACCTAATGACACCTTTAGAAACTACTAACTACAATTTTCAGCTTTCACATATCAGTTTGTGACCTACTTATTGACTTCCCCTCGTATTTCCAGATGAACCTTCTAAGCTCGAGTCATCAAAATCTCTATTAAAGCATAAGATATATATATATATATATATATATATATATATATATATATATATATATATATATATATATATATATATATATATATATATATATATATATATATATATATAAACAAGATAATATCTCAGTGGTTTAAAAGTATTGATCCGACTCTCCCATCTATTTCACTCAATGGCTTAACAGTTATGTCTAAGTCTGATATGCTAGCTAGTTAGAATTTGCCAACGCTGAGTCACTGCAGAGAAATAATTATAGATCTGTTGAACTAAACTGAAGAAACTAGTTTCTTTCAGACAACACGTAGCGGCATCAATGACTACCTAGTTTAAAGAGTGGGCGCAAAATTGCAGGGCACAAAAAATGCACGTGGGTTTATGTCTAAGGCTCTCTTTTGTACGCCGTTTTCTTTGCCTTTCATGTTACTCCCTTTATCATAACCTTCGTAAGGTAGGTTCGCTGGGAGGACAACATTAGACACTCTCTGAAGGACTGAAGACTAGACTGGCATCATGCCAAACGGAAGACAGCTGATAGAATAATATGACGCTCTCTCTCTCTCTCTCTCTCTCTCTCTCTCTCTCTCTCTCTCTCTCTCTCTCTCTCTCTCTCTCTGGCAAACCTCTATACTCCGGAATAGAAGAGGAATGACTAAGTAGTAATAGGTAATGCAGCAACCGGGGACAGAAAATTGACTGAGACAAGGTAATATTGAAGAAGCTAAAACAGTCAGTTACTTGCAATATTATCGTTTCCAAATTTTTACTCTATCAAGGCTTAGCTGAAAAGACTCGTTTAACATGTTCTAAAAACAAAATACACTTCTGTTGATTCTATATTGTTCAACAAACATAACAAAGGGGGCAATACTTTCTCAGCCTATCGTCGACGTAGTACAACTTTATTCCATCACCACTTCAGCTTGTTTTGAGAAAACGTTTTTGTGTTACTAATTTAAAAGAAGGATATATCTCATTAAAATGAAACTTTGCATGATGATCCAAACTACTAACTGTAAGGCACTGTGTGAAATGATAGATTAAACTATACGACGTCGATTTATGACCTCAGGTCAGTTTTGGTCAAAAGTGGAAATGGAATAAAGGTTATGTCGCGGGAAAATATTGCGATTTCATCAAGTCCTTTACGTTTCCCTTACTCAAAGTTTTAAGCAATATGCCTTTAGTGTCACGGATTGCCTCCCCTGCTTTGCAGAAGTGGTCAAACAGTTGCCAAAACTCAAGAGTATCTAAATGGGTCGTCAAATGTGTCTACCTTCGCAGAAGATTATTCTTGGCAGAGATGTAGATAGAAAAGTAATAACGCTTCTACCTTAAGGGAACTTTCACAAGATAATTCAGAAGTCAAGAACAATACGCCGAACATTAGTTAACTTATATCTGTCCGTCGCCTTTTGTGAAGGATTTAAGCAATGGTTTTTAGCCCGTTAACGCCCCTAGCTGAGTTAATTCAGCGAATTTCCTCTTATAATGGTAAAGCTGTGTTTAGAGGTAAATATATATATATATATATATATATATATATATATATATATATATATATATATATATATATATATATATATATATATATATATATATATATATACTACTCGTCAAAAGTCAAGGGCCACTTAGAAAAACCTTGGTTGAAACCATAAAACAAATCTGATATAAACGTAATTGGTATCGGTCAAAACGGCATTTATTGAATACCAAATTGACATGTCACGTAAAGAAATGGAAACACACATTCAAACGCAATGAAGCTGTGAAGTGTGTCACCCACCTTTTCAAAAGTCACACAATAGATATTGGACAAATAGACATTTCAAAATCGGGTATGACCACCGTTTGCAGCAAGACATTCAAGACAGCGTAGACGCATCGAGTCCACAAGGGACAGAAGAGTATCCTGAGGAACAGCTTGCCATTCCTGAAGCAGAAATGCAGTCAGCTATGCAACATCCATTGGCAGGGGGTGATTTGTTTATAATCTTCGATCAAGGACATCCCAGAGGTGCTCAATCGGAGAAAGGTCAGGTGAATGAGCTGGCCACGCCATCCTGATGATCCCATGTTCCCAAATAAACTCATTCACCACACGAGCTCAATGGGGTCGAGCGTTATCATCTTGGAGGATGGCATTACCACCTATGGCCTCCAGAGCAGGCTGAACAATTGGTCTCAAGATTTCATTCTGGTATCTTGGACCGGTCAAGTTGCCTTGGATGATGTAGAGTGGGGTCCTGCCGTGTCTGTAGAAGCCTCCCCAGGCCATGACAGAACCCCTACCATAACGATACACCTCTCGAATTGTGTCATCAGTAAATCGCTCTCCTGGTCGTCTCCAAACTCGAATCCTGCCATCATTGAATGACACAGTAAAGCGAGATTCATCAGTGAAGAGAACTTGACTGCATTGTTGCCTTGTCCATCGGACGTGCTCGCGACACCAAGCAACACGGGCTCTGCGATGAGCAGGAGTAAGAGGGATTCTGACTGCAGGAAGTTGAGCAGCCAGTCCAAATTCATGTAAACGTCTGCGAATGGTGCTTTGACTGACATTAACGTTTACAGTTTGTCTCAGCTGACATCTTAGAGTGGAACAAGTCACTGTTCAATGGCGCAGGGCTGACAACAAGAGGTACCGGTCATCATGTTTGTTGGTGCATCTAGGGCGACCTGGCCGGTGGCGATCCTCCACACTTCCTGTGGCCTGAAATCTCTCCAAAATTCTTTGGAAAGTAGAGTGTGACACTGCAAGCCGTCTAGCAACCTCACGGACAGATAAACCACTTTCAACCCACGCTATAGCCCTCATTCTTTGTAAGGTGTCAAGACTTCTTCTCGGTGGCATGGTTTTTGCAAGTGATGAAACTACCCTAAGTCTGCTGATTGTAAAACAAATTAAGAGTGAACTCTGTTCACGAAAAGTCGCCATTGCACGTGGAATGTCAATCAGCACGATTACTTCACCTGTTTGGTTGTACGGAAGTTTGAAAAAACAGATTAAAAATGTGAATTTATGGTCAGCAAACCAAATTGCACGTGATCACCATGGTTTTCGGTGAGTTGTTTTTATGCTTAACGTGCATAGAGGACTGTCAGAGGAAGATATTGCACCCATTTTTACTAAAAACTTCCTTCATTTAATCATTCTATGCGCTTATATAAAAGTGTATTGAAAATAATAGGGTGGCCCTTGACTTTTGACGAGTAGTATATATATATATAAAATTATGGCTCATATGTTTGTTTTTATACATGTAATAAGTGAATAAAAAACTATTGTTTAGTTTTAAAACAACAGGTAACAACTTAATAATAAATTAGTATTAACAGTTAAAAATAAATGAAATGCTGGTGAATTTTATATTGGGATCAAATTTTCTCTTCACGGAGATTTAGGTTGAGGATATGGTTCTGAAAATTATGTCCGGTTGCTGCTTCCTTTTTATAAGGACTTAACAGATACAAGGGAGTCCTGCAGCCGTTTTTTCGTCAGTTCTTGGTGATGAGGGCACTCCTTCACACAGGTTGTCCGATTTAGGCGGATGGTGTTTATTCTCTGCTTTTCACTCACAACTAGCTTCGTTCCATGGACTTTTTTGACAAATGCCTCTGCTAAGTACATTTGTGGGCTGCCAATTAACAGGCGCATTTTCGCTGTCCACCCACCAATGTTAACCTCTCAGAAGAATTAAATTCCCGAGTATACAGTTGAGGTGGGATTTCTTAGACCGAAAACGGCTCCAGGGTCGACCCAGCCTCATGAATTGGGTACCAGAGCAACTCTGGGAAGGTTAAGGCGGCCGGCGTGATGCTGACCACATCACCCCTAGTGTGCCGATGGTCAAGAAATATGGGCCTAACACCATATTCCCAATATGCCTCAATGGGCGTGTAACGGGATCCTTTATCTTTACCTTTTTACACAGTGTAGCTCAGGGAAGATGATTAAAAATCACCAATATTCTTCCGGGTATTAAACTGGGAAAAATGTGTCTGGACGGCGCGAATAATGAGTTGCCTGAGTTACAATTAACAAAGTGCAAATATCTCACAAAATATTATACACTTTAGGCACATGTTATGTAATCATCAGTCATCACTGCTCCATTCGGAGTCTGGGGTCATCTCTGCTATCGGTTTTCCGCACGACTAGCCAGAAGAAATCACCAGCGATTGCTGTAGTGGTTTATGAATATACTATTTTCGTATGTTGATGTTGCCAGCCTCATATATATAACTACTTAGCAAGAAAAACATGTCAAATTCACATTTGTAAAATAATTGTTCACAACTTAACCCAATTTGGTTATACACAATCTCCTCGCACAGTTTAGAATGGACACGAGCAATTTAGGTTATATGCTCTCGAATCACTTGGTCTGGAGATTTTTAATCCCTTTTATGACGGGTGAATCTGCGAAACACTTGGCCTGGGAAAGTTTCTCTTATGACGGGTGATCCAATTCCTTAGGTATCTAGTCCTAATATTTAAAGTCCTGGTCCCTTAAGTTTTTCAGAGTTTGTATTTATAAAGGCGGGCTTACTTTTTAAGGTTTTAAGTTTCCCAAATACTTCGATCTGTCACTTATAAGTATGGAATTCTAGGTCAAATCCTTCTCTTTCTGGCTTTAGGGAGTTGCTCGTTTGAAGTTGCGAAGCTGTCTGTTCTGTGTCTCTGATTTCGCTAGATTATATCTCACGCTTCTCAGATCAAATCACAGATTGTGATTCCGCCGAATTTCCCAATGAAATTCATTGTTTATTCCGGCCCTCAAATCAAATCAATCTAATCTTTTTAGCACTGGGTTTGGGTTTCTAATTTTAAAATATCCCCCACGTGTTTTAAAATATTACATTTAATATTCCAACGCGTGACCTCATTCAAATCATGCGGTAATATTTCCGCCGGCATCTTTATGCAACTTCACACACAAATATGTGAACTATCCTGGCTAATGCCTTCCGCGAAGATTGACTACCCAGACTGACAGGGGCCAGCGGATGCGATAATCTAATTATCACCTGTGGGTCTGAATTACCCAGACTGATTTCTCGGGCATCAAATCTGGCCTTCCTTTGTGTCGATCGGGCGAGACCGGGCTTACCCAGGTCGTCAGACTGATTCAGTTGATAAGCGTATCATCCGCTGAGGTCAGTAATTACCCTGGCGGAACGTAACCAGTCTGGGATCGGCTTCAGAGCACAATGTAAAAGATAAAGAAAGTCTCATAGCAGATACTTCTGTAGGGGAGTGGAGTGTTATAGACTTCCCCCTACTAGGTCCAGCTTAAGGAGCAAAATAATGAATGAAAATGCACGATTTATGCCAAATAAAAGCGATTGGTGAGAAAAATGAAGAAAATGAAATGATACTGCCGTAGGGCTGAAGGTGTGAGAGATCACACAAAAGAGCATGGTCGGACATTATGTTACATTTAGCTAAATTCTTATAGTCAGTTCATGGGTCGTTAGATTTGCCAATTGTGAGATGTAGGTCGTGATCGTAAAAACCACTGCTTAAGGTCCTGTTTGCTTTCCTTAATTTTTTTCCCACTAGGTCTTCTACTTAAACCTTAACTTTAAAAAAAAAACATTTTTTGTTTGTTTGTTCTTGTTGTTGCTTGTTTAACTATTAAATATTCATGTATTAAATGTTTTTTTTTTTTTTGGTCAATTCTTCATAAGTTACACTGTAATCTGCTATACCTAAAAGGTTGATAGGTTTCTTCCTATTTTTTCCTCTAAACCTTCAGCAGTTAAAATAGACAGTGATATCAATATAACAAAAAAAAAGGGCAAGATGAACTTTCGTTGCAATAGGGAAGTATATAGATATCAAAAGAAATGTAGTTCAACACAAAAATCAGAATCTTGGAACTCATTTGTCAAGTCAGTGTTATTGTATGGATCTAAAACACGGGGAAAAAACCACAAAAACAACCACCATGAAGTTGCATAATTTTGTGCCTGCGTAGAATAGATGGATTGATATGATGTGACAAGATCACCAGTGTGGAACTGATGACAAGATCACCAGTGTGGAACTGATGACAAGAACCAGACAAATGTCAGTGAAACAAGGATGAGAAGAAAATCTGTTGATAGCATTGCAAAGCACTTCTTGGTTAGGAATCCCCAGAGTAAAATATGGTCAGGGAGACGAAAATACACACGGAGAAGAGAACTGGACACAGAAAAGGAAGGGGTGAGTTAGACATGTAAAGGATCTTGAGCTGATGGCACAGAAAAGAAGGATTTGGCGTAAGTTTGTTCATGGCCTATACTCCTTATGGTGATGAAGGGACACGAATGAGTGAATACATTCCGCAGTAAGGCTTTGACCTGTTCATACAAGTGAAACCAAGAATAACTGGTTTGGGTTTCTAATTTTAAAATATCCCCCACGTGTTTTAAAATATTACATTTAATATTCCAACGCGTGACCTCATTCAAATCATGCGGTAATATTTCCGCCGGCATCTTTATGCAACTTCACACACAAATATGTGAACTATCCTTGCTAATGCCTTCCGCGAAGATTGACTACCCAGACTGACAGGGGCCAGCGGATGCGATAATCTAATTATCACCTGTGGGTCTGAATTACCCAGACTGATTTCTCGGGCATCAAATCTGGCATTCCTTTGTGTCGATCGGGCGAGACCGGGCTTACCCAGGTCGTCAGACTGATTCAGTTGATAAGCGTATCATCCGCTGAGGTCAGTAATTACCCTGGCGGAACGTAACCAGTCTGGGATCGGCTTCAGAGCACAATGTAAAAGATAAAGAAAGTCTCATAGCAGATACTTCTGTAGGGGAGTGGAGTGTTATAGACTTCCCCCTACTAGGTCCAGCTTAAGGAGCAAAATAATGAATGAAAATGCACGATTTATGCCAAATAAAAGCGATTGGTGAGAAAAATGAAGAAAATGAAATGATACTGCCGTAGGGCTGAAGGTGTGAGAGATCACACAAAAGAGCATGGTCGGACATTATGTTACATTTAGCTAAATTCTTATAGTCCGTTCATGGGTCGTTAGATTTGCCAATTGTGAGATGTAGGTCGTGATCGTAAAAACCACTGCTTAAGGTCCTGTTTGCTTTCCTTAATTTTTTTCCCACTAGGTCTTCTACTTAAACCTTAACTTTAAAAAAAAAACATTTTTTGTTTGTTTGTTCTTGTTGTTGCTTGTTTAACTATTAAATATTCATGTATTAAATGTTTTTTTTTTTGGTCAATTCTTCATAAGTTACACTGTAATCTGCTATACCTAAAAGGTTGATAGGTTTCTTCCTATTTTTTCCTCTAAACCTTCAGCAGTTAAAATAGACAGTGATATCAATATAACAAAAAAAAAGGGCAAGATGAACTTTCGTTGCAATAGGGAAGTATATAGATATCAAAAGAAATGTAGTTCAACACAAAAATCAGAATCTTGGAACTCATTTGTCAAGTCAGTGTTATTGTATGGATCTAAAACACGGGGGAAAAAACCACAAAAACAACCACCATGAAGTTGCATAATTTTGTGCCTGCGTAGAGCAGATGGATTGATATGATGTGACAAGATCACCAGTGTGGAACTGATGACAAGATCACCAGTGTGGAACTGATGACAAGATCACCAGTGTGGAACTGATGACAAGATCACCAGTGTGGAACTGATGACAAGATCACCAGTGTGGAACTGATGACAAGAACCAGACAAACGTCAGTGAAACAAGAATGAGAAGAAAATCTGTTGGTAGCATTGCAAAGCGCTTCTTGGTTAGGAATCCCCAGAGTAAAATATGTACATGGAGACGAAAACACACATAGAGAAGAGAACTGGACACAGAAAAGTAAGGGGTGAGTTAGACATGTAAAGGATCTTGTGCTGATGGCACAGAAAAGAAGGATTTGGCATAAGTTTGTTCATGGCCTATACTCCTTATGGTGATGAAGGGACACGAATGAGTAAATACATTCCGCAGTAAGGCTTTGACCTGTTCATACAAGGGAAACCAAGAATAACTGGTCAGTGTAAAAAGGAAGTAAAGAATCACCTTACACGCCCATTCAGGCATATTGGGAATGTGGTGTTAGGCCCATATTTTCTTGACCATCGGCACACTAGGGGTGATGTGGTCAGCATCACGCCAGCCGCCTTTAACCTTCCCACAGTTGCTCTGGTATCCATTTCATGAGACTGGGTTTACCCCGGAACCGTTTCTGGTCTAAAAATCTCACTTCAACTGGGGATCGAACCAGGAACGCCAAGATAGGAAGCCAGTGCATTAACCATTGTGCTACCGCGGTTCTGTCTTTCATTGTGTTGGTATATGAATATCATCGACTAATAAAAGCACGGTATGTCGGTGCTGGCAGATTTACTAAATGTATTCTCCTTCTTGTCACCAGGCCAAAGTTGTTTCATCATATTAAGTGACTATGAATGGCTTATTCCAGTACTGTTGCTGTTTATTACTAATATTTTTCTTTACTACCTGTTTGTTTGCCTGTTCTGAATGCCACATATTTGTGGCATAAGTTTTCTCCAGTACTATACTTTTTTCCCTTGTCTTCTGTCGGATCCAGATGTTCTTCGAGAATGTGCAAATTTGAACTCACCTAATTTTTCTAATCTTAGTCATAAGTTTTGTGTCCTATATTAACACGCTAATTACAAAAGAATTAAAGTGGTATGACGAGATCACCAACGTAAAACTGATGACAAAAATAGACAAGTGTCAATGGAACATGAGGTCAGAAGATAAAGAAAGCTGACGTTGGATAGAACACACTTTTGGGAAAACCTGTTGATAGCACTACAAGGCAGTTCTTGTTCTAGCCTCACCTCACCCTGGTAAAAGAGATAAAGGAAGATCCCAAAAACTTGGTGAAAAGAACTTAAGACAGAAATTAAAGGGATAACGAAAATATTGGATGGGGGATGAGACACTGAAATATGATGGGCAAAGAAGATATGAAGAGAGAAAAATCCAGCAGAGAGAAAGGATTCAGTGCATCTCATCGTCATAATAATTTCCCTATTTGCTTCTTATGTAGCATGGAGCCACCACCGAACAGCGAATGGCACAAGACGGGAAAGTTTGGCGTGAACTTGTTGACGGGTATGCTCTTTAGAGATTAAGATTAATGCATGAACTAATATTAACACGGCTAGTGGTTTTGTCTTTTTTTTTTTTTTTTTTTTTGTCTTAGACAAGCCACACCATTCTGATCTTAGCCAGGAACTCACCAGGATGGTCAGGGTAATCCTGAAGATAAGTCCGTGTGACATCACAACATTGAAGGTAAGAGTGAGGGGTCTAGAACAGCCATATATACAGGGATGATTTAATCAATAGGCGAACTAGGCGGTCTCCTTATGCGGCAAAACATGAGGGGCAGCAAAGTCGAGTGGACTACAAACATTGGTTTTACAAAAAAGTTGGAATTCTGTGAGAAAAAGTATTTTATTTTCTGTGGCTCTTCTTCAGCGGCACATTATCTTCCATTTAACACCCGTCCCTTAAAATACCAAACATAATCTATATTTATAACACATAAGGAAGGGAAACCCGAGGCCTGTAAACAGTAAATAAATATTAGACAAACATAAAGGTAAGTTTTCAGGCACTCGTAAGAAATAAAGAAGTAGAACACTAGACAACAGAAAAACAACAGACGTGAGTGGCATACCCAGGACTCGAACCCAGGACCTTCCGTGCGACAACCCCGCCTAGCTATGCAAGCGAATCACACTATCCTCCCTGCCATCTAGGCATCACCTATATTCACTGTTTATTACTTGCCTTATTTAAAATTCTGCACCCCAAAAAAGTGCATTATTGGCTGAGGTCATTCTCGTGACACCCGCACAACCTTGGTATATAGGACCTGTGGACTACCCAGAGAGTTTAAAGACGCAATCACTAATATAACTTTCCTATCAGCAAGTACTGACCAAATAAAGGCTGAAATACTTGTGTCCAGTAATGTGTAGTGGAAGCCGAATAACGCAGAATAGACGGGAAGGTTAAAGCCACGGAGGGGTGAACTCTTCAATCAATAATGGAGGAAACCTTGAGTCCTGTGAACAGTAAATAAATTAGTAAATAAATAATTAAAGGTAATTAACAGGTACTCGTTGGACATAAAGGATGGCACCAGACAAAGGACAAGAAAATGTGTTTGGTGAAGGCCTCTGCTCCTTGGTGAGCTGAAAAGTGATGAAAATGAAAAATATGAAGACGATACAAGCCATGAATTGACCTAGCTGTTGTCAAACTGGTAGATCTCAGTAAGTAATACCGCTAGAACTTATCGACGCTGCGTTTTAGCAGCCAGAAACACAAGTAACACAAAAAACACAAGCATACTTATTAAGCATGCCAGTAAATAAACAACATATGTTTTAACACAGCTTATCACGTGATGACGAATCCAATGCATCAACGTCATCATTTTTTCTTTGCGCTTCTTATTCATTTTTTTTTTAACATACGTCCGCTGTTACTCGAGGCGAAATCTCAGGTTAGTATGTCTAACCTGAGACTGATTTTACGTAAGTATCCTATTTTCCCTGTACGCTGACAGGTGTCCTCTCGCCAATCAGGCAGATACTCGCCGTCTTCGGAGAGTACCCATTAGAGCAGGGTCGGTTCAGGAGCCATTCGGGTTATTCCAGTCACTGGTCGACGACACTACCTCAAATGTACTCGCCAGGGCTCGAATTAATCCAATCCAAATCCCGGTCGACGACACATCTTCAAATGTACTCGACCCGGCTTGAACCTGGATCACCCGATCGCCAGCGCAGTGTAGTAACAATTACATGGAATCATCACTGCAGTTATTTCCCTTGCAGGAAACCCGCACAAAACAGTCACGTGTTTTTTGCAACAGTAGCTTCTGCGGTAGTTGTTGTTACAAGGTTAGATTGTCAGCCTTATGCACAATCTCATATTAATCACATTGTATGACATGCATGAGGATGCTTGTAGTTCTAGTCTTGCTTTATCTCTTCAGAGACCCCCGGGACCTACATCGAGGGAATCCACTGTGATAAAATGCTCCGTTTTAAACCCCCCCCGCTCAAATATAATCATATTACAGCAGTTGAATTTTTTTCACTAAGCCAAGATAAAATTTTCTACTCCTCCCGACACCAGCCCTACCCGCTTGATATTTGAGATTTTTTTTTCTATTGCCGTGGAAAGGCAATAAACGATTTCTACATTTGACCTTGATTGAAGAAAATGCTACTAATTTGAAAATTATCACGGGTAAAATCAAACTGTTGAAAATAAAACTAACTAAAGCATTCTTAGAATCTATTAATAGTACAACATGCGACAGTGTGTCGTTAGGCCCCGTCTCTTGAAACACAAGACGCGTGGCTAATATTTGAATATTTGTTAGCGAGCGGGCAAGTCTCACCTACCAAACCCCACTTTTTCTACACCCGTACTAATTGTTGGGAACGACGGATAGACAGCTTGGCATCGGTCCAAGTCGCCACCGTCTTGAAAATACAAGGAGCGAAGGGAAGAGGTAGTTAAAGTGACAAAAGTTAGCCTAACTTGTTACTTGGCAACTGAAACGACTAACGCATGTGGGCAGAGAAAAAAGGGGAGGGGGAGGAAAAGAGGAAACACATAATTATTTCTTCGGAAAGAAAGAAGAATACAGAAATAAAAAGGGATGTTTGAAAAGTTATGATAATATTGTTTATTAAAAGATCATATTATTCCTTATAATGAATTGCCTTGCCTTATAGAAAAGTATTGTAGTTGGAATAAATAAAGAGGAAAAGTACACAGATGGAAACGAAGATAACGAAGCATATGAAGTATAATGGATAGATAAAGGACAGTGGGTCATTTAATAATCACTTTTCACCTTTAAAATCGCACAATTAATAACAGAGATATTGTAGAAATAAGAAATTGAGACAGGCAGAAAAACGCACTGATAACTGCTCGGTTTTTAAAATCTTCGGATGTTACACTTTCTAACGCGTCTGTGTAAAAGGTCAAATTGGCTGGATTCAAATTTGATTTGGTACTGATATTGAAAAGGGGAGAGATAAAACTAAAGGGTGGCCAAGCGAACGCTGCCACTTGAAGAATATTTGTTCACCTAGTCAGATTAAGAACAGTAGCAAAGCCTTGTGTGTGACCCATTGCCTTTCCGTCTGGACGGCGGCGATCAAGATTTGTGCCCATTGATCGCCAGTTAATCTATACTAGTGTATTATTTCATTGATTGCGGTAAGAGAAATGATTTATTAATATTCTTATTAATGTGTAGAGGCTAACCCAGATAGGGCGCCCAAAAATTTTGTGTTGTGCGGCATTGCTATTGTGGAAGCTTATGACATCCTATGGAGCATATACATGCCTAAAGCAGACGTATGAAGCAATTGAAAGTAAAAGGGTGTTTGATTATTGCCATGCATAACAAAATATTTTGACTATAAGACCAGAAAGCTACTGGCAGTTCTCTACAGGCCACAGTGTTCCAATAACTCTTGGAGATTAAATAGGAAGTGTTACTACCAGAGTTAACAGATCATTAGAAAGAAAAAAGAAAAGAGTGTATCCCAGCTGATGATATAAAAGATAACTAAAGTCTAAGTGACAGAGGCGTTGAAGCCATGGGGGAGAGAGCAGATACCCACGGATTGAGAAGAAGTCACAATACAATTAGGAACTGTAGCTATTGATTCGCACTTGGGCTGATCACTATGAATGTTTAACGATGTTTATTTGTTAGGTGTGGAGATGTGTATATGAGGTGTATTTAGGGAGGCATTGTTCATTGTTGCAGGGTTGCATCAACGAGTAACTAGTAAGACAAAACCTGGAGAGGCAGAGTACGAGGCAACCTACCTGCTGCTTGTGTTGTGAAGTAACTCCCATAGCTGACTCCAGCTGAGATTCTTGTGGACAGAAAGTGTCATATTTACAGTCAACCACCTACTTGCCTCTGATTGAAAGATAAGCCTTCTTTTTTGAGGGCTAATGACTTCTCATTTTATTGCTAACCTCCACACTGTAATTAAACGTTATAGTGACATGATGAAAGGAACAGTTCTTCCAACTATAAATTAATAGACTTAAAATATTTCGCAGAGTGAGATCATAGGGTGGTAGCAGTTAGGTACCCTGAGAATACATCATCATCAACTATTAGACTCAGGGACTTACATAGCTGGACCTCACTCTGTAGACAATTAATAATAATTAACATAAATAACATATAAACCCACCACATCCACTGTATGCAGAAATTAATAGTTTGACGTTTGCCAGAATGATTTATTCGCAGATAATTATTTCCTTTACTTTACATTTCTTATTTTAATATAAATGTAGCCACCTTACCAACTGTAACTACACAGAAAAGGTTTGACATCAGCAAATTGAAGGACCCCCTTACCAGAAAAGCTTTTGAGGCTGACATAAAGAAACGATATCAATTTGCCAAAAGTCAGGAAAAGACATTGACTGATGATATAGACCAGAAATTCAACACCATTTCAACAATATATAAGGAAAGCAGCAAATCATGCTTGGGATTCCAGGAAAGGAAGAAGCAAGACTGGATAACACCAGAAACATTAAACACCATAACACTGAGAAAGGAAATGAAAAGAAAGAAAACAGAAGCGAAGTCCCCCAGTTTAAAGCAACTATATAGCGAACAGTACAGTCAGCTGGACAAGGAAGTTAAACGCCAAACCCGAGCCAACAAAAGGAATTTCATAGACGATCTTGCAAGACAGGCAGAAGAGGCAGCATTGAGAAATTAACAAAGCACAGTATACAAAATAACTAAATTCATCAGCGGCAAACGAGGTGCAAACAATATTACATTAGTAAGAGATAAGCAAGGAAATCTCATCACGACCGCAGAGGGACAGGAAACAAGATGGGCAGAGCACTTCAAAGAAACTCTGAACAAGGAACCACCAGAGACACAATTGAATGTTCCTGAGGCTGAAAACGATCTAGATGTAAATACAGACATTCCACGAAAAGAAGAAATCATCACAGCAATCAAAGGGTTAAAGAACGGACAAGCTCCTGGCCATGATAACTTAAATGCAGAGCTATTTAAGACAGACCCTGAGCTAGCAGCAGAACTATTAGAACCACTATTTGCACAAGTCTGGAAAACGGGGACAACACCATCAGAGTGGAACAAAGGAATAATTGTCAAATTGCCCAAGAAGGGAGATCTTGCAGACTGCAATAATTGGAGAGGAATCACTCTTCTCTCAGTTCCCAGCAAAATACTAGGCAGGATAATTATACAGAGAATTTCAAAAGCAGTAGATCACAAACTGAGGAAAGAACAAGCAGGATTTAGAAAGAACAGAAGATGTGTAGATCATATATTCACTCTCAGGAACATTATAGAGCAGTGCTCAGAATGGCAAAGACAGCTGTACATTAATTTCGTTGATTTTGAAAAGGCTTTTGACAGCATACATAGGGACAGTTTATGGAAAATACTGAGGGCTTATGGAATTCCAAGCTGCATAGTGTCAATCATAAAAAGCCTTTATGCCACCTTTACGTGTAGTGTTGGGCAGAGCAACCTAACCTTTGAGGTGAAGACAGGAGTACGACAGGGATGCCCCTTATCAACTACTCTATTTTTAACAGTCATAGACTGGGTGATGCGCCAGACAACAGAGGGCAGTCCAAGAGGAATAAGATGGACTACATTTTCTACATTGGAAGATCTGGAATATGCAGATGACATTGCACTACTAGCACATTCACATCAACACATCCAGGAAAAAACGGATAGACTTAATACGTTTAGCCAGCAGGTGGGCTTGAACATCAATTTAAAGAAGTCAGAGGTCATGACGCTCAATGTGAGCAACCCTGAGCCCATATCAGTAAGAAATCAGCAACTGGTACAGACAGACTCCTTCACATACCTAGGATGCATAGTAACACCAGACGGCGGGGCAGGCAAAGACATCAACATCAGAATGAATAAGGCAAGAACAGCCTTTTTTTAGCCTAAACAACATCTGGAAGTCCTCTCAGTACAGCACAAGCACAAAATTAAGATTATATCAGAGCTGTGTGCTTTCTGTGCTTCTCTATGGTGCGGAATGCTGGAGAGTTACAGAGAAGGAAATGTCCAAATTGTCCTCTTTTCACACAACATGCCTAAGAAAAATTCACCGAATCTTTTGGCCGAATACCATCACCAACCAAGATCTGCTTACTCGGAGCAAGCAAGAGGACATGCACACCATCATAACTGGCAGACGCTGGAGCTGGGTTGGCCATGTCCTCAGAAGAGACCCCGATGCCATCACAAGAACAGCTATGCTTTGGACCCCTGAAGGAAAACGAAAGAGAGGCCGACCAAAAACAACCTGGCGGAGGACTGTGGAGGCTGAGATGCAAAGAATGAATCAGAGTTGGGGCACTGTACGAAGGATGGCTACCGACCGAGCAAAGTGGAATCAATTTGTTGTTGCCTTACAAGACGCCACTAGGCGTGATGGCCACTGACTGCTTTGACGGTCGGCGGCTAAGGATCAAAGAAGAAGAAGATAGCCACCTGGTTTTAATTCTACTGTGTGTAGAATTAAAGGTCTGAGTTATCCCAGGCTGATTCATTCGCAGATATTTATTTCCCTTACTTTAAATTTATTTGTTGAATAGAGTTATAGCCACCTTATTTTACATGTTATATTATGTTTTGAATTTATTCGTCTGACTTTTCCCAGGCTGATGTCTGTGTCAGCTCCCTACACCGGAGCAAGGATATGAGTAAGGGCATTCTAGCTTCTCACGTGAAAGCACGTTGTGGTGAGCATTTGCAAAATGAGCTGTATCAGGTAATATTTGGTGTCAAGCTGTGCTGTATTCCAATTTGAAAGTGTCATGTTCTCTTTTCCTCGTCCTCTGTATTTCCTTCTTCTTCTTCTTCTTCTTCTTCTTCTTCTTCTTCTTCTTCTTCTTCTTCTTCTTCTGTTACTTCTCTTGTTTCTCTATTTATCTTTACCTATTCTTCATTATTTTAATTGTTTCCACTTTTACTTTTAATTCCCATGGAAGCATTGGCCCGGAAGTTCTTAAGGTAATCTCCAAGGAGACCCACGAAGAATAAGATTACTATTTCTCTTAGGCATAATTTGAGGTTCTTAATGGGACCGTGTGACAGAGATTATGTAAATAGATTATACCCACATGTTTTGCTTCCACCTTGCTTCCTTATTAGTTATGCACGTTTTGTTAATACAGAACCTTCGTACTTTTATATCTGTCAAACTCATAATTGTAGCCACGCCTATTTTTTTTTCTTTTCTCTATGTCTTATAGATACTAGGAATGTTTACAACAGACTATGATGCACGTAGTGAGAAAAGGGGGAGATAAGCTTATGAAGAAAATCAAGGGCGATTATTCAAAAGTCGTACTTTTGTCAGTTACATTGGTCAGGAGGAGATAATCCCAGTTCCCCCCCCCCCCCCACATCCTTTTGTTCGGAATATAATTAAGCTGCGGACGAGACGTGATCAAAGAGACGATTTGCTCGTGGGAAGTAAGAGATAATTTAATCGACTAGTAAATGCACTATTCATTATGAGTACTGACGAAATATATATTTATTTTTAATTCATGATGAGTAATTTTATCAATGACTAGCGTTTATTTCACGGGGGAAGGGGGGAGGGGTTATATAAACGATAAATAAGATCTACACTTGTAGTTTCTATTCTAAATTTAATAACCGAGTGGATTATAATAAATTATAAATTTTACGCGGGGTAGGATAGAACTGTTATTGTGATTATATGGTTGTATTTTCTTCCTATATCTAGTACGGGTCACAACCCAAAACCTACCAGCGGCCTGCACCTTAATCTGAGAAAGGGTCTAAGTCTAGTCCAACAAATACAAGAAGAAACATTCGGGTCTCCAAGGTTGACCTGGTTGGCCTCTTGTTTCACTTAGAGAGAGAGAGAGAGAGAGAGAGAGAGAGAGCGGACAAATATATGACACTAAGAATAACAATAACTGGACATTTAGCTACCCAGATTTCTTTTCCAATTTTATGTACATTCAGCCCGCTGTGGCGAAGTTATAAAATTTAACATTTCCAACTACCGATCACTGTGGTGTGAAGAGGATTTTTATCCCGAGAGATTTACATCCCTGACATTCTTTACTTAAGTATCGGAATTACCAGCTAATGACACTAGGAACACTAGAACGCGCAAATAGTTTCCTACCTGGACTAATTGATGTGAAATAAACAGATCCAATTTACAGTAACGAAATAAGCGTTCCTCAAATAACCGGATTAATTAAACTTTGAGGAGCTGGGGCTTATTTTGCCAAAACAACCCAAACACTGGAGTTGCTATTTGTACCACGGAGATACGTTCCAGACGTTGTTAATCAACAAATTAGGTAAGCGCGATTGAAATGTGGCCACATGTTTGTCTGAAGCGAGAGAAAGAAGGAATGAATAATTCTTATATTGTATAACTAATATACTCACTTTGTTTGTTTTTTTTTTCTTCTTATGTTTGCTAATACTGTTCATTTCAGAATAGATAAACTAGAAACTCTGTTCTTTACAGTATAGCAAAATTCTATACCATAGTGCTAATCTTTTGACCTTTTTGGGGGTTAATAAACTTCTTCTTGTGGGAACTTGTCTCAATAGAGGGGAGTGCACTTATATGTGTATTTCTTATTAATTCTGTAACCTATGATTTTTATATTCTGATATTTTTTTATAATAAATGTTGTGAAGTTTCTTTATGATAAATAAACATTAACATAAAATTTATTACCTGTGTCGGTCAGCTCGTCCCAATATCCCTACAACATTAATATAGTTTCACGTTTGCGTCTAATTGTCGTCACTTATGTGTGTGTGTGTATGTGAGTGGTTATAGTGTATACGTTCATATATATATAGAGAGGTATACTGTCTGATCAACTAATTTCAGTCGTAAATGATAGGCTGGACTAGAGTATCTTTTCAATCCAGGGACAGACTCTACCTTTCACCATTTCACTCGTGAAATCTATTTCTTTACCTTACCTCTCACTGAGTACCACTTTTTTAAGTTCTATTCAGACGGGACCTATCTATCTTAAATACCTATCTAAAATCTACGACAGACCGGTGACCTCACTGTGTAAAACTAATTGCAGGGAGCCGTGTTGATGGAATGGTTACCACACTGCGCTGGCGATCGGTTGATCCAGGTTTAAGCCCGGGCGAGGACATTTGAAAGAGTGTCGTCGACCGGGATGTGGACTGGATTAATTCGAGCCCTGGCGAGACATTTGAAAGAGTGTCGTCGACCAGGGACTGAAATAACCCGAACGGCTCCTGAGCCGCAAGATATGTAGATCATATATTCACCCTCATGAACATTATAGAGCAGTGCTCAGAATGGCAAAGACAGCTGTACATTAATTTCATTGATTTTGAAAAGGCTTTTGACAGCATACATAGGGACAGTTTATGGAAAATACTGAGGGCTTATGGAATTCCAAGCTGCCTAGTGTCAATCATAAAAAGCCTTTATGCCACCTTTACGTGTAGTGTTGGGCAGAGCAACCTAACCTTTGAGGTGAAGACAGGAGTACGACAGGGATGCCCCTTATCAACTACTCTATTTTTAACAGTCATAGACTGGGTGATGCGCCAGACAACAGAGGGCAGTCCAAGAGGAATAAGATGGACTACATTTTCTACATTGGAAGATCTGGAATATGCAGATGACATTGCACTACTAGCACATTCACATCAACACATCCAGGAAAAAACGGATAGACTTAATAAGTTTAGCCAGCAGATGGGCTTGAACATCAATTTAAAGAAGTCAGAGGTCATGACGCTCAATGTGAGCAACCCTGAGCCCATATCAGTAAGGAATCAGCAACTGGTACAGACAGACACCTTCACATACCTAGGATGCATAGTAACACCAGACGGCGGGGCTGGCAAAGACATCAACATCATGGTGCGGAATGCTGGAGAGTTACAGAGAAGGAAATGTCCAAATTGTCCTCTTTTCACACAACATGCCTAAGAAAAATTCACCGAATCTTTTGGCCGAATACCATCACCAACCAAGATCTGCTTACTCGGAGCAAGCAAGAGGACATGCACACCATCATAGCTGGCAGACGCTGGAGCTGGGTTGGCCATGTCCTCAGAAGAGACCCCGATGCCATCAAGAACAGCTATGCTTTGGACCCCTGAAGGAAAACGAAAGAGAGGCCGACCAAAAACAACCTGGCGGAGGACTGTGGAGGCTGAGATGCAAAGAATGAACCAGAGTTGGGGCACTGTACGAAGGATGGCCACCGACCGAGCAAAGTGGAATCAATTTGTTGTTGCCCTACAAGACGCCACTAGGCGTATGGCCACTGACTGCTTTGATGGTCGGCGGCTAAGGATCAAAGAAGAAGAAGCTCCTGAGCCGACCCAGCTCTAATAGGTACTCTCCGAAGACGGCGAGTATCTGCCTGAATGGCGAGAGGACACTTGTCAGCGTACAGTGAAAATAGGATACGTAAAATCAGTCTCAGGTTAGACATACTAACCTGAGATTTCTCCTCGAGTAATAGCGGGCGTTTAACAAAAAAATAATAATTGCTACAGAAACCATCACTACAAGAGTGCGTGAATGCCTTGGTACAGGCTTCCTGCAAGGGCACAAGCTTCAATGATGGCCCCGTGCTCCATAGGAAGTGAAAAGGAAACTGATAATGATGCGATGTGGTGAGACCTTTCCTTACTTTGAATGTTGCCCTCTGTCGTTGCCATTCATCGTCTCCCTCCTAAATTCAGTCTTCCAATCTCTTCTCTGCGTGTAATGTGATCTTCCTCCATTCCTTTTACCATGGAGAGTACAGAATATGAAGTGCCTTGTAATGCCATTGAAGCCCTCCTTCAATTGTGCTCTGTCAACATCCTGTACTTTTCATTCCAATACAGGATATCTAAAGCTACTCTTGGAAAGTACCTCCTTGCATGGCTGTGTGACTAAACGTCTGAACATGCTCTTTTGTGTGATCTCTCGCACCTTCAGCCCTCCTGCAGTATCCTTTCTTTTTTCTTCATTTTTCTCACTCATCGCTTTTATTTGTCATAAATCATGCCTTTTCATTCGTTATTTTCACTATTTTACTCTTTATGCTGGACATAGCATGGTGATGTCTCTAACACGCCACTCCTCTATGGCAGTATTTGCTACAGGAGTAATTCGTATCTTATTGTTTCACACTTCACTCCCAGACTGTTGTTACGCTCCGCCAGGTTTGGTGACCCGACCGGCGATAATATTTTATCGCATAATCTGTCTGACCATCTTTTCAAGCGACGGTGCTTGTTTATTCAAGCTGTGTTGGGCAGGAGTGCTGAATAGAAACAGATTTGTTTGTCTGGCGAAACACAGGTGATTAGCGACCATCCCTGAGTCATTACGCCAGAAAAACACGGTCACAATATTGTGATGGACAGAGGTGCGGCCGGAAGTCTTATGTAACGATATGGCATCACTGTTGTAAGAGGCCATGCGTGTATATTAATTTTAATATTTTTCAAATACGCGTGGGATGAGTAATGATAAACAAACCGACCCCTCTAGGCTATAGAGCGATTGGTTCGCCAGAATCAATAATGAATTTGGTTGGAACATTCAGCAGGAAAACCAGCTGGATTTGAACTTGAAAAAGGAGAGATATAATCTAAC
The DNA here is from genome assembly GCA_024509875.1 of Oreohelix idahoensis. Taxonomy (NCBI): domain Eukaryota; kingdom Metazoa; phylum Mollusca; class Gastropoda; order Stylommatophora; family Oreohelicidae; genus Oreohelix; species Oreohelix idahoensis. The sequence continues at coordinate 265,342 of JAMPIV010002202.1, forward strand.
AAACTCGGAGTGACAGTGTGACCGCTTGGCATACACTACCATTTGTACGTGTTAAAATGCTACATAGAATAAGAATAACAGACGTTAAGCAGATAAGGCGTTTTTGCACAAAACGCAGTATAAATTTTAGGTTCAGATGGCAGTCATGACGAAGAGAGGCATTGTGGAGCTGTCTCATAGATCAATAATGAATGCGTGGAAAGTGTGAAATGAATGTTGTGAATTCTTGGGTTTTTTCCATTGTTTAGAGAGACGTGTGGAAAAAGTCGAAAAACTGAAAAAACATGTGTACATGTAGATAATTGTAACGTGTGAAATAAAGAGTGAGTCGTGTGAAAAATGACGGTAAAAAGAAGTGCTGTGTATAAAAAGGAGAGATGTGGGCGATAGACAGTCTTCTACAGATTTTTAGGATTAGATAGATAGAAATTTTTGCTAGGCAGTAGTAGCGTTAGGTGAACTTCGTCTTTGAGATTATCAAGACAAGGTGTTAAGTTGACAAGTTTTTATATTATTATGTTGGATATATTTTCCTTGTGAATATATCTTTCCTTTTGGATATATATTTTCGTTGTAAAATTTGCAATGCTTGTCTAATGACATCAAAATAAACTCTGATTGAATTTTCTACATTGCTGTGTTTTATTTGGAATGTCACAGATGGATCTTTTAACAAACCATTATACGAGGTATTGCTTATCACTAAACCTAAAAGGGTAAGAACGAAACTGGGAAGAAAAATAAACTTCAGTCAAGAATTTCCATCTCAGGCCTGTAACGACTTGAACAGAAACATATAAAGGATTAGCTCTCGTCAAAAAATGTACCTGCGCACACACAATTGACTGGCCAACTGACCCGGTCATACACATTCTTACATTGATGTTGTAACCAGCCCGGTTACAACAGCACATAGACAGACTGCATCGCAACGTCAACTACGCACCTCATAAAAAGCCTGAGGAAAGAGAATAGGACTTATAATTTCACAACTGTAAGTACCAGATCGAGTATTGGGCAACTTTGGAATTCACAAGTAAACCCGCAATTTTGAAACAAGACTGGAGGAAACTTGGGAATTTTATCACAAGTCATAGAGGAATTAAAACAGTTTTCCCAGGCCAGGAATTTGCATAACACCAGCCGTCAGAGGAATTAACTCTAATTTCCAGCCTGCGTGATTTGAAGCTTCTAATACAGATCTGTGTCTTTCCTAAAGCTGTGCAAGGAGAGTTGTAGATTCCCAATTTTGGGTTTGTGGTTACAAGCCACCAGACGACTTTGGTAATAACGCCGCGAGTTTGAGAGAAGAGCATCAACACCAACCGCCGAAATCGGACAAATTCGGTGAAGAAGTGCCCTCATCAGCAATAAGTGACGAATACCACGGCTGCAGGACTCATCTGGAGTTAGGTTTTTGTGTAAACAGGCTACAGCAAAAATCAAAGACATTCTAAAGCCCATTCTAAACCTCAGTGAGGAAACTTCATTTCAATTTTCACCCAATTTTCCATATTTATTTTCCCATGTTAAAGAATAATTGACTATTAAATTTGTTGTATGTTATTTTAAACTAAACAATAGTAGTTGATTCAGTTTATATGTACAAAAGCAAACGTATGAGCCAGTCTTTCTTGATAAATACATATATATATATATATATATATATATATATATATATATATATATATATATATATATATATATATATATAGAGAGAGAGAGAGAGAGAGAGAGAGAGAGAGAGAGATTACTTTTAAGAGGGCATTCGTTGGATTACTCCAACTGGGGGCTTGAACGGGCCAGAACCATTGCATAAACCCTTCACAAAAGACGATGGACCCGATATTAAGTTAACAAATTTGCTCAGCCCTATGCAGCGTTTGTTCTTGACTTCTGGGAATATCTTGTGAAGGCTTCCCTAAAGTAAAAGCGCTATTCATCTTCTATCTACATCTTTGCCAAGAGTAATCTTGCTCGAAGATAGATACCTTGGACGACCTACTTAGATACGCTTTCGTTGTGACCCTTAGTGGCCCAATACTGCAAAGCAAGGGGAGGCAATCCGTGACAGGCTGTCAGCTGGGTTCCTCAGTGTGTGTCCTATCGAATTCTAGCGTCTTTTCATCGCCTTCTCTTCCACATTTGTTCGTCTAGTTTTTTTCCCACCAATTCCACATTGGTGATCTTGTCATGCCATTTCATTTCTTCTTTTCTATGAAAACCCCTCAAGCATGTCGTAAAAGGCGACTAATATGAGGTTGTCCATGGTGGGTAATAAACTCTTGTAAGACGAATCCCCACCGAAACAAAATGCTGTAAGAGCATACGAATACGTTGTGCATGCTTCCGGCAAGGCGACCAGCAGCAGTCATGATCCGGTGTTCCATAAAGAACGAGAATGAAAAATGATGAGGGTGATTCTGTATGAGCACAAATTTAGGAAACACCGTATCTTTCGTGAACACAGCGAACATAGAACGCGCTATTACTAGAATTTCTTGTTACACCACCAGGTCTCCGCTGGGCGGGAACTTGGGCATGGCGAGGTAGTGATGACGTCTGCAGGAAATCTTGTCTCAAACTTTACGCAGCTGATGTTTGTGTGTCTGTACAGCTGGAGAGAAGGCAACGATGAGGTAAGAAGTCTTGTACACGTGGCGATAAAAGTTAAAGGTAATCCTATAGCACAAACTGCTGTAGGGAAGTGATGTGTTAGAGACTTCACCGTACAAGGTACAGCTATATAAGATGAGGTGACCGGGTCCCCTCCTCGCTACCCCTGCCTTCCCTAACTCGAGGGCAGAGTCAGGTACCCATTTACAGCTGAGTAGACTGGAACTTGATGATACCAGGTTTCAAACCCAGGGCCGGGTAATTGTGCCGCAAGTGGAAAACGTTATAAGCGCTTAGCCAATCGGACGCTAAACAGGCAAAAGTATAAGCAGGCAGATACAAAGTGACAGAAGGAAGCATAAACTAAAATAATAAACATCTTAGTATATGTCCTAAACGTCTGTGTAAATGTGGGCTTGTGTATATGCACATGAACGCTTTATTTTTGGAAAAGAAGTTAATATTCGGCAAAATATAATTTAGTTTAAATTTTCGAACGCTCTGTTTATGTAATAGCTGGAAACATTGTCTGGCAGAGATAAACATTTCATATTCATTCATTCATAACCCTCCGCTCCTCAAGGAGCATAGCCCTTCAACAAACACACGCCAAATGCTTCTGTCAAGTGCCATCATCTCAAGTTCTTTCCACGTTCTCCTCATCATTTTCACCTCTGTTTCCAGCTGTCTTCTCCATGTGCTTCTTGGTCTACCTCTGCCTCTCTTGCCGTGGGGGTTCCAGAACAAGGACTGCCTTGTAATGCTATCAACAGGTTTCCTCAGTATGTGTCCTATCCATCGCCATCGTCTTCTTCTCATCTCTTGTTCCACTGACATTTGTCTGGTTCTTGTTATCAGTTCCACATTGGTAACCTTGTCATAACATTTCAGTCCTTCTATTCTACGCAAGCAGCAGTTTATAAAAGTCTGTAGCTTTTTGGTTGTTGTTTTTGTTGCTCTCCATGTTTCAGAGCCATACAATAGGACTGACTTGACATTTGCGTTGAAGATTTTTATTTTTGTGTTGGATCCGATTTCTCTTGTTCTCCATATATTTCCCAATGCAATGAAAGCTTCTCTTGCTTTTTGTATTCTTATTTTGATATCACTGTCTGTCCCTCCAACTTTGTCTATATTGCTGCCAAGATGTGTGTACTATTCTATATCTTGTAGTGGTATTTCTTCAAGTTCAACCCTGTTATCATTTCCTGCATTTATTCTCATAAAGGTTTCATATAAGCTTCACTTATTCCTTATTCCACAGACTCTGAAAACAGGTACGACTTTATCAAGGTAGATCTTCTAAGAGCTCTGCGTTTCTAAAGTAGATCCCTAAAGCTCCTGTGTTGCTGATTTAGAAATTCACAAAATCTTGTATTTCACTCATAGTTTTCTTTCCACAAATCAAATCACTTGACGTTAAGTTTTCGGCATAGCGATGATTAAAATTGTCGCGATAGGGTTGTTGTTATTTAAAGTATAAGGTATCCTGGACAAAACGTTGTATCAGTTGATACCAGGATAGTGCCAGATAAGAGACTGGTCTTACAAGAAATACCCCCTTTTCTGAAAAGAATAAGGGTGTATCGACAATCAAAGGTAGGATCCAGCTGTATAAACCTCCAGGTATGATGATAGTATATGTTCCTGAATATCTATGGGCTCCCTCTCTAGAATCCTCCCCTGATATTATTATTCTTATTATTAGTATTATTAGCTCTGCTAGGGGATTAATTAATTAATATGTATGTCTATATATATTTATATATATCAACAAGAACTTGAACTCAACTTAAATAATTTAGCAAGTCTGATGGTACATATTTACAATTTATTTAACCTATACCGTTTATCTTTTCGGTTAGGCAACGTAGAATGAACTCAAATGTATTTACATTATAAAATAAATAAGCATTGACAATTAATTATCAAAGTGGATCAATGTGATGAATTTCACCTATTGATTAACCATTATCTAATACATATATGTTTTGTCACTCTTACTGGACTGTGAAGTAGTATTCATCAAATTTATGTCCACAAGGATTCATCATACACTGTTTTTTATCTTTTTAGTATATGTATTAGAGGTAGAGTCTAAATAGGCTGACCAGTGGCTTAGCTTTGCCACTTAACTTCTATGTAGAAATCAATCACAATCCCGCCATGGACTAACACGTCTGTGAATTGCCAGGCAGTATATGCTGGGTATCTGGCTCCAATGACTTTAAGAGCGCTTGCACCTCAGAGTCCAACAGAGATAGATGATTCCTGTACTTCTGGTAGTTTGCAGGATAAAACCTGGAATACAAATAATCACAACCCCTGTATGGTCCAGCACTATTCTGTCCTCACATACAATGGACATAACAAACAGTGTCAGACATTGTGCTAACATATGCACAGGACAATTTACCTCAATACCACTCACAGCCAGTTCACTGTGACTACACTTTCCTCATAAATCCTAAGTTAGATCCAGTTGTCCATGATCCGCCTTCATACAATGATTTGGTCTAGTATAAAACAGTAAGTAATACCTTGATCAATACCTTAAAACAACTCCTGTCATCCTTCCTTATGTTCCTGGTAAGTGTGTCGTTCCTTTAAGAAATACTCCTTCAAATACTTTGTCAAACTTACAGACGTACTTTGGCCATCATTCTCAATTATTCTACACATTTTACAAGGCTGGCTTTCGTCTCCAAAAGTTTACACATGCTACACACTTCCTAACGCACAAGTGGATTAATCACAGGAAAATTACATAATTATATACATATATATGTATATATGTATATATGTATATATGTATATATATATATATATATATATATATATATATATATATATATATATATATATATATTCATTCTTACCCTCAGGCAAAACACACAAGCTGTTAATGGGCATCTATGTCATCCCTGAATTAAAACGGTCAGATAGGCGGAGTTACACTTACTTCATCTGAGACATAAATTGAGTACCACTATCTGATAAAATTTTCTGAGGAAAACCTATGCGGCAAAAAATAACAAATAAAGCATCAGCGACAGCTGCTGAGGTGATAGTCTTCAATAGTATGGCCTCCGGCCAACGTGTACATAAGTCTATACACGTTAGGATATATCGATATCCTCTATCTGACATGACTGGCAGACGCTGGAGCTGGGTTGGCCATGTCCTCAGCATGACTTTTACACCTTTACCGCTCTCTTCTGTTCAGCTGTCTTTTCAAATTTTGTGGCCTCAGTTTAGCCAAGGGCAAGGTCTTATATACTAGCACATTCTCCGTATCGGATGGCATGGGGCAAACAGGGTGTTAAAAATCTCAAAATGAGCATAATTTTGCTTTCTGTTCAATTAGTAAAAATTATTATCTCAAGTATCTTTCTTATTTATGGGGCGATTTTGGTCATCTAAAGCTTGAATTATTCTGTGAATTATTCTGTATTGATCTATCTACTAATTGGTTAGTTTGCAAAATGCATTTTAATATATGCATGCTTTAACTAGCTAAATTGGGGACTACCCTGATGTAACGAAGCCCTTTCCCTCGATATTTCTATCTTACTAAAATACTATTCGAGAAAGTATTTGCACCTACCTCTAAAGTAACATTCCCGTTGTTGAATTATATACTCCTTCCCGCTGAGACTTCTTTATTTCTTATGAAATTAAATGGCATCCTACTATCGGTTGCACAAAATGGGCCTCCATGTTAAGCATAATATGTTTCATTACACACACGAAGAAGGACGCGTTTTCATTGGCTAGTGTATCAGACAGTTCCCACAACGTATGGCGCGCGGTATGGTCAGAGTTACCCAGAAGTTTCTAGGAGGCCGTGTTGTGAGACAGACTAAATCACGACAAAAATGTAAAACTTTTGAGCCATGATGTTAACATAAATCACAATAGCCTTTCTAGATTTTGACATTTGTGTTGCTTGTTTCTAGGTTACTGCTTTTAACTTTACCTTTTTTTAAATGTGTGCAGGTATGATTGTGTATTGCAAAAGTGTGTGCTTGTGTGCATTCGATCTTCATGCCTGTTTGGTCTGTTAAAAAGGTCAGTGGATGAATGGGTTTTTTTTTTTTTGCTATATACGTCAGGTGACTCAGGTCTAGGTCATAAACTCAGTCTTAATTGGTGGTGACATTTCCTAGGTGATTGAAAACTTTCAAAAGTTTACAAATTAAAAAAAAAACAATAATGCGATCCTTGAATTAAATCATTTTCTCATAGTATTGCTCGTGATTTTGTTTGTTGCTCGTACTACGGTTAGTCTTTGAATTTGAAATTCAACAGAAATGTGGACAGAAATGCTTGCCAAGATTAGGGAAGAGTGTTGAAAGCTTTTAACAGCAACTGTGTCCTCTTTTATCCTTTCTCCCTGCCGTTCTACTTTGGTAATCCTGCAATGACAGTCGCCGAATATTCCGTAAATGGTACAAAAATACACATCTAGTATGGTGAAGTCTCTAACTTTTTAATACCCTACCGCAGTATCTGCTATGGCCCTACATTTACCTTTATTTACTTTTATTCTAAGGTCTCTGATAACCCTAACTATGCCGGACACACATTTCATCAGCAAATAAAATTAGCAGTCCTTAACAGGAATGAACAATACAAATATTAACCATACTAATTCTCCATATTCCCCCTTCCCTTTAGTCCCATCTTTTCCCACCAAAGTTGCAATCTTTTTCATAGCGCATTTTTTTATAAATGGGAACCAAATTGCGCGACTGTTGAACAAACGCGCATTTTGTCCCAATACACTTCATACGTGGAATGTTTTCTTTAGAAACATTCCTGTCTCTGTTGCTTTTCGGTGACAAAATTTATGGAACTGTCCCCTGTTTATATTAAGCAATACAGATAAGTATGAATAAGTGTCTCCATCACATATATTTATATATTTAACCAGTGAAGCCTCTTTGCTGCTCACAGATGAAGCTTCTATGCTTTTGTGCCATACTCTTTCCATGTTCCATGTGAAGCAAAATGGAAATTAATGAAATCCCCTCATGGGAATTTAATGCTTTCACCATCAGCACGGAGCAGAAAGAGCCCAATACAAATATTTCCCGCTATGTTTTGGCATTTGGCATGCTGGTAAAATCATTTTAAATTTAAATTAAAAGTACACAGTTATTTCAAAGTTTAACAAAGTAAATCGCACAGAATGGACACGTCCTTCAAAATTCTAGTGTGATTAAATTATTAAATTTGGGAGTCCGTTATATATTTCTTGCTTGAATACAACACTGTGTTTGAATATGTGAATTTTTGGTATTCACACACACACTCACGCACATATACAGGGTGATTAAACACAGAAGTGAACACTGTCAATACTTAATTATTCGGTGACTAGGTTTAATATAAAATAATTTGTGAAGGAACTATCACAATTTTTTTATAATCGTACAAATGCTCAAAGTGCGCCCTCCTGTCACACGACACACATTAATGCTGTAGTCTAATTTATCCCAGACCCTTTGTAGCTAATCCAATTTATCCCAGTGTCACGGGTTGCCACCCCTTGCTCTGCAGTAGTGGTCCAACAGTGGCCAAAACATATAGTATCTAATGTGGCTCTTCAAAAGTGTCTACCTTCGCACAAGATTACTCTTATATATCTCTACTTCCTGGTTGTCAGGAAGTTTCCGTACCTCATTCTTCCAAATGTCTTCCAAAATTGCGTTTATCTATAATTACTTAATCCTGCTGTCGAGTCAGAAGTAATTATGCAATCTTAAGCAACCACTTCATGCTCACGTTCACCTGGAGTCAATGTGGTATTAATACGTTTTATGGACTCAATTAATCTCTCAGGGATGGGCGATACGCTTGTCTGGCCCTGTCATGCATCGAAGCGTTCGTTAAACGTGAACAATGACAGTAGGGATAAAGAATGTGCAAACATATCTATAACGCACCTATTCAGTACGCACAACAAATGTAGTTCAATACTGCCGGAGAGGAGAATAAAGACCCTTTGTAGCTTAGTCCAATTTATCCCATGCCCTTTGTAGCAAAGTCTAATTTATCCCAAATCCTTTGTAGCGTAGTGTAATTTATCCCAGACCCTTTGTTGTGTAGTTCTATTTATTCCAGACCCTTTGTAGCATCGTCCAATTTATCCCAGATTCTTTGTTGCATAGTCTAATTTATTCCAGACCCCTTGTAGCAAAGTCCAATTTATCCCAAACCTTTTTAGCCTGGTCTAATTCATCACAGACCCTTCCTAGCATAGTCTAATTCCTCCCAGACCCTTTGCAGCATAGTCTAATTCATCCCAGACCCATTATAGCATAATCTAATTCATCCCATATCTGTGTGATAGCTGAAGGCGTGAACAAATTATTCATGTAATTGTACAATCATGCATTATGTTTCCAACAACTACCAGATTTAATATGTTTATATTTTTAAACATATTTATATTGATTTTTCTCTACCTAGGCTCTAACAGAATCTGTCCAGAAATGCTTGGAAGTTGCTGCAGCAAACGGTTTCAGAAGCATTGCATTCCCGGCACTGGGCATGGGAGGACAGAGTTACCCTCCTTTCTATGTTGCGAAAGGCATTGTGACAGCCATTGTCCAATTTACGCAGTCCCATCCGTATACATCTTTGACAACTGTGCATATTGCCTTACAGGACAAAGACATCAATTCTACAAGGGTTTGTATTTATTGTCCTTAGATGTCCCCAGTATCATTAGACCGGTAACCGTATGGGGACAACAAACAAAGACCGGTAACCATATGGGGACAACAAACAAAGACCGGTAACCATATGGGGACAACAAACAAAGACCGGTAACCGTATGGGGACAACAAATAAAGGGATAAAGCAGACAATGAAAGACTTTGGTTGGATGGCACAAGACATTACAGCTTGGTGTGAGTATGCTGACAGCCTGTACTTCATGAGGAGCTGAAATGTAATGAATGACCATTATCACTGGTTGACAGGGACTGTTCATCACCTTTTAAAACAACCCCTCCACCTCCCCCAAGCAGCATAGGCCTTCAACAAACATATACCAAATCTTCCTGTCGCCTACCATCAGCTGAAGGTCTTTCTATGTCTTCTTCCCCCCATCCCCCTTTTCATGTGTGTCCCCCGTTCTCTTCTCCATGTGTTCATTGGACTCCCTCTACCTTTCTTCCCCTGGGGATTCCAGAACATGGACTGACTTGTAATGCTTTCAGCAGGTTTTCTCAGTGTATGTATTATCCATCTCCAGCGTCTTCTTCTCGTCTCTTGTTCCACTGGGATTTGTCGTTTTCTTGTCATCAGTTTCACATGAGTGATTTTGTAATATCTCTACAATCCTTCTAAATGGAATGTTGTTTGGAGCAATATTGCAGTTAAAAGTTTCAACATTTTTGTTTTATTACTGTTACGATCCTTTTTTTTTTCTTGCGCAGCAGATATGAAATTATATTTGAAAGCTATATGTCGCACAGAAAGGCATCCGTGCGTATGTAACTATGAGTAGTTTTGGTGATTACGCGTTTTTGTTTTGATGAGTGACTTGAGATTATGTGTACAGTCTTCTAGGTGTGAAGTCGTGTTCGCTGTGCGTGGGTGTTCAAAACTTCAGTTGTATGGCAGTAACCAGATCGTGTGAAAATATTTCAGAGGATTGGTAAAAATAACGTCTAAGGAATGTACATATATAATTCCATGTGGACTTTCATGTGGATGAAAGATCTATAATGTGTTAAAAGCGCAGAAAATTCTATTAGATGGATCATCGATGTATGATTGTGGACACATACAAGTTTCGTACTAATTCCTAAATGATGAATATGAGTGAAGTCAAATGTGCAAAGAAATTATCTCGTCATAGACTGGAATGGAGGCGTCAAAGAAGAGATGGTTAGCAGAAGAACAGCATCCCATAAATAGAGGATTCCTCAGTAAAAGAAAGGTTGGCAAGAAGACGAAGATGGCTGAATACATCTTCACTTATGTTATAGTCTTGGCTTATGGATGCACATCATGGGCAATGATTACAACCCACAAAAGCCAGCTCTAACCTTAGAAATGAGGTATCTGAGGAAGGTGGTTGAAGTAACAAGAAGAGACATGGTCCGCAACTAGACGATGCGGCAAGGCCTCAAAAGCCAGCCATTGCAGACTCCATTAGAACAATTCCAACTACGATGGTTTGGCCATGTTTGCAGAATTTGAGAAGATCAGCTACTTGACAAGTATGAGAAACTAAGAGCCAGGGATCCAGACCATCAGACCCAGAGTCCACTGGGAGGACAAAATTAGATAATCTCTGAAGGACAGAGGACTAGATTTGAACCAGGCTAGGAAGAAGACAGTATGGCGCTCTCCATGACACATCTCTACACCCCACGATAGAAGAAGAACGACTAGTTAAGTAAGTAAGTCACAATGTTGATCAGTCTTCAGAACTCTTTAGTTGCAGGTGGTGTTTAATCTCCTAAAAATGTTATTTGGCCCATGTTAATTCATGTTATCATAATTTAATAAGCCCGACTACATATACGCATCTCAGGTAACATGGCTACTATGACACGTCCCCGTAACAATGACGATAAGTCACATTTACTCATTAATATCCAGCTCCCATTGGATCATAAGGCTTCAACCAATATACGCCACGCCTTCCCGTACTGTGCTGTCTGTTCAAAGTCTTTCATTGTCTTCTTTATCCCCTTCATATCTATGTCTATTTCCCTTCTGCATGTGTGTGTTTTTTTTTTGTGTTGTTTGTTTGTTTGTTTCTTTTTTTGTTTTTTTTTTTTTGGGGGGGGGGGGTGGGTGCGGGGGAATCACCCTCTATGTCTTTTACCATATCTATTCATGAACAAGAACTACCTTGTAACTTGCAATATGTGTCCATGTCCAATTTAACGATTCAGACATCTCCTTATACAGTTCTGAATATCTACTTCAAAGGTGCCAAACATACGTAGAACAGAGAAAGCACATATGGCCATCACCAGTACCATTCCTGGAAAAACTCTACGGTGTCTAACACCAGACACAAGCTGACCACTGCTTACTTTGAATATATACAAATCAACGTCTGGAAGTGAACTAGGAAGAAGAAAATGCCGTGTTCCACTGCTATCTGTCTTGTTCTTGCCATGGGTTTCACATCGGTGATCTTAATATTTTACATGATCTAAGGCTAATTGTTCTTGTCATGGGTTTCACATCGGTGATCTTAATACCTTACATGATCTAAGGCTAATTGTTCTTGTCATCGGTTTCACATCGGTGAACTTAATACTTTACATGATCTAAGGCTAATTATTCTTGTCATGGATTTCACATCGGTGAACTTAATACTTTACAGCACACCCCAAACCGAGTAAACCTGGTAGCGGTTTACCATCTCTTCTTGACTGTGCAAACGACTGGGAGATGGCGGTAGACCTACCTGGACGAGGGGCATATCCAGAGAGTATCAGAAAATCGCGGAGACGGCCGGATATAGTGCTTCATTCTTCAGCAACGCTTCAGGTCAAACTGATTGAACTGACCGTGCCATTTGAATCCAGATTAGACGAGCAACATTTGTTCAAAGCAGCCAAGTATAGTGATCTGGCCGCGGATCTGAGACACGATGGGTTCACTGCAAGGGTCATGGCTGTTGAAGTAGGCGCAAGAGGGCTTGTGGCTGCATCAGTGTATGATCTATTGAAACTGTTGGGGCTGAGGGGACAGTCGAGAACAAGGGCACTGAAGAGGCTTAGTGAAACTGCCGAAAAGGCATCAGGCTGGCTGTGGAACAACCGCAATGGGCAATGGAAATCGTGACAATAAACTATGCAGTACAAAAAACACCAGGAATTATAAGTCCACAATACGCTGAGTTTTTGGTGTACTAGAGAAAGGGCCGTGGCTGAGAGGCGACAGGCGGTGTATATTATAGAAGTGTCAGTGTCAGAATTTCAGTGGCAAACGCGCAGTGGCGTCGGCTTCGCGATGGTGTCTCAGTGTGTGCGACGGAACGAACGGAATAATTTGTCTTCTCTTTGTTACTTTCGCAATCGCCTCCACGGTTGGCGGAGTTGTGGATTAAAGTTGCTACCATAAGTGAAATGGGTTCATTTTCGATACAAGACAACAGGAGGCTGAGACGCTTGGGAGTCATGACCCAAGTGGGCCCGCTCCCCTTAGAGTGTAAAGGAGTATATCGGGCCGAAAAACTTGTCGGACGGGGGGACTTCTTCTGATGATCAGATTCCTTCCTGTTGTATCGCTCTGTAAAGAGTTTCCTATCATAGGCTAATTGTTCTTGTCATGGGTTTCACATCGGTGATCTTAATACTTTACATGATCTAAGGCTAATTGTTCTTGTCATGGGTTTCACATCGGTGATCTTAATACTTTACATGACCTAAGGCTAAATGTTCTTGTCATGGGTTTCACATCGGTGATCTTAATACTTTACATGATCTAAGGCTAATTGTTCTTGTCATGGGTTTCAAATCGGTGATCTTAATACTTTACATGATCTAAGGCTAATTGTTCTTGTCATGGGTTTCACATCGGTGATCTTAATACTTTACATGACCTAAGGCTAAATGTTCTTGTCATGGGTTTCACATCGGTGATCTTAATACTTTACATGATCTAAGGCTAATTGTTCTTGCCATGGGTTTCACATCGGTGATCTTAATACTTTACATGATCTAAGGCTAATTGTTCTTGTCATAGGTTTCACATCGGTGAACAATACTTTACATGATCTAAGGTTAATTGTTCTTGTCATGTGTTTCAAATCGGTGATCTTAATACTTTACATGATCTAAGGCTAATTGTTCTTGCCATGGGTTTCACATCGGTGATCTTAATACTTTACATGATCTAAGGCTAATTGTTCTTGCCATGGGTTTCACATCGGTGATCTTAATACTTTACATGATCTAAGGCTAATTGTTCTTGTCATGTGTTTCAAATCGATGATCTTAATACTTTACATGATCTAAGGCTAATTGTTCTTGTCATGGGTTTCACATCGGTGATCTTAATACTTTACATGATCTAAGGCTAATTGTTCTTGTCATAGGTTTCACATCGGTGAACAATACTTTACATGATCTAAGGCTAATTGTTCTTGTCATGGGTTTCACATCGGTGATCTTAATACTTTACATGATCTAAGGCTAATTGTTCTTGTCATGGGTTTCACATCGGTGATCTTAATACTTTACATTTCTAAGGCTAATTTTCTTTCATGGGTTTCACATCGGTGATCTAATACTTTACATGATTAAGGCTAATTGTTACTGTCATAGGTTTCACATCGGTGAACAATACTTTACATGATCTAAGGCTAATTGTTCTTGTCATGGGTTTCACATCGGTGATCTTAATACTTTACATGATCTAAGGCTAATTGTTCTTGTCATGGGTTTCACATCGGTGATCTTAATACTTTACATGATCTAAGGCTAATTGTTATTGCCTTGGGTTTCATATCGGTGATCTTAATACTTTGCATGATCTAAGGCTAATTGTTCTTGTCATGGGTTTCACATCGGTGATCTTAATACTTTACATGATCTAAGGCTAATTGTTCTTGCCATGGGTTTTCACATCTTGATCTTAATACTTTACAGTTATCCAAGGCTAATTGTTCTTGTCGGTTTCTACAACTCGGTGAACAATACTTTACATGATCTAAGGCTAATTGTTCTCCTTAATACTTTACATGATCCGTGCCATAAGCTCTAAGAGGCTAAGTTCTTGTCATAGGTTTTTCGGTGAACAATGATCTAAGGCTAATTGTTCTTGTCATCAAAGCCAAATGAAAGATTCATGCCCTTCATTTGGTAAACCTTCACTTTTTCAAATGTTCTGTGACAATACTTGTAGACTTTTTTTCCGGTTCTCTTCTCCGACTTCATGCTCTTTACAGAGTGTCATATGAGAATATGAATGATGGTTACCAGATGTTAGATCATTCATTCATCTTGAACCTTCAGTTACCCAAGGAACGTCGGCACCGTACTCTTAGGTCTCCTCTACCTGTTTATAAGCTGCTTTGAGGATTTCAGAACTTTTTTTCCGGTTCGTCTTCCTTGTAATGTTCTGCAGTTTTCTCTACTCTTTACATGCTTTGAGGATTTTCCTCAGTGTGTCTTCTTCTCACCTCTTGGTACCATGGTGCTTGTCTGATTCTTGTCATCTCTTGGTACCCTAGTGCTTGTCTGATTCTTGTCATCTCTTGGTACACTGGTGCTTGTCTGATTCTTGTCATCTCTTGGTACCCTAGTGCTTGTCTGATTCTTGTCATCTCTTGGTACACTAGTGCTTGTCTGATTCTTGTCATCTCTTGGTACACTGGTGCTTGTCTGATTCTTGTCATCTCTTGGTACACTGGTGCTTGTCTGATTCTTGTCATCTCTTGGTACACTGGTGCTTGTCTGATTCTTGTCATCTCTTGGTACACTGGTGCTTGTCTGATTCTTGTCATCTCTTGGTACACTGGTGCTTGTCTGATTCTTGTCATCTCTTGGTACACTGGTGCTTGTCTGATTCTTGTCATCTCTTGGTACACTAGTGCTTGTCTGATTCTTGTCATCTCTTGGTACACTGGTGCTTGTCTGATTCTACTCATCTCTTGGTACACTGGTGCTTGTCTGATTCTTGTCATCTCTTGGTACACTGGTGCTTGTCTGATTCTTGTCATCTCTTGGTACACTGGTGCTTGTCTGATTCTTGTCATCTCTTGGTACACTGGTGCTTGTCTGATTCTTGTCATCTCTTGGTACACTGGTGCTTGTCTGATTCTTGTCATCTCTTGGTACACTGGTGCTTGTCTGATTCTTGTCATCTCTTGGTACACTGGTGCTTGTCTGATTCTTGTCATCTCTTGGTACACTGGTGCTTGTCTGATTCTTGTCATCTCTTGGTACACTGGTGCTTGTCTGATTCTTCTCATCTCTTGGTACACTGGTGCTTGTCTGATTCTTGTCATCTCTTGGGACCCTAGTGCTTGTCTGATTCTTGTCATCTCTTGGTACACTGGTGCTTGTCTGATTCTTGTCACCTCTTGGGACCCTAGTGCTTGTCTGATTCTTCTCATCTCTTGGTACCCTAGTGCTTGTCTTATTCTTCTCATCTCTTGGTACACTGGTGCTTGTCTGATTCTTCTCATCTCTTGGTACTCTGGTGCTTGTCTGATTCTTCTCATCTCTTGGTACACTGGTGCTTGTCTGATTCTTGTCATCTCTTGGTACCCTAGTGCTTGTCTGATTCTTGTCACCAGTTCCACAAGGCTGTTTCTGCTGAACCATTTCAATCCTTCTATTCTACGCAAGCACCCATTTATGAAAGTATAAATCTGCTTGGTTGTTGTTGTTTATTTCCTTGTTTCAGAGCCACGCGACAGGACTGACTTGACATTTGAGTTGAAGATTCTTATTTTTGTGTTGGACATTAAGGTTGACTGGGCTAAAAAAAAGACCTGACCTAAATTGGATTGTTCGATTGATAACTTGATCTGTTCACAGACATTCCTTCAGACTTCCGTCGCTATACTGGCTGAATTCGACTTAGGAAGAGAAATGAACAAAGATTACCACTTTAAGTACGAAAGTGAAGAAAGTTTTAATGGACTGGACAGTACGAAGCTAAAACATAATAGTAAGTATTTTATTTCGTCGTTTTCAGCCGCATGACAGTGAATCCATCACTTGTTAGCATATTTGTTGTAGAGAAAAACTGAAGAGAAGTTTTGAATTGGTTTAAAACTTTGGGTTTCAAGATTTTCACATCTTTAAAAACCCTGATGTCTTTTATAGCATGATATAGATTACGTGTCTCTTGTAGTTTAAGTATGTATACACTGCTTGTACAACTCAGACTATGCTGACTTGGCCATGTCCGCCGCAGGGAAGATGGTAGCATCAAGAAAGATATCTTCTACGGACAAAAGCAGATGGCAAAAGAACAGTTGGGCGACCGCAGCCGAGATTCAAAGATGTGTGCAAGAGAAACATGAGGGCACAACACGTACATGCAGCAACCTGGGAGGATGAAGCTGCCGATCGCACCAAGTGGCGATGTTCTCTACGATGTCACCTCAGATTGGGCGAAAACAAGCTCTCACAGGAAGCAGAAGAGAGGAAAAAACGTTGAAAGAAACGCCAGGAAAATAAGCAGCTTCCCTGGCACTTCAGGGGCGCATTCCCATAGTCACTTATGGCTAAAGGGACTATTATTATTATCTTGTAGTTCCCGTGGAGAAACAGAGAAGAATGGGACTACTGTTCCCGTATGCGTGTCGTTGAACAACAACAAGTATATGGTGACGAATGGCAGCCTCATTATGTAAAAAACTGCGATGGAGACCACCACTGAAAGATGTTGTGTTTTAGCGAAGGCTTCCTCAGTGAGCCATCTGAAGTGGTAACGCCGTGCTCGGTAACGAGCAAAACAGGAACTGATGATGATAGGTTTCACGTGTTAAACAAATGGTCTTAAAATACGTGTAAACTGCCTATAGATAAAAAAAGTAAAGGTAAAGGAACCCATTACACGCCCATTGAGGCATATTGGGAATATGGTGTTAGGCCCAAATTTTCTTAACTATCGGCATATTAGGGGTGATGTGGTCAGCAGAGTTGCTCTGGTACCCAATTCATGGGGCTGGGTCGACCCGAAGTCGTTTGCGGTTTAAAAAATCCTACCTCAACTGGGGATCGAAACCTGGACCACCGAGCTAGGAAGCTAGTGCACTAAGCACTTCTCCTCTATAGGTAGAGGAAATTAGTTATTTTTCCCTTATTGTGACAAAAATGCACCTTTAGACAGAAGTCCTTCGATCATATCAGAGCGAAATTGGCAGTTAAAAATGAGAAGCTCTAGTGAAGCGTTGATAAATGCTAACCCTGAAAAGTGCTACTTTCGCCTCGCTGTTTCTTATTTGTAGTTATGTCTTTTCTTACCTTTGAGTGGTAGATTCCATACGTTCTTTAGGATACGTACATGGTAAGACCTCCAATCTCTGTCACAGTGGCCAGCTGTACATTCTGTACTCCTTGCCGCCTCAAAAATCTACAAACTTTGTTGATTCGCTTCGTGAGCCGTTGATCTTCTTAGATTCTTCCACCTCACTCAACGTCTCAGTCTCTGTATACTAGGAATGGACATTACCTTTAGTAGTACTTCACAACCCTCACTCATGCAGTTTAGCCAGACAGCCAACACTGTTGTCCGAGTTGTGGTAACCGCCGTACACGAGCGTTAAAGTCAAGAATTTCTCATTTCTTGGACACGTAGGAACAGAAGAAGACGGCGTGAAACATAAATCAAGAAGTGAATAGGAAATGGAAAAGCTAAATTCAACAACAGAAGACATTTACTAACATCGAAACAAATACCTCACACAATTAAAATTAGAATATATATATATATATATATATATATATATCTGTACAAGTCACCAAGAGCTGACTGTCAGTGATATGATGCTGGATCAGAGTCAAGTTATGTACACACACACACACACACACACACACACACACATATATATATATATATATATATATATATATATATATATATATATATATATATATATATATATATATATATATATATATATATATCATTATACTCTTCATTAACGTGTGTTGCAAAAACAGTGACAGTTAACAAGCAGAAGAAAGAACTGAGGGCCATGAGATGTGGATATATAGAAGTATTGATCGACGTCTCAAGGAAAGAGAAGAAAACAAATAAAGTGGTCCAAAATAAGCTTGAAACGAAAAGAGAAAAAAACGAATGAAATCAAAGTGAGACAGATAAAATGCTTTGGTTACATAAAAAGACTAAGACCTTGCTAAAAACCATAATGGAAAGACGAGTTGAAGAGAGGAAGCCAACGCTATAAGTGGGAAGATAACATCAAAAGATAAACAAGATAAAGCTAACTGAGTATACTATTACAGCCAAAGACAGATGACGTTGGAGATCCATTGCAGCCGACCTTTGATATGAAGATTGCAGCTGATCGGATCTGATCTTTTCTTGCCTACTACCTTCTAACAGTCGGCGTCTGTGGCCTAATGGATATGAACGCAGTTTCATAATCCAGATATACCAGGTTCGAAACCTGCTGCAGGCGATTTGGTAGCAGATCGCTTTGTGTGGATTTTTAACAATGGTTTACGCGCCGTACCGTTCAGAAAGCAATGGCAAACTACTGAATGAAAAAATTGCCTAGAAAAATCACAAACAGCCAATAAAAGCTGGGGCTGATTGCCACGTCCTGTAAAGGATAAGCAACTAACTTTACCTTCTACCAGTTTCTTATTTGTGATCATAGCTCTCGTAAAGCAGCCTTGTTCCCTCTCTCTTCATCATTCATCCAGTATTCTACACCAGACCCCTAATTGTCACGAGGAAGGCAGTAAGTTTTGCAGAGAGATGATTCCTACGCCACCAGGCATGATACTCGAAGAAGATGACGATGATAATGATGATGACGACGGAGAAGAGGAAAAGGAGACTACAAAGAAGAACATTTACGCTGAATCAGAATATGAAATGACTTTGGATAACTGCATATGGAACCTCATATCTGCCTGTTTAATAGTTTAAATCATTTACTAGGTCCTACTCAATGCTCAGCAACTAACACATTTACTTCTTACTTATTCAGATCATGGTCACAACGTTTTAAAGTTAATTGTTAGATGTTTAAATTAATGAACGGGATAGTTGTTAATCTGAATATTTATCTCAGTGTCAAAACCAAATGTTCTGATGATTTTTTTTTTTCTACAGTTCAAGAACTCAGCCGTCGGGCGATTCAAAATGAAACTTTCATCCCGGAGGGCTGGGCATTTTTCAGCCAAAATAAAATTCTGAACTTCAGTGTTACGCCACAGGCTAGCATGTCAAACTGGACCGTTGGTTTAAGAGCAGAAGTTAATTTAGACCTTAGTGGTTTTGTGCCAAGTTGGCTGAAAAGAGTGGTGATCTATTTTAGCAGGAAATTCGCCTGGTTAGTTGCAATACAACGAACACGGCTGTTTGCCAGCGACACTGTAGTTTTTTTCTTTTTTTCCTTGACCGCGCTATTAATAGCTATCGTGATAAAGGTCACGTGGTCAACTTCCTAACGGGAAAAAAATGTGGCGGTGTTTACTTTTGATAGGGCTTAATTAATGCTTTTAGGCTACTTTATTATTATAAATACCGGCTTTAATTTTGCGTAAAGCTAGACTAGAAATGTTAGAGTAAATTTTAGAACAAGAACAAACATTTTATCACAATTAGAACAGAAGATATAATAGTCTGAAATAGTGTAAAATTTACGTTTTTTAAATATTTTGTTATGGTTTGTTTCTAATGCAATTTACACTAAAACAGTCACAATCAACATGCATAACAAATTACAGAAATCAAAAGTAAAAAACCTGCAGAAAATGGATATCATAGTTTTGTTTTGGTTTCGTGCGTCAAACATTAATTATTGAAACATTAAATTGCAAGTCCACATTTATTACCTTAAAATAACACACCCAATTGTCCCCAAAACATGAGAGCTAACAATTATCTCAATCATGCATCACGATGGTCATGTAAAAATGAGTATGGTCATGAGTAAAACGAAATGTTCAATTTAATAAATAAAACATATACCTATTAAATGATTTCCACACTCTGTTAATTCTGCCCCTCTCACGCAACAACTGCAATAATTTGCTCTAGCCCCAAAATTTCGCTCAATTATCATTCACACTTCCTTTTTTTGTAGGAGGAATCTGTACATTCACAGATGGAGAAATTTGTAACAAATGAGTTTCCATTATAAATTTTAATTGTGAAGTTATATTTTTAATACCGCTGGCGCGTCTTTCAATTTTGGAAATAGTTGAATGTACACATTCTCCTCCTTGCTATCCATGCATACCCATTCCAAAGCCATGAGTTCTGATCCAGTCTGTGCAATGTTTTTCTAATATGTGCTGTTTAGGAATTGTCTTACTGGGGAATAGCTTTCTGAACAAAGACATATATGTCTCTATTGATGATATTGATTCTTTACTAATTGGTTTACTGTGTGATATTTTGTTGTGTACTTTCTCAAATGCTTCGCTCAGTGAGTTGAATTGTTCTTGGGCAATAAAAGCTATGTCATTTATACCTTGTTTGTCTGTAATTTTCAGTGTTTGTGTAATGATTGCTCTTGTAAGATCTTTGTAAACTTTTTGTGTGAGATATCTGTGGCTGTGATTCCCTATGAATGCTCTGCTATGATAAGCCTGTGGTATGATTTTGTGTTTGGCTAGTACCTTGTCCAAGTGTGAGCAAACTGGACCAGACCTAGCACACAGATCTTGAAACTGAAGTTTGGCCAGCGCATCTTGTGCATTTTCAAGTTTAACTTTAAAACTATCATCTCCTCCTTATCCTCACAAAGATCAATGCCTGCCTGAAAAAATTGAATTTTAGCTTCTAATTCTTCTGCCTGTTTCCAGTTCCTACCAAATCTCTTCAAGTTCTTAATAGTACTAATGTTTGCATGTATCTCTTGCGAGTTCTCAAATATCTTTGCGTCTATTGTATCGGCTACCTGTTCTAGAAGTCTGTGGTGTTTCAAAACAATGCCTAATAAAATATGAAGTTAAGGAGGAGCTACATTTTCAATTTCAATCTCTAACATTGGTTTGTGTAAACAATTATCGTAACGTGACACTTGCCTTTTATTCCCTTTCCCATATTTCATATATATATATATATATTGTAATCTCTTATCAACATGGCCAAACCTCTTGGTTTGCAAGTTGTATGCTCTCTGGATGTCTTTATTTCTTTGTTTTGCTGGAGACACCACAGACATTATGTTCCTTGAGCTCCAGACAAACCAAACATTTTCATCAAAAAGTCATAATTCCTGAATAAGAAAACAACAACTTTTTTACCATCCCACTCTAAATCTTTTAGTGACTCTATCTGAGCTTTCATGCCATTCATAAATATTTCTAAATTATCACATGTATCTCTGACTCTAGCCATTGATAAAAGGATGGTATTAGATTTAGAATTTGGTTTCTCTAAATTTACTTCCTGCATTGTAACTTTGAACTGTGAATGAAAGAAGATATACAAACAGTTACTTAGAATTCTTTGGCAGCCGTCGTGTGCACAGGATTGTCTACCAAAGAACACTAATGGAACAGTCCTTATCTCACACACAATAAAAAAAGACATTCATATTATAAATACAAGATTAACAAGACTTGAAAGATAGCTCAAAGTATGTGGAAGTAATCTATCTATAGCTTTACATGTTTTCTGACACTTGTATACGTAGCTAAATATCATTATAAATGAATGAAAATGCAAAAACAGATGGTGCTTTACAAAAAGTTATTTTTTCACAACCTTATTTAAGATTTGCGAGTATCATGAATGCGTTTACAGTGATTTAAATGTTATGAAATCTGGTGACAATATGTTTGTTCTTGTAATGCCAAACTCACAAATCTGACTACCGCACATTCTCAAGATATGACACCCAAAAAAAAAGTATGTGGAAATACTCTTTAGCTTTCCTTCGAGAAGTCTATATAATTATAAACTCATACGAATGGGCCGATTTTTAGATATTAAATTAATAAAAAGATTACTTATTTTATGAATTTCTTCAAATGATGACGCTGTTTTCAAAAGTCTGTAACTCCGTCAAAAATAATTTCAAACAAATAAAAATGCAAACAAAAATAGAACACAAAACAAAGTTATAGTAACAAAAGAATTTTTGCGCTGTGTTTATCCAGAACGAGTGTGTAATGATTTATATAATTACTGATTTTACACACACATATCAGCTGATTTTCCCCGCCAAAACCCCCAGTAATCATTTACGGTGCACATGAAGATTATTACCCGGTGTCAGAATTCCGGTCACCGAAACTAAAAGAGCGCTCTGGTATAGGGTACAACAGCCGTGCGAAGTTTATTTTACTGACAAATTCGGAGAAGAGGAGAGTGCAATGGATCAGGTAAAAAAATTTTCATAATGTGACATACACCATAGTGTGGCTGAGTTGTGTATAGGAAGAGTGAGAGGCACATGATGATGTGGTTGATGAGATGGTGGAGAAGGAAGAAGATGAGAGATATGCCGGCTATGTGGTAGACCTAGAATTGATGTCGTGAAAATAGTTTGGTAGTTTATTATGTGCTTTAAATCAGGGGTTCTCAACCTTTCTGTTTGCTCATGGCCCCCTTCTGAGTATTATTTACCTCTGTGGTCCCCTCATAGTCGCTGTTAGCTGGGAAAAAAAGAACTTTACCATCTTACTGTAGCCCCCTAGAAATATTGTATTTCCCCCTAGGTGGCTATATGACCCACGCTGAGAACCACTGCTTTAAATAACTCCTGTGAAGCTTAGCTGAAGGTGTCATGGGGTCCGTATGTGCCAGTTTGGTACTCGCAATATGGCTATTTGTATACATATAATAATCAATAAATGAAAATTAACTACTACCAGCACAGTTCGTTTTCTTTGTTACCTACATGTATTTAACTCGACATCATCATCACTACCACCCATCATGTCCTCAATGAGCGTAGACCCTTAACAAACTCGGTCAAGTGCTCGTGTTCTTTGCTATTTGCTCAAGGTCTTTCCATGTTTTATCCCTTTATTTTCTATCTTTACATTTTTGTCTCCAAGTTAGTACAGTAGAACTCCATTTATCCGAACCCCATGGGACCGAGCATCGTTCGGATAATCAAATGTTCGGATAATTGGATTACATAATGTATCGAGTACATGTACACATATTTCTAAAAATAATTAACCATCACAAGGAAAATACACTATAAAACATATTTACTTGTACTGTAATAATAATACCCACACTGTATTAGATCACTGTATCACCAAAATCTTTTATTACACTGCAGTGCATGTACTACTTGTATTAATTATTGTTGTTAAGAAAGAGAAATGTTTTCAAAATAACATTACAAACGATTCAAAACCAGGCGCAACTTACGTATATATGTACTTGCACAGATGTAGCCCACTATTTAAAATAATGAGGAATCCTCTTTTGCACCAAACTGGATAGTCTCCTTTTGGCTGCTAAGTCCCGCATTCTCTTCAACAGCAGAAGCTGTGTAGGACAGCTGTCATCTCCTTGCTCGTACCAAGCCATCGCTGTTTCTAGTGCTATAAAAACTTCTTCCACACTTGGTACGTTTTGGTTTTTCTGAATAATCTACAAGCATCATGTACTTCTGAGGAGTCTTCATCATCGGTGGATACATGTATTTGGTTTTCTTCTTGCACAAAAAGACAAAATTTCTTCGTCATTCAAAAAACTGAAAATTAAAATTATCATCTTCTAGCCACATGTGTGCATCATCTTTGTCACAGTCCGAAAAATCGGGCATTGCTTGAAACAGTTCCACAACTTCATTTATGCCATCATCATTTGTGTCCCTGCAGGTAGTTGGCATTTCCTCCTTTTTTTCCCAAGCAATCTACTCCAAGCCTTGTTGAGATTATCTTGTGACAGGGTGGTCCAAGCATCAGCTAACATATAGCAGCAGTCTTTGAGATTAAGCTTTTTGGTAAATGCTGCCACCAAACATTCATTTCAGCCAACATAAACCGCAGGACTTCCATTCTACATCTTTTTAAGCTTTTAGTTACACCCTGATATTTAAATCAGTTTTTTACATTGGGAGGCAGAAAAATTACTTTAAAATTTGCATCAACTGCATTCAATGTATCCTTCTATGGATGAAATATGTCCGATGGCTTTTTCCAATATTTCTTCGAAATTGAACTGATTTGTATACCAATCAAGAAATATTTGCACTTGTTATCCAAGCACCTTCTGTGCTTTAATACAATGGGAGACATCTTCTTTTACAACGTGGTTTTTTGGCTTTGCCGATCATTAGCACCGGTAAACGATGACTTCCACTGTGCATTCGCGGCTACACAAAATTGTTACTCTCTCTTTGCACTTTTTAAACCCAGGGGCAGCTGCTTCGCGCTGAGATGCAAGTGATTTTTGAGGCAATGATTTCCAGTATAAGCCAGTCTCATCGGCATCCACATTTCGAAATAACCTTCTTCTTCCAAAAAGCCAAGAATGTTTCTTTAAAATTTTCAGCGGCAGTTGCATCGCTAGATAAAGATTCCCCTTGAATCTGACAACATCGTAAAGCCATGACGAGTAAAGGGCATCCGGCTTAAAGTCAGGAGGACCGTCAAGTTGATTGTTGAACTGAAGTGCCTTTTCACACAACAGAGAACCAGAGATGAGGACCCTTCTGCTTTTCTTTGCACAAACCATATATACAAAGCCTCCTATTTCGATCTTTCACATGACATGGTTTTACGTTTCTTCGACCATTTTCACTATCAAATTTTGATGCAAAACTCATAATTTTATCCTTCTTACTTTTGATGGCAGAGACGGTAGCTTTCCCACCATTGGAAATCCTCGCAAGTGAAGACACAGTTTCACCTTTTCCTAGTCTCTTGATAATTTCTGTTTTCGTTTCAATTGACAAAAATTGCGGTTCCTTTTATATGCTTTTACTGGAAGATGTCATATCGCACGGAGAAATACTTCTACAACAAAATTATTCTGCTGTAGTCGCAGACACAACTACTTTAAGTTGAACTGTCTGTTTAGCCAGTGTTCCCCCTAGAACGCACACGGTACAATGGATTGGTAAACGCAATATTAACTGACTTTATGATCTCATGACTTCCTGTACGTAAGCACGACCATTAGCATCCCACAACATTTGAAGTTTGAACATCAAAAGATTCAGAATTTTAGTCTAACGTGACTGTGGCATCTGATTTTTTTTTTTTTTTTCTGGAAAAAGTGTTCGGATAATTGGATGTTCGGATAATTGGAGTTCGGATAAATGGAGTTCTACTGTATCTGGTTTTTATTTTATTTTATTCATTTATTTATTTATTTGGAAACGGTGGGCGGTTACCCTTTGGATTCCATAACAGGTACTGCCTCATATTGTTTAAAGCAGGTGTCCTTAATATATCTTTTATCCATCGCCTGTGTCTTCTTTTCATCTCTCGTTCCACTGGCACTTGTCTGGCCTTGATCATCAGTTCCACTTATGTGACAATTCGGGATTCTATCGTACCAGCTGAATCCTAATTCGACATAAAGTTGGCATATCTGTGCTGCGTCGCGTCTTCGACGCTCAAAACTTCTGTTCCACACATTACGTAGAGAGCTGAAGAATTGCACGCAACTCTCTTTCCTGGATAAACTTTAAACTTTCAAGTTTTAACTGGTATTAAAATAGCCTATTTTATATCATATTTACAGTGTATATCCAAGATGACCAAAGTGCCACTTGGGTGAGCCTCAGGTGTGGCTCGCTTTACGTATTTAATGTTGCGGACTAATGTTCCTAAAATTGTTATTTTATATTTTTACTGTACAGATGCTGCAAAAACATTGATTGGAAGGTAACATACCAAGGACATTCATTCTAAGAGTTTTAGTTATTTATTTATTTTTTTAAATTTAAAATGTTAACATTTTATCATGTATAAACACAAATATACCGATGGCTTTTTCCAATATTTCTTCCGAAATTACGGCACCTAAAGGTTGCCTTGTTAGCAACCCGTGGTGTTTATATACATATATATATTTACAAATGTCTGTGTTAGAGAGAAAATAAACACGTGTGCAGGCCACAAAAAACCACTTTTGTCAGTAGTGAAACGTCGAAAGCTTGCCTGGTTTGGGCATGTAACTCGTCATCCCTTTCGAAAACGATCCTCCAGTGAACAGTCGAATGTAAACGGAGAAGAGGAAGTCAAAGAAAATCCTGGGCTGACAACATCAAAGAATGGGTAGGGCACGGCTTTTCAACACTTGTGCGCATTGCTGAGGATAAAGAGCAGATGAGGACCATGTCTGTTGATGCTTCCACCATGGCACCCCTACGACCCATGACGGGTTACGGGTTTATATATATATATATATATATATATATATATATATATATATATATATATATATATAGTTATGAGTTTAATTCATAACATGTATGTCGATATCAATACGCTTCGACAAGTAGTCATATTTGTTTATGACCGGTGACCCTTCCTTACAGGAAATTACGTCATTGCCGTTGGGCCGAGCAGCAGACGCATAGAGTTGCCGTCTGCTGATGTCAGCGATCCTTCGCTAGCGGTCTTCTCTGTGTGTTCTTCAAGGCAGGTGGACGTGTGTGTTCTAAGCTCCTGAGTATTATAGTATTTCATGGTCATATTCCTATGTTTTCCATCACTGGATCATCCATACACCTCCGTGCGATGATGCCAGTATATTTGTAAGAGGAATTATGCTTTTCATGACGAACATGAGTGTTTGAACTATATTAAAATATATTTATGAGAAACCTGTCGAGGACAGTGTTGTAGTGACAGACGACATGGAAGTTTACTGAGGACTGCATTTCCATATTAAGTCTATGTGTTTTATGGCTGTACTGATGCAGTTTGAGGAGCATCGTGTATGTTAATAAATGTATATTTGAATCGTTCCACCTGGCCTTTGCAGTATCATTTATTGTTGGTGGAGATAGGCTGTGTGCAGGGTCACCTACATACCACTAGATGGACATTGGCCTGAGTAGACTTATTACTCATATAAATATCTTATAAAGACCCGCAACACCTAAAATGGGGGCCAAGCTAAAGGATCTTTAATCAACAGCTTAAAAAGTAGTGGAAATATATTTCAAGTCATTGAACTGCAGTTTTTGAAAAAAAATCTCATTTTTTCAAATTGGCGCCGGATGTCATCTGCTAACCTGTAAGAGGTTATACGAACAGTATTTGCAGTTTATAATTTCCAGTTCAATGCAGAAGTGGATCATATTCCAAGTATCAGGTATTTACTGCAGACTTCTACGTTTGAAAATTCAAGTTTTCTGCCCGAGGATGGCGTGTTTTCAAGTATCTGTCGAAGAATTTAGTCAAGATGTCAACGTACATAATGGCGATCCTGCTTGGTCGTGAGGAATTGTGAAAGTCTAGGTCTAACCCTGTACGCTGCACTGCTACTGAATCGTTTGTTCCCTGACGCAGAAATTGTTGCCAGGAGGAGTTTTCTTTTTTCATAGCAGATGAGTATATTTATTGATACATGCAGCGTGAGACTTGATAAATCTAGTTTGACAGGGTTCTTTTTTACATGTTATATGTATTTCTGTGCATATATGTTTCTGTGTTAAGTGTGGGAGGTTGGAAAGGGAACTGTGAATTTGCAATAACTCTAAGGATGGTCGTAAATTCATGGTCGTTCTGTAGTTTTTTTGCATCTGTTTGGTTCAAATTAAGGGGCCGGCGTACATTGCTGAGTGTTACTGCCTTAATTGAATTAACCAGATCCAATATCTATCTAGTTGGGAAGGTCCTGTTTTTGGCAAGTTTGTTATTGTTATAAAATTAATTGTAATTTATATTCAGTTTTTCTTTATTATTGTTTGTGATATTGTCGGCCTAACCTTGCTATCATTCAGTTATTAGATGTCATATATGTTGTGAAATCGTACTTGTCTTATCATATGTGTGATAGAGCTACATTTTGTTCATTTGTTCTATAATTCATACATTTCTACCTTGGTTGACTATTTGCATTATCTTGATTTAGCTCTTGTCACTGTATTCTGTCAACCGGTTCGTATCCATTGTTTTGGTCCTAGAATAACTTCTATTATAACATCTTTTTTAACATCTAATATTACATACAGTTGGTTGATTTTGAAGTGGTGAAATAATTATTGCTGATATTGCTCACATAGTGTTGATATTATATATGAAGTATTATTGGACCATTTGTAGTCACAATAATAGTGAATTATGTCTGCCATTGAGTATTTCCTCAGGCAGGGTAAGAAGTCTGGGTTCCAGGGACCAGCTCTTCGGAGTTATATCTTAGACAATTTAAGTCAGGTAGAGAATGAAGGAGGTGATGATTTTCCTATGGAAGAGGAATGGTATTGGAGAGAAAATGAGTTGTTGGAGGTCATTGAAGACAGGGAGAGGTATTTTGATGTTTTAAACGAAGAGGTGAGGGCACTAAAGTTACAGGCCGATGTGGATAGATCTAACTTCAGATCATTAAAAGTGGATCTTGCAAATTATAAGAAGTCATTAGAGACTGCCTTGATGAAGAATAAAACTTTGGACTCTGAGGTTCAGGACCTACATGATAATGTTGCAGCCTCTCAGAGAAAACTTACCAGGAACAGTGATGATTTATCTAATAAGATTGTTCGTATTAAAGCAAATTTTTATAAAGCAGAGGAGGCATTGACAGCTCGAATTCAGGCACATGTTGCTCAAATTAGGGTTCAGGTTGCCCGACTACAGCCACATATGGAGGAGGCACTTAAAATGAGATTAAAGAAAATGGCGAGGAAAAACAGAGCCATGTGGGACGTAAAGTTGGAGAGTAAAGTGGCAGCACTTGAAATTGTAAATCAAGAACTAACATGCCTTCAGGGTCAACAAGAAATTTTGACTCGTGATAAGTTGGCTAACTTTGAGACATTACTTATTGAGGAGAGCAGTAAAATTGTAAACCTGATAGAGGTGAATAACAGGCAGAGTGAAGAAATTTCACTAAAAGAGTTGGAAATTTCTAAATCTAGAAAAAGAGTTGATAGTTTACTGGATGTTGTTTTGAACAAGGATATATTGTCCAACAGTAGTTATGGTAAAACTATTGTACAACATGCCAGTGGTACTAAGTGTGATAAAAACAGGTTAGACAACCTGCAAAAGTAAAAATATCATGTCGAGCAGATACAACTTCCCTCGACATCACTCTGTTGCCAGTGTTTCTGGTCAAAACCATACTGCTACTTCTGGGAGTAAGTCATGGAGACATGCTGACATACATCTACTCTTAGATGAGGATGAGGGTGTTGAAGGTAACACAAAATTTACTAATAAGTGTCATGATGTTACACTTAATGGGGATGATAAAGATGAAAATAACTTACCTAATCAAACTAATACCAGCGCATCTGGACAAAAATGCTTAACTATGCCTATCAAGCTGTCTTCTAAGAAAGATGTGACATCCATGAGAAATAATAATATCCATGTTTCTCATGCGCCTACAGGTTCTTACCACTCCTGCACACAGTTTCGTGAACGTAGAATGCCTTATAGTGGTAATGGTGCATACTCACGCACCGTACTAGGGCGAAATCTGCCACCAGGTACTACGTGGCATGCACTGGGTGAGTTTTTTAAATTCACTGCTGACGTAAAATGTGTACGTCTTTTGCCTATCAACAGTTTCAGGGATAGGGAGGCACTTATTTATTTTTACTCAAATAGGGATGCTCGCATTGTTGTCGAGCGTGACAACGGTGCTTACTTTCGAGACTATTGTCTTGATTTGCAATTGTCATTTTAATATATGATTTTTCCTTGTCATATGGGAACATCATAGATATTGATATTATTTCAGCTTTTCTCTTTTGGATGCTGACATCTCATTATTTCATGTGGTATGTACTGGCCACTAAATTAGGTAGTGTGGCAGTCTTAACAATACTATTTTTTTCCCACGTGTTACTAAACGTGTTACACCAGTTGCGGAACATACTAACTTTATTTTTGTTCCTTTGCAGGGTTTGGATGTTTTCTTGCCCCTAATCATGTACAGGAGATTTTGTTTCCCGGTGGTACTCATGATAAAACCTATAGGGTTGTACATCCTAATGCTCGTATGTGTAGAATGCACACATCTAAAGACTATGCTTTGACTATGTGAATTGCTCATTGCTGTGCTGAGCATCTGTCTTTGTTGGATTCTTTACTAAATGGTCTATCTCCTGCTACCTTTGTTTGCATGTTGCGCAAACGTTTTTCTGACCGTGAGGATTTAATCACTTATATTGATGATAGTTGTCTGTTTCATCAATCTTCAGAGGAACATGTTCTTGGAGTTCAGTCTTTGTTGAATACCTTGCGTCTTCGTAATCTTACTGCTAGACCTTCTAAAACCAGACTAGGATTCACTGAAATTTCTTTTCTTGGTCATAAAGTAGGAGGTGGGTTTCTTAAACCTGAAGATTCTATTATCTCATAAATCTTCAATCTTGAAATTCCTAGAACTAAGAAACAGTTTCGCAATCTGTTTCTATAGAATATTCGGATATTACCTCAGTTCTGTCTTTGTTGTTAAAGAAGAACTTGCCAAACAAAATTGTCTGATCCCATGTTTGCAATGTATCTTTAAATGTCTTAAAAATATGCTTTTCAAATTCACCACTTTTGAGATTACCTGACGCTCGATTTCCCTTTACCCTCAGAGTAGACGCCTCTGGAACTACAGCGTTACCTGATGGGAGCACGTTTCACCTTGGAAACCGACCAGAAAATGTTGTCCTATCTCAAGACAGCGAGATTCCGGAACTAAAGGGCCGCCAGAGCCTCGCTCGCACTTCAACAATACGATTATGACATCAAAGCTATCAAAGGAAGCCAAAATGTATTGGCTAATGTTCTGTAGCGATGCATCAAACACCCTGTATGACCTATCAACTCTACAAATACAGATGACTCACAATATTCAAACGAACCTATGAACTAACTTCATGAGATGCTGATTGATAGACTATTACGTGTATGATGACGTGTTCGTATGACACTACTACATTAGAACAGTAACTATAATGATGAAGAATACTATAACATTTTGTACGCTATCTATGCTGAAAACTAATCTACATGGTTGCATTTTCAAAGAAAGAAACATTGCTGATATGAGTAAGCGGTTCACACAGCAACAGCATGATGATGAATTCTCAAATGCTCAAAATGGTGTGATATCTTGTTGAACTCAGCGCATTACTTACAGATATTGTGTCTGAATGACAGTGCTTATAGTCAAGTTACAGACTTCCGAACACACCTTATGTAAAAGGTTGCAAATGATGTCATTTCAAGAGATTTTTGTACGGACATGTATTGTCAATTTTAATTGCAAAAAAACTGACGTATGCACATCAAGGGACACAACTCTGAGATGACTGACTCGAAGTATCAAGGGGACATAACAAATAAATTTCCTATCTCACTAGTTTTCGATTGCTGATTACTGTGTGTATTAACATTTGGATTCGTACAGACATACTATTGCATGGAGAACAATCATGGACATTGTCACCAATGTATTTCAACATCTAATACGCCATACTATTATCTATTGGTACAACACATAAGCATAGTCTTATCTATTGCTCACACAAATGTGTCATATACAAGATTATCTTGCTTCTCTTACCATTAATATGTTCTATTGTTGACATATAATTTTGAGGTACACATAATTTTGATCAATTCAAAAAAATGTCGCATTCACTCATTTCATTGGTTGATTGTCTGCCTCATGTCATCTATTGTCTCTATTACATAATTGTATTAATTTTACGGCTTTGCATTATGACTATGAATTAATTTGAGATTAATTGACTACTGTTACCTGACGGGACAGATAGGTGTTTTTAGACGGTTTGCGGTATGGGAGTGCCTGGACTGATACCATCATTTTTTAATGATGTTGGATGTTTTGGTGATAGCTACCTCACATTGTTGTCAAAATGATTTCTGTCCTTTGTAGTCGATGGTGTTAGTAATCTTTGCTAATGTCCGCACACTGCGTGTTTAATTGCCTACTCTGTGGCACAAACCCGGGTGCTATCCTACTTCATTCTAACAGTGAAGTTTGTTGATACCATCTTTTCACTCCAGTGATGTTGAAACTCACACTACGGAAAAAATGCAAACTTAGTTTCCATTATTTAACGGGGGAGGGAGTAATGTTATGAGTTTAATTCATAACATGCATGTCGATATCAATACGCTTCGACAAGTAGTCATATTTGTTTATGACCGGTGACCCCTTGGTTACAGGAAGTTACGTCATTGCCTTTGGGCCGAGCAGCAGACGCCTACAGCTGCCGTCTGCTGATGTCAGCGATCCTTCGCTAGCGGTCTTCTCTGTGTGTTCTTCAAGGCAGATGGACGTGTGTGTTCTAAACTCCGTAGTATTATAGTATTTCATGGTCATATTCCTATGTATTCCATCACTGGATCATCCATACACCTCCGTGCGATTATGCCACTATATTTGTAAGAGGAATTATGCTTTTCATGACGAACGTGAGTGTTTGAACTATATTAAAATATAATAATGAGAAATCTGTCGAGGACAGTGTTGTAGTGACAGACGACATGGAAGTTTACTGAGGACTGCATTTCCATATTAAGCCTATGTGTTTTATGGCTGTACTGATGAATTTTGGGGAGCATCGTGTATGTTAATAAATGTATATTTGAATCGTCCAACCTGGCCTTTGCAGTATCATTTATTGTTGGTGGAGATAGGCTGCGTGCGGGGTCACCTACATACCACTAGATGGACATTTTCCTGAGCAGACTTATTACTCATATAAATATCCTATAAAGACCCGCAACATATATATATATATATATATATATATATATATATATATATATATATATATATCTTGTATTTAGCCCCATATAGTACCGCGGGTCACTGTAGAGACAACAGAAGAATAGGATAGTTGAACACTCAGGCATTTCGTACAAGGTGGCTATATATACTGAAGCACATTAAAAACGCACCACTATTATATATACTGATGCCGAGAAGCTGGCAAAAAAAAGTGTGGGAATGGATTTTCCCCGTGTTTGCCATGAGGTAGAGAGCGAATGGCTGCTGGAATGGAAAGTGCAAGATTCAACCCATGGGTGTGTGTACAGACTACATGAAAACGATGAAAGTTACACGTGCAACACGATTCTCAACAGCTATGACCCTGAAAATGTGTACGCGTTGTGGCAGTATACTCGGTGTAAAAAGGCCGTTGAGACAAAACACCCAGTACATGTGCTTTAAATGCCACGACTATCTGAAAACGACCGCCAACGAGCCATTGGTATGTTGGAGACCGGAATGAGCTCGCGGGCCATTGCCAGAAGGATGAACTGCCACCACAGCACTATTGTACGTCTCAATGAACGTTACGGAACCACTGGCAGTGCCCGGGATAGACTTCGGAGTGGCCAACCACGAGTTACTACCCCTGCGCAAGATCGTCATATTGTGCTGAGTCACCTAAGGAATTGACTCTCCCGGCAAGTCAAACAGCAAGAGCAATAGTGGGTAGACATGGGCAAGTCTCTCGAATGACAGTCATACGACGACTCAGAGATACAGGCCTTACTGCAAAACGACATTATGTTGGGCCAAACTTGACTCACAGACATCGTTAGCAGCGCCTGCAATGGGCAGAGCAACATATCAGATGGACTAGACTGCAGTGGAATGCTGTCCTATTCACAGACGAGAACAGATTCAACATATCCTTTGCAGATGGACGTATGCGGATTTAGCGACGGTGTGAAGAGCGCTTTGCAGATTGCTGTGTCAACCGATTTCGAGGTGACAGTATTCACATTTGGGGAGGATTCAGTTTTCACCATCGCTTGCCTCTTCACGTCTTCCGTGGAAATGTTAATGCTGTGACATATCGAGATGAGGTTCTGGATGCACTGGTTGCTCCTGCGTTCACAATTTATCCAGACTTGCAGCTTCTCCAGCAGGATAACGCACGTGCATTTATTTTGTATTTTTGGTTTTCTCCCTTGCCTGCACAGAATGCAATGAATTTCATAACAATCAAATGTACAAATTAATGACCAGCATGGATTCATAGGAAAATAAATAAAGATTCCAAATATGTAAACTTGTACACACTTATATTTACATTTCACACTCTGTTCCTGGATTATACAGGTGGTGCGTTTTTAATGTGCTTCAGTATATAAGATTATGCAGACAGCTGATAACATCGTCATGTAGAACAAATTGACACAGAAAGCACCTCTGCATGAGCGTGTGAAAGCTTGGTGCAGACGTCCTATAAGGGGACCATCTGTAGCGGTGGCTCCATGCTCTTTAAGGAGCGACAAGAAAAATGATGATGAAGATTTATTTATTTATTAAAGATAGGGGAAATAACTTCAAAAGCGTAAGGGAAACAATTAACTAAGAAGTGAATGGAGCGGATGTCGGATGGTGAACAGTGATCTGCCGATCCAATTACCGCATGTGTTCAAACAACTGGGTCATACGCGAGCCCAAGTAACTAGCAAGACCTTCACATTTAACATAGTTCTACATTTTAATCTACCATGTTTTGGCTGGCATTGATAGAGCCTATTGCGACACTTCGCATTTCATCTAAATTTCAGTGAGCACGTAAAGAATAGGCACGGTTCCCTAACAGCTGTCATTTCCTTCACTTGTTCTAATACCCACCTTTGTAAATCATGGTTTTCAAAATACAATGCTGATGACAACTGAAGAACGATACAGGCTAAACGCAGAGGTCGACACGTGCCCTCAGCTCTTCAACATTCAGTGGGATTTGAAAAATTGTGATGTGCAGCAAAGCAAGATCTCCCATCTCACAAGGGGTGGGCAATTGAATTTCTTTTCAAATCTTTTTTTTTTAATTATGTTAAAATAACATCGTTTACTTGTATTGAACACAAGACTTTTACATGAATAAAAAATACATTGTAAACCTATTTTTTACTCTCAACTATTGCCTTGTCTCTCTCTCACACACTCTCTCTCTCTCACTCTCTGTATCTATATTTCTCAGTGCGGTCATATTTTATGCGGTTATAAAATATGTTAATAAAGCTTTACTTTACGCCACAGATTTGAAATAATGAGACTTTTTTTTTTAATTCGAAAATTCGAGGGGAAAAAAGTCGAAAAGAAACACATACGTATTAGTGGCTGGCCAATCGTGTAATAATGTCATAAACACAAAAAAGAAATCAGTTAATAAAATTGTCATGTTCAAAAGCAAATTACGCTACTCTTGCTGTAAATTTATGCACTCCGAGAACGCACACCATACTTTAGATGTATTCCTTTGTGACAGAATTGTCCATTGTCTTTTCCTTGCGTTCATGTTTCTTTCCATCATTTTCGCGCTACATTTCCTTTTGTGTACTGAGTTCTTGGCGCCACTCATTGTTTACATTGTTTCCCTGTGATTCATACAATGTTTGGGTTTAATTGGCCATACCTTGTGACATTAGACACAGGTGTTTAAAGGAAGATAATGGCAGTGAGAAGAAGCGCCATGATTAGTGCGTAAACATACTTTGAGATGACCACAGTCCGTTGTCTTATCATTGATTGTATTTTCTGTCTGGCCGGGTCGTTTGCTTGCACAGGAAATATCAATCTGGTGATAGATTATATTCACACACTTATGGTAACTCATGGGATTTGTAGCCGGTAAATGACATAATTATTTCCGGGCAAGGCTTGTTGTAGGCAATGGTTACGATAAGTTATCCATATTGACAGAGATAATCTGTGATAGATCTATTAGTCGTGAGTGTAAATGTGATGGAAACCAACGGAAGACGAAATACCTTATATGGGAAGTGACTTGTAAAAGCAACATTTTATGTGTCACGCAGTGTCACGCGTGGTTTTCACGTATCTGCCTAGACAAGACAAAAGTCTATGTGAAGTATGAGACAAGACAAATGTCTGAGTGAGGTCTGAGAAGATAGATGAGTTATGGTGTTGAATGTGGATAGAGTGACTTATCAGGAGTAAAGAACAGATACTGACTCTCCCTCTTGCCACGCAACGACTATGTTTTAACTACTGTCACACTGCCTCTCTCTCTCTCTCTCTCTCTCTCTCTCTCTCTTCTTGGAAATAAGGTTTAGTACACATTAATGACTCCAAAAACAACTAAGTTTAAGACAGAATAGAAAGAGGATCTGATCCGCTAATAAATTGTCTATTTTTATTTCACAACAACCACACACACAAAAAAGACTTGTGTAAAGAACGAGAAATATAAAATCACAAGCAAATATACCCAAACACAAGCATTGCAAAAAAAATAATTAAGTCACCACAATGCTAGCAAACATAACATTAAGCTTAATCCATACTGATTTAACTCCAGCTGTCATTGGGAAAAAGTTTCAGCTAATCCTTCAGCAGAAACCCTGAAATTTGTGGCAGATAAAGGGAACGACTGACGGGCAAAGGGAACGAATACGGAGAATTAGAAATAGGAAGGTTCAGATAGAGTACAAAAAGTTGATGCGCGAATAAGGATGTGCAAGAGAAAGTAGGTGAACGAAATCGAGTGAGGCACGCTTTCCAGCCAGCAAATCAGTGGCGTGAGTTAGAGAGTGCGGATCGCGCTGATACGCGAGTAGCCATGTTGAAGGCAGTACTCAAGTAGTTTGGGTGATGAATATTTCACGGACAAGGAGACAAGTTTGGGTGATGATTAACCCAACATATTAAATAGTGAGAATTCTTGTTTAGAAGGAGGAACGGTGTGAGTTAGATTTCTATTCAGAAAAGGGAAAGGGTACGTAGAGTGAAATCTAATACATATATAAACAGTAGTCCTATTCTTCAGTGATGAAAGGGAAATGAACAACCCCGGAGAGATCCGGTTCCACCAATAGATAACCTGAACACTGAGATGGTATATAACAATTCATTCATTCATAACCCTCCACTCCCAAAGGATCATAGGCCTTCAACAAACACATGCCAAGTCCTCTTGTCACGTGCCATCTTCTCAAGTTCTTTCCACGTTCTCCTTATCATTTTTACCTCTGTTTCCAGCTTTCTTCTCCATGTGATTCTTGGTCTACAGCTGCTTCTCTTGCCCTGGGGATTCCAGAACAAGGACTGCCTTGTAATGCTTTCAACAGGTTTCCTCAGTGTGTGTCCTATCCATCGCCATCGTCTTCTTCTCATCTCTTGTTCCACTGGCAATTGTCTAGTTCTTGTCATCAGTTCCACGTTGGTAACCTTGTCATACCATTTTAATCCCTCTATTCTACGCAAGCACCCATTTATGAAAGTCTGTAGCTTTTTGGTAGTTGTCTTTGTTGTTCTCCATGTCTCAGAGCCATACAATAGGACTGACTTCACATTTGAGTTGAAGATTCTTATTTTCGTGTTGGATCCTATTTCTCTTGATCTCCATTTATTTCCCAATGCAATGAAAACTCCTCTTGCTTTTTGTATTCTTATTTTGATATCACTGTCTGTCCCTTCAACTTTGTCTATATTGCTGCCAAGATATTTGTACGATTCTACATCTTGTATTGGTGCTTCTTCAAGTTCAACCCTGTTATCATTACCTGCATTTATTCTCATTATCTTTGTCTTTTCCCTGTGTATTTTCAGACCCAAGTGCTGTGACCTCTTATCGAGTGTTTTCAATTTGTCCTGCATCTGATTACGGTTATGGGACAGAAGAGCTAAGTCATCAGCAAATTCCAGATCATCCAACTGCTTAGTCAGAGTCCACTGGATTCCATTTCTGTTGTGTGTTGTCGATGTTCTCGTAACCCAGTCTATTGCTAGTAAGAAAAAAAAAAGAAGACAAGAGGCATCCCTGTCGCACTCCTGTTCTTATCCCAAACGGTTCTGTAAGCTGTCCTTCATGAAGAACTCTGCATGTCATGTCCTCATATGTTTTCTTTATTAAATTAATGATCTTCAGGGGAACTCCATAATGCCTCATCAATTTCCAAAGTGATTCTATGTCAACACTGTCAAATGCCTTTTCGTATTCCATAAATCCAATGTATAGTGGTGAATTCCATTCCAGACTTTGTTCAACTATTATTCTCAAAGTGGCTATCTGGTCTGTACAGGATCTGTTTTGTCGAAAACCTGCTTGTTCATCTCTCAGTTTCTTGTCTATGGACTCTTTTAATCTTTCAAGGATAATCATGTTTAATAATTTTCCTGGCACTGAAAGTAACATTATTCCTCTATAATTTGTGCACTCTTGTACATTTCCCTTCTTAGGCAACTTAACCAGATATCCTTCCTTCCATTCTGCTGGTATCTCTTCCTTTTCCCAGACTTTACCAAGTAATTTATATAACATCTCTGTAGCCGTGTCGATATCTGCTTTGATGGTCTATGCTGCCATCATAGCAGCTTGTTTGCTTGTATTTTCCCGTTAGCTTCTTTGTGCTGTTATACGGTTCTCTCATATTCCCTTTGGCTGCAGCATCTTCTGCCTCTCTTGCTAACTCCTCAATATACTTCCTCTTGTCTCTTTTGATACTTCTTTTTACTTCTTTGTTTGCTTCTGTGTACACTTCTTGAGCCTTGGCTTTGGAACTTCTGGTTTTGCTTGTGTTTAAATCTGCTTTCTTGTTTTTCCTGTCTTTTATCTTATTGATGGTTTCTGTTGTTATCCATGCTTTTTGTTGTCGTTCCCTTTTCCCCAGTATTTCTTCACATGTCTCATTCCATACCGTTTTAATTTGCTGCCAATAGTCTTATGTATTCTCTGCATCTTCCAGCTGTTGGAGCACCTGGAATTTGTTGGATACTGTGACTGCAAATTTGTCTCTTTTTTCTTGATTTCTTAGATGTCCTACATTGAATTGTTGTCTATAATTTTGCATTGTTGCGTATCTCTTGAGTTTCATTTTTACTTTGGCTATCAGAAGGTGGGTGATCTGATGCCACATCTGCTCCTCTATATACGTTTACATCCTGCAATGATGATCTAAACTTCTTGTTTATGCATATATGATCAATCTGAATTTCTGTTCTATGGTCTGGTGATATCCATGTTGCCTTGTGTATTCTCTTATGTGGAAACATGCTTCCTCCTATGGCCAGTTGATTTGAAGCACAGAAGTTTGAGAATAGTTCCCCATTTTCATTCATTATTCCTAGCCCCTGTTTTCCCATGACTTCTTCAAAAACGGTGGACTGTACCTATCTTTGCATTCATGTCACCCATCAAAATTGTGATGTCTCGTCTTTTTACTTTTTCCATAATTTCCTGTGGTCTAGTATAAAATGCTTCTTTCACCGACTCTTCTTTGTCATTAGTTGGTGCATAACATTGGATGACATTTACATTTATTTTCTTTTTAGCTGTTTTAAAAGAAGCTGTTATTATTCTGGATCCAACAGCTTCCCATTCAATGAGTGCTTTCTGTGCTTCTTTAGATAACATAAGAGCTACCCCTTCACTGTGGTGTGAACTTTCGTCTTCATGTCCTGAGGACAGCAATAATTCACATGTGATAAGTTTCTTCCTGTCTACTGTCATAAGATCAGAGATTACACCGATCAAATAGATAATATTCGTGTTTATAGAGATAAAATAATATATGGATAAAATAGTGAAGTTGTGTGAAACAGCATCGACCCACCTGCAGGTCAGTACTAACTTTTTATATCTCGTCCTTGAGACACTAACGGTAACAATTTTGAAAAGGCAAAGCGTAGTCGTTCAAGAAAGATGGACAGAAGAAAGAACGAGGAGGGGGAAATGAGAGAGAGAAAACTGCAACTATTGACACGCGTTGGAGTTTGGTAGCGCGAACCGAACGAAAGTGCGTGGCAGTAACGTAGCATGTTTTCTAAAAAGACGACACAAAAACCATACCGTCCCCTTTTCGCTCGACACGCCGTTCAAAATATATAACCTCTTAGATCTGCAGACTGAAAAGAAAAACACACACACAAGATCGTATATCCGGCCTAAAAGTTGCATTTTTGTGACGTATTGGCAACTGCATGGTTCAAATTTGAATAAGAACGATAGTTACAGACCAATAACACTATTAACGTGGAATATTTGAAAATACAGTGGGAGAAGGGGTGAAAATGAGCATAGGTGGTCGTGTCACTAGTTCGTTGTTTACAGAAATTTGAATTTGAACCAAAAGCAGAGCATAGAAGGATAGAGAAGAAAAACTTAGATAATTTTCTTACACACTAAAAGAAAGGACAGTTGACAAATACAATGACATTAATGGTTTAATAGAATATTAAGGTGTTGATGTATCTTACCGTAGATAGAAAAATGTGTTATTTGAATAAATAAAGGGGGAAACCAATAATAGTAAATATTATCAAGAAAAGAATAAAAATATAACTACGGTGTGACAGACAGCAGCCTGATCAATAATTTCTTTTCAGAATTTGAAACACTTAGTAAATAACTGAGATATTGGTAGAAGACAGATAGACGAACAGACGTATATCTTTCTCAGCTTGCCACATATTGGGAAGGGGGAGGTAATCCCAAGTTTGAAAGTTGTAGTTTCAATTTGAAAAAGAACGCTAGAGGCATAATGGTCCCTCATTGGCTGGAGTCTAATAGACTAACGGTAGTGATAAAAACAATTTGAAGTCGGCTTTAGGTGCCACTTATAAAACATAATTCCTGCACTACTGTTGTGTTTAAGGCAAGAACTTCAGTACAGTTTTGCCATTTGCTGATCTGCACCAGCAAGCGATCTGGAATTGACCATATTATCGCTTATTAAACTATTAGTAGGAATATTTCATTGATGCGGTAAGAAGAAAACATTTATATCATCATTAGTATTATTATTATTATGTATGTATACTGTTCAAAAAAAGAAACGCATAGCTACTGAAGGCACACACATAGCCATAATTTTGACATTCAATAACTTTTTTAATTTAATGAGTTAATTGTTCAAATTGCACACAAGAATACCTTAGGGTTCAACCAATCAGTTGACAGTTGATTTGCATCTGGGTCACGAGAGTTTTCTGGCGTACGGGCTTTCCCGTTAGTATGGTGTGTGGCCTCCTCTTGCATCGATCAGCGACTGGCATCTCCTGGGCATGGATGCGATCAGACGTCTGATGTGGGCCTGCGGGAAGGCTGCCCACTCTTCCTGGAGTGCCTGGAACAGATGACGACGATTGGCTGGAACAACGTATCGGCGACAAACACGTCTTTGCAGCTCATCCCACAGGTGCTCAATCGGACTCATGTCTGGAGACAGGGATGGCCAGGGAAGGGTAAGAATGTTGTTGGCAGTCAGCAACTGCGTGGTCAACCGTGCACAATGGGGTCTGGCGTTGTCCTGTTGAAACACAGACCTTTGGGCAGCCAAAAGTGGAAGGACATGGGGTCGAAGAATTTCATTGACGTATCGTTCCGCATTCAAGCCTCCTTCAATGTGCACCAATTGACTCCTTCCGTTGTAACTGATCATTCCCCACACCATTGCACCTCCACCACCGTGCGGCGGAGCTTCATCAACGCAATTTTGGGCAAAACGTTCATTTTGCCTACGGTAGACCCTACGCCGTCTATCATGACATGCAACAAAAAGAAAGATTCGTCACTAAACCAGACACGTCTCCATTGATTGTCAGCTGCCCAGGGACGATGCTGGTTGGCCCAAAGAAGTCGATTTTGGCGATGGCGGCGCGTAAGGACAGGTCCTCGGTGAGATCGTTGTGCCCAAAGTCCAGCGTCATGCAGTCTATTTCGGACAGTTTGATCAGACACATGACGTCCTGCAGGCAATGACTGGGCTGTTGAGGAAGCTGTTGTAAACCTGTCTCTGAGGTGACGAAGCCGAATAAAGCGATCCTCCGCTGCTGTTGTCAGTCTGGGTCGTCCACTGCGATACCGGTCTTCAACTCAGCCAGTGGCTTGGAACCGGTGCCAAAGTCGACTGATGGTACTCTGATGCACGTTTAGATGCCTGGCAACCTGACTTTGACTTTCGCCTGCATGCAGTCATCCAATAGCAATGTTCCTTAAATTTATCGATAGAGACACCATAATTGTCTGCTTGAAAATGAACTGAATTTTTTGTATGTAGCGTTATCCTTTTATAGGGTTTCAGTTGCGTAGTCAGTGAATAGTGTTCACCCCAAATTTTGTTGCTTTCACGTGCGCGCAACATGAGCTGTGGTCAAAAATTGCGTCATAAACACTATTGACCACTGCGTTGTAACGATTACAAAAACGAACGCAATTCAGATCAACACGCGCATTTGACACTGTAAAGAACATTTGAGGCTGGTTTTCATATACCCTAGCACCAAATTTTACTAACAAACTCATAAAAACGCGCCCTCGGATAGCTATGCGTTTCTTTTTTTTTGAACAGTATATTATTGAATATGTATGAAAATTCTATGGGTAGAGGCATATATATATAGGAAAGCGCCAACATCAAACTTTGTGTTGTGTCACAAAGTTGTTAGGAAAGATATTATCATTTTGTAGAAAAGCCAGACAGGCTTACTGACACTTTGGGAGAAAATAAAATTAATTATTAATGGGAAAAGTGTTGTACAGTTTTATGATGTAAGACCAGAAAACCACTGGCCGTGTTCTTCAGCAAGTCACCGTCTTTGTACATGACTTGATATAATTAATTAAAATGTTTCCTATGTTAAGGAAAGTGTCAAACTGTAGTTTGAAAGATCATCTGACCATGAATGGGGTACCAAACCAAATAAGAACGTTAACTAATTGTGTAGTTACCATGCTGATTCTGACTATGTTGAACATGTTTAATAGTTAGGGATAGAGAGAGGTATATGAGGTGTTCAAGAGGGCTTATTACTCTTATTCCAGGGTTTCATCTCTGAATCAAAATGTACCATTGATCAAGATATACCTGTAGGTATATCTGCACCTGAACAATTGAGGCAGTATTGTTTGTTTGCCTCACTGTTGTAAATTCAAGGGCAGGATCCTGACTTGGCAGTGAAGCTGTTAGCGTGGACTGAGACGATCTTGTATTTCGGCACCTACAAAGATAAGAATTCGTCCACGAGCACATGATACCTCAGATTGACCATTCTCTTTTCAAACTGTGTATTTACTAGTTCAGAATATGATGAACACAGACGTTCTTCCTATTATTACCCGTTCATAGGATCAAGATTCAATTGACACTTTTCAAGATTGACGTTTTTGTATTTGTGAAAAATTACAGACTCAAACATAGTTTGAATTAATTGTTGTAAATACATTTTATTATCATCTTGAGTTTTCAGTACTCCGGTATCCAAAAAAGAACCGAGATACCGGAAAATAAATTGTAAAAAAAAAAAAGATTTTAGCGTTTATACTTTAACAGTGACTTGTTTCCTCATTGTTCATTAATTTATAAGTTTAGTGTTGTCATTTCATTACATTACATCACATATACCCTAGACATCTAGCTAGACAACACTCACACACCTTTACACTTAACTAGGAGAAAATGTATGACAGGTTGAGGTCATAAGGTGGTAGCAGACAAGTTCCCTGAAAACATATTCATAAATAACTAACCTCAGGGGCTTGCACAGCTGACCTCACATCTGTTACAAATAATATTTATTTTCTTTAACATCAAAACCCACCACATATATTGGGTAGCTCGTTCCGGGATTTAAACTTCTCCTATGACTTATATTGGGTCGCTTTGTCCGGTAATTTTAAAATATAAAATTAAAAATAATTAGAGAGTTGGTTTGAAGTATCATTGCCCATTGTCTTGTGTTTAGTTAGAGATTGGTTAAATATTTTAAGTTGGTTTGATAACATTGGATATTAACTATAAGATCGCAGATTTGGCCAAATTAAGTTCTGCTGCTGTGCAGGCT
The DNA here is from genome assembly GCA_024509875.1 of Oreohelix idahoensis. NCBI lineage: Eukaryota > Metazoa > Mollusca > Gastropoda > Stylommatophora > Oreohelicidae > Oreohelix > Oreohelix idahoensis. The sequence continues at coordinate 309,562 of JAMPIV010002202.1, forward strand.
GCAAAGGAAATGGGGATGGACGGTCAAGGTCTAGTTGCTTATGTAACAGCTGAATGTGATAAAAATATGGCAAGAGAAGATAGTAGACTAGCGGAGGAGAAAAGAATTTTATTAGAAGATGCTAGGGAACTTAAGAAATTAGAGGCTGATAGGGAGGCTGAGATAAAGAGGTTGCAGCTGGAAGAAAAGAGGTTGGAAGCTGAAAAGGAGGAAAAAAGATTACAGCTTGAGGCTGAGGCAAAGAAAGAAGAGAAGCGATTGGAGGCTGCAAAGGAAGAAAAGAGATTAGAGGCTGAGGAAAAAAGACTCCAAAGGGAGCATGAGTTTCGACTAATGGAGCTGGAGTTACAAGGCCATGCTCCTGAAAATGGTACTAGCCCATCCACTTCCGACTCTGCTGCAAGCCAGGTAGCCTCCTCATCAGCCATGGGGTTTCATTTAGACCCATTTGTGGAGAAAGATGATGATATCGAATCTTTTTTGAGTAGGTTTGAGAGACTAGCTACCATGTATGGGTTAGAAAAAGAAAGATGGAGTATGAAAGTATCCCAGGGGCTTAGGGGAACCTCGTATGAGGTATTCGCCAAGCTGAGCAAAGATGACCAAGACGACTATGACATTCTTAAGCAGGCTCTTCTAGTTAGGTATGAGAAGAATAGCGAATTTTATAGGAAAAAATTTAGGAATGCCAAACTGCTGACTGGGGAGACTTATCACCAGTTCCTTGCACGCCTGGAGACTGTCGTGAAATATTCTAAATCCACATATATAAATTAAAAAGTAAATGTAAAGCTAACGCATTAATTCAATAAAAGGGAAAGAAGAATGGTTAAAGACCCGTGCTTTCCAATAGCGTACACCTACGTTGTAGAATGCCATAATGGCTGAACCAGAAAACCCCTTTTTCTGCTCCGTCTGCATAAAACTACACGCGTTTCTAAAAAGACAACTAGTACTGTGTTTCTTAGAAAACCTTGAGATACGCAAGCTGCTTAATGACCTAGATTTAATATTCCATTCATGTCATTTATGCTCTACGTAAACTAAAAGACAGACGAGCTTAGAAGAGAGAGAGAGAGAGAGAAGGAGGAACGCATGCAACACTAACACGCAGTCGCACGATATAAAATAATGCCACCCCCAACGCGAAAGGCATGAAGCACTAACTTTTTTTCAAATAAACAGTGACAAAAAAACACTACCAATACACGGTTAGGTTTTAAATAAACATGTTTAATGCTTATTAGGAAACATGACATTATACTGTTTTACGTCTGAAATCCTGACAGTACAGATGACACCCCATCGTATCGAAGTGAACAGGAGGTAGAAGAAAATACATATTTTGAACGCAGCCACTTAGCTCCATTAAATTTATATATTTGTGTTCCTTAGGACTTGCTGACAAAGAATATGTTAAGTGTTACGCAAATAGTCTAGGAATTAACAAATTATGGCCAAAATAAAATAGTGAGGGTGTCAGACTGCACCCGATCATATTTGCTCAGTGGCATGTTTTAAAACCACCATTTTACGGGAAATAGGCCAACAAGTTAAATCCTATGTGATTGGCTAGAATAATATGTAAGGCGAAACATGATTAGTCGAATGTAAATACTATTTTTGGTTGTTAAGGGAGACGGTAGGAAGGGTACATTTTTTTTTCAAATGCTTTTGTAAACATGGCCCCATTGGCTAGACCATTCGATATAGTCAATTAGGAGCGTCAGTTCAGTGCCACATTTTGAAAATAAACTTATTGAACAACAAGTGCGTTGAGATCCAGCTCATATTTTTCTAAATAAAAGCCTGGGACAGAGGCAGATCGGAATTGTGCCATATTCATCGCCAGTCAACGTATTTGTTTATTTTTTCCATGAATTGTGGTAAGCTAGACATTTGATATCTTTTTGATGAAAATTGAATGTGAATTGATAATGTATGTCTGTATGTGTGTGGTTCAGTAATAAACAAAAGGCAAAACCTATATATTGCTCCAACATGAACAAAACTTGTCGCAGAGGAGTGAAACTGCATGGGACTGCCAAATAGTACTCTGACACCTATCTTATTGAATAGAGGGAAATAATGCTGAAATTGCAGAGGCGTTGTAACCATTAGGGAGAGGAATACTGGTGTAAATTGTTTCAGATGAAGCTGGCAGTTGGACTACCGTGCTGAACTCGGTGTTTGTTATGTATTGTGTTTCAGTGTGGAAATAAATTATAAATTAGTTCTGAAGGGAGTTACAACCTTCTTGTTTCAGGGACCGTGGTCCAAAACTATTAAAGCAGCACCTGGTCTGAGTTTTGCTGAATCCAGAGGCTGATAGCATACTCCTTGGTCCAGATAGCGACCAGTGTTGTGTCTCAAGAGTACGGTGAAGCAAGCGAGCAGAAGAGACTGATTCCTGCCGCCCTCACAGAAGATAAGATCTCGTGGCCAGAGCAGCTCAATCTTATGTACCCCCCCCCCCCTCTAAAAGTGACAGTATATTAATTAAAGAGGAACAAGTAATTGTTTCCAATGACAGGAACTGTGAACTTTTCCAATACTATTTCCACCAGAAACAGACACCAGAAGTCATGATGATAAACAACCACCTAGCTTGAAAAATCCAGTATTACCTCATAGTACTACATCACAACTGACACACACGTTGTGATAATAATAATATATGTCAATACAAAGATTCTATCTATAAATTGTGTACATATAACTTGTAATTACAATTGATTGTGATTCCTGGTTCACTTTGTAGTTGAATCAGGATATCTATTATTGAAAGAAATCAATACATATATTTTTAAACTTTAACGCTTGACTCATTTAAGATAGTCTTATAGAGTGTTCCATGTATGTGAGTGTCACAGTGCTGTAAAGAGTTGTGGATTAAACTAAATTGTTTATCTGTCTGTTGGTTGTTGTGAACATACACTTCATCACTTTCATAACCCTAGACATTCAACGTAGTCATCACAATATTCCAGAATAATTCTGACTGAGGTTTAAACGTGGTAGCAAGTAAGGTCATCTGTAATACACCACACTTATTAGATACAGATACCTTCACAGCTGATCTCAGTCAGTACACTAAGTCCCCTATAGATATTTATAACATCCCACTTTACCACATAGACATACCTGGAGAAATGGACTGCTCTGGGGAAAACCCAAGATTTAAGGGAAATGATTATGATGGAGCAGGTGCGAGAGTCCATGGCTCCAGACCTGAGAAAATTTCTCACGGAACAGGGTGCTGAGAGACTGGGGGAGATCTTAAATGTGGCTGAAAGATATCAGGCAGCACAGTCTGAGATAGCAGGCATGAAGAAGAAGCCGTTAGACCGTAATAAAGGCCCCTAAAACCAAAACCAACCTAAATTTGAACAAAGGGACAAGTATAATAAAGGTAAAGCCTATTATGATAAGCCAAGTTTTGACCAACGCGATAGAAAGCCGCAATTCAGTGAAAGAATACCTTTCCCCCAAGGAAAGAAATGGTGTAAATGGTGTAAAAGGGACACTCATGACACCAAAGTGTGTACTAAGAAACCTTTTCCTTCGCTGCAATAAAAACGGGGAACAATGGATTAAAGGTGAAACCTACTGGACAGCAGGAACCTTATCACCCCCCAGTTTGTGAGGATGTTGTATGTAAGGGAGTCACCATTAGGTGCCTCTATGATACAGGTTTAGATTATGACTCAGTCGTGAGCTCTCACCTGGTGCGAGCAGATCGATACACCACAGAAACAGTGGAGATCCAAACCGCAACCAAGGACGTAGCAACCATGACACTTCCCATTGCTAGAATAAGTGTAAAAACTCGCTATGTGGAAGGAGTGATTAGAGCAGCAGTGGTAAACGAACCAATCTACCCTCTAATATTGGAGTGTAGATATGTCTTCTTGGGGAATCCCAAGAAACCTGTGATCATGGCAACAGTGCAGACCAGGTCACAGTCTAAGAAGGAGGAGGATAACCCTATAAATACTCATCCAGAGGAGACGAGGAAGGTACAGGCGGAGGATAGGTCACTCAAGCCGTGTTTTAAGAAATTGCCTAAATGCCATACACCTCCAAGTAAAGGAGACTACTATATGAAGAATAAACTAATCTATAGGAAGGCTGGAACTGGATCCAATGGTCACGGACAGCTGGTTCTTCCCACTTCATATAGGGAGAAAGTGATGGAATTAGGGCATGCGATCCCTTTCAGTGGTCATATGGGGATCAGCGCCACAGGACAGCGTATAGCTTGTCTTATTTCTGGTCAGGAATAACGGAAGATATAAAAAGATATGTAAAATTCTGTCCAGAATGCCAGAGAGTAGCTCCAAAGCATTGGACTGCTCCTGCAACTCTAGGGGAGATGCCCATAGTGGGAACCCCTTTCGAAAGGGTTGCAGTTGATATTGTGGGACCTCTCACACGTACCAAGAGGAGGAACAGTTATATCCTTACTCTGGTGGACACTTGTTCTATGTGGGGAGAGGCGGTAGCCCTGTCATCAATTGATTCGAAGCATGTGGCAGAGGCATTACTTACGATATTCACGAGGTTAGGTTTCCCACACCAAATCTTGACTGATAACGGCTCACAGTTCAAGGGTAGACTAACGGAAGAGGTTTTCAGGTTCTTCCAGGCCAAGCACTTTCATTGTAGTCCGTATCACCCCCAAGGGAACGGCCAGGTAGAGAGGTTCAATGGGACTCTCATTTCTATCCTGTGACAGCTGGCCCATGAAAAACCTGATACGTGGGATCAATATTTGACCGCTGTGTTGTTTGCGTATCGGGAAGTTCCACATAATTCGACCGGAATGGCACCGGCAATCCTATTATTTGGGAGTCCAATAAAAGGTCCACTAGAAGCCTTGTTGAGGACGTGGACATATGAGAAGGCAGAAGAGACTGTTACCTCATGTTATCAGTATGTGAACGAGCTGACCACTCGTCTCAAAACTGGCTGGAAACTCGCTAATGATAATTTAAGACAAGCCAGAAAGAAACATGCTGCTTATTATAATAAGAAAGCGAAAGATAGGGAATTAGCTGTGGGAGAGAAGGTGCTTCTTCTACTACCCGGCAGCAGTAACAAGTTGCAAATTGGATGGCAAGGTCCATATTCGGTTCTAGAGAAGGTGTCTAGAACAAATTACAAGATAGATAAAAAGGGGAAAGAAAAAATCTATAATGTGAATCTCCTGAAGAAGTATCTGGACAGAAAAAAATCAGGAAGGGACACACTTAATGACCTTGTCGATCGCAACGGAGATGAAAACTGAACCACTCACCTCTCACGAGTACCCCCTAAAAACATGTGAAACACCGGCACAAGTGAAAGTCAGTAAACACTTGACAAATACTCAGAGGGAGCGGATTCAAAAGGTTCTGATTGAACATACAGATGTGTTAACGGATAAGCCGGGGCACACCAATTTGTTGGAATACGATATGAAGTTAATAGACCCAACACCCATCTGTATGAGAGCATATCCTATTCCTTTCGCTAAGGAAAAAGCGTTGAAAGAGGAGATAGAGTATTTGGTGAAAGAAGGGATTATTTCTCACAGTGAATCTCCTTATAGCTCTGGTGTGGTTTTGTTGAGGAAACCATCTGGGGAACATAGACTGTGTATAGATTACAGGAAACTGAATGCTGTCACAGAAAGTCAGGTGGATCCATTACCTGATACAAATCAGCTGTTTGCCAGGATGAACAAGGCAAAATATTTTTCTAAGGTTGATCTTAGCAAAGGCTATTATCAAATTCCAGTGAAGCCTGAGGTTCGATCTTATTTAGCCTTTAGCCCCTCGGAAGGCCATTATGAGTTCAACATGTTGCCGTTTGGGTTGAAAAATGCCCCCGAGTGTGTTTTCTAGGACGATGCGAAAGTTGTTGGATCCACTGAACAATCCATGCATAACGAATTTCATGGATGATATCCTCATCGCTACTGAAACATTCGAAGAACACGTTAACTCTCTGAATATGCTATTCGATAGGCTCAGAGAGGCCAACTTGACTGCTAGACCAACCAAATGTTGTGTGGGTTGTAAAGAGTTGGAATTCTTGGGACACACGGTATATCAGGGCAGCATGGCCCGTGACCCCAAGAACTTGGAGAAATTGCAGAGAGCACCGAGGCCACAGACAAAACAAGATGTGAGATCTTTTGTCTCATTGTGTGGTTTTTACCAGAAATACATAAAGAACTTTAACTCTATATGTGCTCCTCTGACAGATTTAACTCGTAAGGGACAACCTGATAAAATTATTTGGTCAGCACAGTGTGAATTAGCATACCAGGAGTTAAAAGAGAAACTCACCAGCAAACCGATATTGAAATTACCTGATTTGAGTCAGGAATTTGTGGTGAGAACGGACGCTAGCAACGTCGGATTAGGGGCTGCATTATTACAAAGGTCCACTTCACTTGATGGGGAATTAAACCCAGTTGCTTATGCTAGCCGCAAGTTGAACAAAGCGGAGAAAAACTATTCAACAAGAGATAAAGAATGTTTAGCTTTAATCTGGGCTATAAAAAAAGGTCCAAGTCTGTCTCTATGGTAGGAGATTTGTGGTCCAAACAGATCACCAGCCACTCGTATTTTTGGCACAGGCAAAGCATGAAAATGCTCGTTTATTAAGGTGGTCATTACTCATCCAACCTTATTCATTTACGATCGAATACATTCCGGGTTCGCAAAATGTGGGAGCGGATTTTTTGAGTAGGCACCCGTTTGACGAAACTCAGAGTATTCACAAGGCCAAATGAGTTAATTTGATCTATGTGTATCTAAGATCATGAACTTGCATCAGAAGCATGTTCTATCAAATTGATAATATTCTTGTTTATAGAGATAAAATAATATATGGATAAAATAGTGAAGTTGTGTGAAACATCATCGCCCCGCCTGCAGGTCAGTACTAACTTTTTATATCTCGTCCTTGAGACACTAACGGTAACAATTTTGAAAAGGCAAAGCGTAGTCGTTCAAGAAAGATGGACAAAAGAAAGAACGAGGAGGGGGAAATGAGATGGAGAAAAATGCAACTATTGACACGCGTTGGGGTTTGGTAGCGCGAACCGAACGAAAGTGCCTGGCAGTAACGTAGCATGTTTTCTAAAAAGACGACACAAAAACCATACCGTCCCCTTTTCGCTCGACACGCCGTTCAAAATATATAACCTCTTAGATCTGCAGACTGAAAAGAAAAACACACACACAAGATCGTATATCCGGCCTAAAAGTTGCATTTTTGTGACGTATTGGCAACTGCATGGTTCAAATTTGAATAAGAACGATAGTTACAGACCAATAACACTATTAACGTGGAATATTTGAAAATACAGTGGGAGAAGGGGTGAAAATGAGCATACGTGGTCGATCACTAGTTCGTTGTTTACAGAAATTTGAATTTGAACCAAAAGCAGAGCATAGAAGGATAGAGAAGAAAAACTTAGATAATTTTCTTACACACTAAAAGAAAGGACAGTTGACAAATACAATGACATTAATGGTTTAATAGAATATTAAGGTGTTGATGTATCTTACCGTAGATAGAAAAATATGTTATGTGAATAAATAAAGGGGGAAACCAATAATAGTAAATATTATCAAGAAAAGAATAAAAATATAACTACGGTGTGACAGACAGCAGCCTGATCAATAATTTCTTTTCAGAATTTGAAACACTTAGTAAATAACTGAGATATTGGTAGAAGACAGATAGACGAACAGACGTATATCTTTCTCAGCTTGCCACATATTGGGAAGGGGGAAGTAATCCCAAGTTTGAAAGTTGTAGTTTCAATTTGAAAAAGAACGCTAGAGGCATAATGGTTCCTGATTGGCTGGAGGTACAGTTTGGCCATTTGCTGATCTGCACCAGCAAGCGATCTGGAATTGACCATATTATCGCTTATTAAACTATTAGTAGGAATATTTCGTTGATGCGGTAAGAAGAAAACATTTATATCATCATTAGTATTATTATTATGTATGTATTATTGAATATGTATGAAAATTCTATGGGTAGAGGCATATATATAGGAAAGCGCCAACATCAAACTTTGTGTTGTGTCACAAAGTTGTTAGGAAAGATATTATAATTTTGTAGAAAAGCCAGACAGGCTTACTGACACTTTGGTAGAAAATAAAATTAATTATTAATGGGAAAAGTGTTGTACAATTTTATGATGTAAGACCAGAAAACCACTGGCCGTCTTCTTCAGCAAGTCACTGTCTTTTTACATGACTTGTATAATTAATTAAAATGTTTCCTATGTCAAGGAAAGTGTCAAACTATAGTTTGAAAGATCATCTGACCATGAATGGGGTACCAAACCAAATAAGAACGTTAACTAATTGTGTAGTTACCACGCTGATTCTGACTATGTTGAACATGTTTAATAGTTAGGGATAGAGAGAGGTATATGAGGTGTTCAAGAGGGCTTATTACTCTTATTCCAGGGTTTCATCTCTGAATCAAAGTGTACCATTGATCAACATATACCTGTAGGTATATCTGCACCTGAACAATTGAGGCAGTATTGTTTGTTTGCCTCACTGTTGTAATTTCAAGGGCAGGATCCTGACATGGCAGTGAAGCTGTTAGCGTGGACTGAGACGATCTTGTATTTCGGCACCTACAAAGATAAGAATTCGTCCACGGGCACATAATACCTCAGATTGACCACTCTCTTTTCAAACTGTGTATTTACTAGTTCAGAATATGATGAACACAGACGTTCTTCCTATTATTACCCGTTCATAGGATCAAGATTTAATTGAAATTTTTATATTTGTGAAAAATAACAGACTCATTTATAGTTTGAATTAATTGTTGTAAATACATTTTATTATCATCTTGAGTTTTCAGTACTCCGGTATCCAAAAAAGAACCGAGATACCGGAAAATAAATTGTAAAAAAAAAAAAGATTTTAACGTTTAAACTTTAACAGTGACTTGTTTCCTTATTGTTCATTAATTTATAAGTTTAGTGTTGTCATTTCATTACATTACATCGCATATACCCTAGACATCAGTAGTAGGGAATGGCGGAAACGATTATTATTCAGGCGGCGCGCAGGCGGCGCGGCAGGCGGCGCGTGACTTTTATATAGCAAAAACGCCAGGCGGCGCGTGACTTTTATATAAGCGCATTCAGGCGGCGCAAGATGGCGGACTTGAGCTAACAAGGGGAGGTTATTTTTAGATAACAAGAAGAGGCGGCGCAAGATGGCGGACTTGAGCTAACAAGGGGAGGTTATTTTTAGACTTTTATATAAGCGCATTCAGGCGGCGCAAAATGGCGGACTTGAGCTAACAAGGGGAGGTTATTTTTAGACTTTTAGATAACAAGAAGAGGAGGGACAAGATGGCGGACTTGAGCTAACAAGGGGAGGTTATTTTTAGACTTTTAGATAAGGAAAATGTGGCAAGTTGGCGGACTTGAGATAACAAGAAGACGATGTTTATATAAGGAAAATGTTGCAAGATGGTGGTTTTTTATATATTATTATTGTTTTTAGTATAGCCAAATTAGGTAGTGGCTGTGTTAGACAAACAAGAAGAGGGTAATAGTTAGACTTTTAGACAATAGGAAGACGATAGTTAGACAAACAGTTAGACGATATATATTTAGATAACAAGAAGACGATATGTATACGAACAGTTATATTTAGATATAGACAAACAGTTATACAAACAGTTATTTTACAACAGTTATACAAACAGTTAGACAACAGTTAGACGAACATTTAGACGATATATAGGTAACAAAAAGGCGTTTTAGTTAATATAGTTTTTATTTTTTCAAATACTAAAGGACAACTCTCAATCGCTTGGTAGGCTTCTTCTTCTTCTGTGGTAGATTAGGGACATCGGCCAGGTCTGTGGTAGGAAACCAACTCGGGTCTGGGGATACTGGACAGCTAGACTTCATGTATTCGTCAAACAGGTTAGTGGTAGGTTTCTGCGATGGTAGGACATCGGTCAGGTCTGTGGTAGGAAACAAACTCGGTTCTGTTGGTTGGTAACAGCTGGAGTTGATGTACTGGTCAAATGTGGTGCCAGTAGTAGGATAGGTATCCGTGCTTGGTGGCTGTAATCGGTCAAATTCGGCGAGGATTTCGCTCTGTAATGTCAATAAATGGTCAAACTCGGGTCGAGTTAACGTAATGCCGGTTGTGGTCGGAAATTTGAGGTAGGATTCACCAAAATATTTTCGCACGTGCAGTAAAGGTTGGCCTCGGTAAACACTTACAGACGCAGCCTTCAGACCACTAGCCAAAGGTTTAAGCATTTCATCACTTCTCTTGATGTAGACCCAGTTGGTGGGAGCAGTCATTTTGAACGAGATGTATCTAGTGTGTTAATAAAGTGTCTTCCAAGTGTTTATATCGTATAATCTGGGTTTTTTAAGCGTGCCCTAGCTAGGATTTGATTCGTCGAACATCGAGCGTGTGTTAGGCAGGACGTGATTCGTCGATGTATTGCGTGGGAACAATGACACATGGCCGTATTGTCGTGAGGGAAAAAATACACCTCTCTATTGATTTCGTCCCTTGTTTATCAAAGTGGGGTTGAGTTTCACTAGCCAGGGTCTGACTAAGCGCGTAATTAATCGATCGTTGGCGTGTTGTCTAGCCGAAAATGGTAGTAGGACCCGCTGCATAGTACCACCTCGTGTTTTGATCAAGATGAAATAAATGGCGTAGAGCCCGCAAACGTTGGTGACTACATCTTGTAAATGTCTGGCGTTGTTGTTAACAGGTCGAGTAGAGTTTCTGGCTATAAAATTAATCAGGTCCGAGTGTGTAGGTGGTAGGCCAAAAGAATCAAAATATTCAAAAGTACCAAGTCCGTTATAATATAGAGCGACCCAGTGGTCACCGGGGCGATAGCTAGGATCAGTGTTGATGACAAAAGCAGCCGTCTTGGTCGGATCGATGCGTAGAGGTAATTGGTCACGAGCTAACACTTTAACGAGCCCAGTTCGTTTAACAAATGTGTCCGACAGGAGGATGTTGCGTATCTCGTCTGTATTCATTGTCTAAGTGGTGTAGTCTGTCAAAACTTGGCGCGATTTCGAGATCTCCAAGATCGAGTCTTGCGTGGTGTGACCTCGGTGAATGTAGGTTTCTTCTTCTTCTTCGGTGGTGGATTGGGGACATCGGTCAGGTCTGTGGTAGGAAACCCACTCGGTTCTGGTGATATTGCACACCTAGAGTTCGTGTAGTCGTCAAACGTGTTAGTGGAGGTGGTAGGTTTCTTCGGTGGTAGATTAGGGACATCGGTCAGGTGGGTGTCAGTGCGTGGTGCCTGTAGTCGGGCAATTTCGGCGAGGATTTCGCTCCGTAAAGTTAATAAGTCTTTAAGCACTTCATCACAGCTCTTGATGTAGACCCAGTTGGTGGGAGCAGTCATTTTCAATGAGGTGTAGATTATCACTGCGTTAATAAAGTGTCTTCCAAGTGTTTATATGTAGGAATACCAGTTCAATCTGGTTTTTTTTTAGACGTGCCCTAGCTAGGATTTGATTCGTCGAACATCAAGCGTGTGTTAGGCAGGTTGTGATTCGTTGAAAAGGATAGTTGACGTGGTTGTGTGTGAACAATAACACATGGCCGTATTGGGGTGAGGAGAAACCCGATAGCGAATATTCATAAAAGGAGGGGTAAAACCTTATAAAAATGCGATAGAGGAAGGGTTCGGGTTCTTGTGCCGCTGTCTTTTGGTGATGATTTTACTCCTGTTCCTCGTTTTCTCGAGCCGCGCGACGTTGTATATAGCGTATTAACACCCGCCGTAGGAACTCTACTGTTAGCTCGACAAGGTGGTCATGAGGGACCACCCGTAGAAGGACGTCCTCTAGGTGCATATTAACTAGATCCTCATCCGATGACGTCAGACAGGGATGGGCTAGTTGGTTCGGTTGTTCATCCCGACAACCTTCGCAATACCGAGACCGGTTCGCCTGGAGGTAGCTTAATATGGAAGTAAGGATGTTCCGACGACGTGAAGGCATCTGTAAAAATGAAAAAATAAAAACAAAGTTACTATATATCTATAGATAAGCGGGACATATCATAGTTATCAACCACTCAAAAATATGACAGGGAATTTCCGATGTTGGGTGAATGTAATTACATATTGCTGTACACGGGGGTAGTTGCATCTTAAATATTGTATATCACGATTAATAACGATACTCATTTAGTGATATTTAAATTAACTGTGTTCCTGTCATGCTCTGTCCGGTTTGCTGTTCCTTAGTGTGTGTGTGTGCCTGTGGTTGTTGTTTTGCTCCAAGCTTGTCCCACCCCGACCGGTCATCTGGTTAGCATTATGTTGGACTTATTTGGTTGTGTTGTGGTACAAATAGGTTGTTGTATACGAGTTATCGTTACTCTTGTTAAATACTAGTCCTCTATATTTATTTTATACCTAGCATCGAAATGACTTACAATTAGTATTTATGCTCTATCTATGTCTAAAGCTAAATTAACACATAACAAGTTATTAAGTTAGCTTTCTTGGTTTGATAGACTCGTTCACTATTGATTATCTGTAATGTTTTAAAGAGTCTTGTTAAGGTATTATTTCTAGAATATTGTGTATGTTCGTAAGCAATAACACGGGTTTTTTGTGTGTTTCATGAAAGTGTAGATACACTACGCAAAAGTGGTCTCACCAGAACTTTGTTATCTATGTAGATGTATTATAGTCTGGTTACAAACAACAAGCTGATTTAGAAGTAACTTTATCCTTTTTATTGGAAGGAATTGTGTTATTATCGTTTACATGAATATAACAATTGATTGTCCCAAACCCTTCAGACAACTATGTTACTACTTGATTTGAGAAGAAAGACTTTTTATAAACACTCTTGAGTGAATCCCTCTTTGACTAAGCGCTATAGAATAAAGAGGAAAATATAAAATAAAAAAACTAATTTGGTTTTGTGTTGTGTTGTGTGTGTGATGAGAATATAAGACGCTGAGAGGTGAAGTGGGATCGTAGGCAACTACTCCCTAGAAAGAAACCAGATCGATGGCCCCACAAAACAGCGCGTGTAAATTTCTGTTCACGTCACTAGGGCAAAACACAATCGAACAATAGTAGGAAATTTATAAAAGAAACATTCCTGCGTTCATGTGGGCGAATCCGCTACTTAAGGTTTTCACTTTTTTTAAATTTATTTTACAAGTGCGGCATGTGGTGATAGGTTTTATATTGTCTCCCAATCGAGCCAAACAGGAGGCTACCCTGGAAATATAGTACATTAAATAAAAAGAAATATGTATGTGAGGTGATAGAAATATCCCTGCCAGGTTATAGAAATATGCCCTCGAGGTGATAGAAATATCCCTGCCAGGTTATAGAAATATGCCCTCTAGACGACAGAAATATGCCCTCTAGACGACAGAAATATGCCCTCTAGACGACAGAAATATGCCCTCTAGACGACAGAAATATGCCCTCGATATGATAGAAATATGACCACCGGGCAAACAATATTACATTAGTAAGAGATAAGCAAAGAAATCTCATCACGACAGTAAAGGGACAGGAAACAAGATGGGCAGGGCATATCAGAAAAACTCTGAACAAGGAACCACCAGAGACACAGTTCAATGTTCCTCAAGCTGAAAACGCTCAAGATGTTAATACAAACATTCCACGGAAGGAAGAAATCATCACGTCAATCAAGGGGTTAAAGAATGGAAAAACGCCTGACCACGATAACTTAAATGCAGAGCTAGTAAAGTATGAACGTGTGTGTGTATGACCAAGGGCGTTAAAAGAAAAAAAAACTACGTGTGTTTTGAGTTTTATTAAACATGGATGAGAGAGAGAGAGAGAGAGAGAGAGAGAGAGAGAATAAAACACAGTGTTATTTCTTATTCTATGTGAAAGAAATGCCCCCACGCGCGCTGTCAGAAAGATATCGATTTAAAACCAAGCGCTCACGAAACAGGTAACAATTTTCCCTGACGTTTAAGAAACTTTAAGAATGTTTTGGTACATTTATTGTTAAGTTTATTATCTCTATATTTTTACATGTATAGTACTGTTAAAAAATATGCTATTCTTTATTTTATTTCTTTATTATGTGAAAAAAAATATTCATCACGCTCGAGTTTAGTTTGTAGAAATGTACCATCAGTTGAAAATCCAGGTTGAGTAAATGTGATTGAACAAAAACACTTGTCTAACGCTAGGTGAGAAAATAAGGAAAATCTTTTTTCCTAGTACATAATCGGTTAAGTCTTATCAACCACTCTTTAAAAATGACGTGTAAGAATTTAACATAAAACACAGATAAAAATTTAGTATCTGAGTTAACATCTTAACAGATAACAATTTAATATCTGAGTTAACATCTTAACAGTTAGACTAATTTGAAACAGATATTTAGCAACACCGACTAGCGAAAAATCGAATACACAGACATATCTTTTTGTTTAAATATTTAATACAATACACAAACAACTAAAACCTTTTTTATAATTTTATTAAACAGAAATATTTTTACACCCTAACACACGAAAAAACAGATATTTTTAAAGTTATTTATTGTATCCTAACGAAAACACTTATATTTTTAAAGATATACATCCTAACACAGAACATACGAATACACAGACATATCTTTTTGTTCAAATATTTAATACAATACACAAACAACTAAAACCTTTTTATAATTTTATTAAACAGAAATAATTTAACACCCTAACACACGAAAAAACAGATATTTTTAAAGATATTTATGGTATCCTAACGAAAATTAGTTGTCTTTTTTGTTTTGTAACTAAGAAGTAAATTTAACAAAGAAAATAGAAATAAAACGGGCACATGTCTTTTAAATACTATATAACGTGTAAAATATTTAGCAAACGAATACGTACTATCAGATATTGTTATGACAAAACAAATGGTTCTTTTCAGTGTTCTTTCAGAGATGTGTCCGCTTCAGTTTCTGATGATGTATTGTTTGTTTAGGTATCTTATTACCATCCGATAAACTCTTTTTTCATAACAGGTGTTATTTTCACTTGTTCTGAGTAAACATTGGTGAGTTATTTCTTGTCGGTACGTGACAATTTACACTCTACATTGGACGTAGATGAAACCGGTGTGTAAACAGTAAGGTCATTGAACTCTGAAACAAGCGCACTTTTTTTTGCCATATAATGGGATGCATTGTCTTCAGACATATCATTCAATCATCAGAAACTGAAGCGGACACATCTCTGAAAGAACACTGAAAAGAACCAATTGTTTTGTCATAACAATATCTGATAGTACGTATTCGTTTGCTAAATATTTTACACGTTATATAGTATTTAAAAGACATGTGCCCGTTTTATTTCTATTTTCTTTGTTAAATTTACTTCTTAGTTACAAAACAAAAAAGACAACTAATTTTCGTTAGGATACCATAAATATCTTTAAAAATACCTGTTTTTTCGTGTGTTAGGGTGTTAAATTATTTCTGTTTAATAAAATTATAAAAAGGTTTTAGTTGTTTGTGTATTGTATTAAATATTTAAACAAAAAGATATGTCTGTGTATTCGTATGTTCTGTGTTAGGATGTATATCTTTAAAAATATAAGTGTTTTCGTTAGGATACAATAAATAACTTTAAAAATATCTGTTTTTTCGTGTGTTAGGGTGTAAAAATATTTCTGTTTAATAAAATTATAAAAAGGTTTTAGTTGTTTGTGTATTGTATTAAATATTTAAACAAAAAGATATGTCTGTGTATTCGATTTTTCGCTAGTCGGTGTTGCTAAATATCTGTTTCAAATTAGTCTAACTGTTAAGATGTTAACTCAGATATTAAATTGTTATCTGTTAAGATGTTAACTCAGATACTAAATTTTTATCTGTGTTTTATGTTAAATTCTTACACGTCATTTTTAAAGAGTGGTTGATAAGACTTAACCGATTATGTACTAGGAAAAAAGATTTTCCTTATTTTCTCACCTAGCGTTAGACAAGTGTTTTTGTTCAATCACATTTACTTAACCTGGATTTTCAACTGATGGTACATTTCTACAAACTAAACTCGAGCGTGATGAATATTTTTTTCACATAATAAAGAAATAAAATAAGAATAGCATATTTTTTTAACAGTACTATACATGTAAAAATATAGAGATAATAAACTTAACAATAAATGTACCAAAACATTCTTAAAGTTTCTTAAACGTCAGGGAAAATTGTTACCTGTTTCGTGAGCGCTTGGTTTTAAATCGATATCTTTCTGACAGCGCGCGTGGGGGCATTTCTTTCACATAGAATAAGAAATAACTCTCTCTCTTCTCGCTTTTCTCTCTCTCTCTTTCTCTTCTCTCTCTCTCTCTCTCATCCATGTTTAATAAAACTCAAAACACACGTAGTTTTTTTTTCTTTTAACGCCCTTGGTCATACACACACACGTTCATACTTTACTAGCTCTGCATTTAAGTTATCGTGGTCAGGCGTTTTTCCATTCTTTAACCCCTTGATTGACGTGATGATTTCTTCCTTCCGTGGAATGTTTGTATTAACATCTTGAGCGTTTTCAGCTTGAGGAACATTGAACTGTGTCTCTGGTGGTTCCTTGTTCAGAGTTTTTCTGATATGCCCTGCCCATCTTGTTTCCTGTCCCTTTACTGTCGTGATGAGATTTCTTTGCTTATCTCTTACTAATGTAATATTGTTTGCCCGGTGGTCACATTTCTATCATATCGAGGGCATATTTCTGTCGTCTAGAGGGCATATTTCTGTCGTCTAGAGGGCATATTTCTGTCGTCTAGAGGGAATATTTCTGTCGTCTAGAGGGCATATTTCTGTCGTTTAGAGGGCATATTTATGTCGTTTATTTCTATAACCTGGCAGGGATATTTCTATCACCTCGAGGGCATATTTCTATAACCTGGCAGGGATATTTCTATCACCTCACATACATATTTCTTTTTATTTAATGTACTATATTTCCAGGGTAGCCTCCTGTTTGGCACGATTGGGAGACAATATAAAACCTATCACCACATGCCGCACTTGTAAAATAAAAAAAAAGTGAAAACCTTAAGTAGCGGATTCGAACACATGAACGAAGGAATGTTTCTTTTATAAATTTCCTACTATTGTTCGATTGTGTTTTGCCCTAGTGACGTGAACAGAAATTTACACGCGCTGTTTTGTGGGGCCATCGATCTGGTTTCTTTCTAGGGAGTAGTTGCCTACGATCCCACTTCACCTCTCAGCGTCTTATATTTCATCATCACACACACAACAACAACACAAAACCAAATTAGTTTTTTTTATTTTATATTTTCCTCTTTATTCTATAGCGCTTAGTCAAAGGGGGATTCACTCAAGAGTGTTTATAAAAAGTCTTTCTTCTCAAATCAAGTAGTAACATAGTTGTCTGAAGGGTTTGGGACAATCAATTGTTATATTCATGTAAACGATAATAACACAATTCCTTCCAATAAAAAGGATAAAGTTACTTCTAAATCAGCTTGTTGTTTGTAACCAGACTATAATACATCTACATAGATAACAAAGTTCTGGTGAGACCACTTTTGCGTAGTGTATCTACACTTTCACGAAACACACAAAAAGCCCGTGTTATTGCTTACGAACATACACAATATTCTAGAAATAATACCTTAACAAGACTCTTTAAAACATTACAGATAATCAATAGTGAACGAGTCTATCAAACCAAGAAAGCTAACTTAATAACTTGTTATGTGTTAATTTAGCTTTAGACATAGATAGAGCATAAATACTAATTGTAAGTCATTTCGATGCTAGGTATAAAATAAATATAGAGGACTAGTATTTAACAAGAGTAACGATAACTCGTATACAACAACCTATTTGTACCACAACACAACCAAATAAGTCCAACATAATGCTAACCAGATGACCGGTCGGGGTGGGACAAGCTTGGAGCAAAACAACAACCACAGGCACACACACACACACTAAGGAACAGCAAACCGGACAGAGCATGACAGGAACACAGTTAATTTAAATATCACTAAATGAGTATCGTTATTAATCGTGATATACAATATTTAAGATGCAACTACCCCCGTGTACAGCAATATGTAATTACATTCACCCAACATCGGAAATTCCCTGTCATATTTTTGAGTGGTTGATAACTATGATATGTCCCGCTTATCTATAGATATATAGTAACTTTGTTTTTATTTTTTCATTTTTACAGATGCCTTCACGTCGTCGGAACATCCTTACTTCCATATTAAGCTACCTCCAGGCGAACCGGTCTCGGTATTGCGAAGGTTGTCGGGATGAACAACCGAACCAACTAGCCCATCCCTGTCTGACGTCATCGGATGAGGATCTAGTTAATATGCACCTAGAGGACGTCCTTCTACGGGTGGTCCCTCATGACCACCTTGTCGAGCTAACAGTAGAGTTCCTACGGCGGGTGTTAATACGCTATATACAACGTCGCGCGGCTCGAGAAAACGAGGAACAGGAGTAAAATCATCACCAAAAGACAGCGGCACAAGAACCCGAACCCTTCCTCTATCGCATTTTTATAAGGTTTTACCCCTCCTTTTATGAATATTCGCTATCGGGTTTCTCCTCACCCCAATACGGCCATGTGTTATTGTTCACACACAACCACGTCAACTATCCTTTTCAACGAATCACAACCTGCCTAACACACGCTTGATGTTCGACGAATCAAATCCTAGCTAGGGCACGTCTAAAAAAAAACCAGATTGAACTGGTATTCCTACATATAAACACTTGGAAGACACTTTATTAACGCAGTGATAATCTACACCTCATTGAAAATGACTGCTCCCACCAACTGGGTCTACATCAAGAGCTGTGATGAAGTGCTTAAAGACTTATTAACTTTACGGAGCGAAATCCTCGCCGAAATTGCCCGACTACAGGCACCACGCACTGACACCCACCTGACCGATGTCCCTAATCTACCACCAAAGAAACCTACCACCTCCACTAACACGTTTGACGACTACACGAACTCTAGGTGTGCAATATCACCAGAACCGAGTGGGTTTCCTACCACAGACCTGACCGATGTCCCCAATCCACCACCGAAGAAGAAGAAGAAACCTACATTCACCGAGGTCACACCACGCAAGACTCGATCTTGGAGATCTCGAAATCGCGCCAAGTTTTGACAGACTACACCACTTAGACAATGAATACAGACGAGATACGCAACATCCTCCTGTCGGACACATTTGTTAAACGAACTGGGCTCGTTAAAGTGTTAGCTCGTGACCAATTACCTCTACGCATCGATCCGACCAAGACGGCTGCTTTTGTCATCAACACTGATCCTAGCTATCGCCCCGGTGACCACTGGGTCGCTCTATATTATAACGGACTTGGTACTTTTGAATATTTTGATTCTTTTGGCCTACCACCTACACACTCGGACCTGATTAATTTTATAGCCAGAAACTCTACTCGACCTGTTAACTACAACGCCAGACATTTACAAGATGTAGTCACCAACGTTTGCGGGCTCTACGCCATTTATTTCATCTTGATCAAAACACGAGGTGGTACTATGCAGCGGGTCCTACTACCATTTTCGGCTAGACAACACGCCAATGATCGATTAATTACGCGCTTAGTCAGACCCTGGCTAGTGAAACTCAACCCCACTTTGATAAACAAGGGACGAAATCAATAGAGAGGTGTATTTTTTCCCTCACGACAATACGGCCATGTGTCATTGTTCCCACGCAATACATCGACGAATCATGTCCTGCCTAACACACGCTCGATGTTCGACGAATCAAATCCTAGCTAGGGCACGCTTAAAAATCCCAGATTATACGATATAAACACTTGGAAGACACTTTATTAACACACTAGATACATCTCGTTCAAAATGACTGCTCCCACCAACTGGGTCTACATCAAGAGAAGTGATGAAATGCTTAAACCTTTGGCTAGTGGTCTGAAGGCTGCGTCTGTAAGTGTTTACCGAGGCCAACCTTTACTGCACGTGCGAAAATATTTTGGTGAATCCTACCTCAAATTTCCGACCACAACCGGCATTACGTTAACTCGACCCGAGTTTGACCATTTATTGACATTACAGAGCGAAATCCTCGCCGAATTTGACCGATTACAGCCACCAAGCACGGATACCTATCCTACTACTGGCACCACATTTGACCAGTACATCAACTCCAGCTGTTACCAACCAACAGAACCGAGTTTGTTTCCTACCACAGACCTGACCGATGTCCTACCATCGCAGAAACCTACCACTAACCTGTTTGACGAATACATGAAGTCTAGCTGTCCAGTATCCCCAGACCCGAGTTGGTTTCCTACCACAGACCTGGCCGATGTCCCTAATCTACCACAGAAGAAGAAGAAGCCTACCAAGCGATTGAGAGTTGTCCTTTAGTATTTGAAAAAATAAAAACTATATTAACTAAAACGCCTTTTTGTTACCTATATATCGTCTAAATGTTCGTCTAACTGTTGTCTAACTGTTTGTATAACTGTTTGTATAACTGTTGTAAAATAACTGTTTGTATAACTGTTTGTCTATATCTAAATATAACTGTTCGTATACATATCGTCTTCTTGTTATCTAAATATATATCGTCTAACTGTTTGTCTAACTATCGTCTTCATATTGTCTAAAAGTCTAACTATTACCCTCTTCTTGTTTGTCTAACACAGCCACTACCTAAGTTGGCTATACTAAAAACAATAATAATATATAAAAAACCACCATCTTGCAACATTTTCCTTATATAAACATCGTCTTCTTGTTATCTCAAGTCCGCCATCTTGCCACATTTTCCTTATCTAAAAGTCTAAAAATAACCTCCCCTTGTTAGCTCAAGTCCGCCATCTTGTCCCTCCTCTTCTTGTTATCTAAAAGTCTAAAAATAACCTCCCCTTGTTAGCTCAAGTCCGCCATTTTGCGCCGCCTGAATGCGCTTATATAAAAGTCTAAAAATAACCTCCCCTTGTTAGCTCAAGTCCGCCATCTTGCGCCGCCTCTTCTTGTTATCTAAAAATAACCTCCCCTTGTTAGCTCAAGTCCGCCATCTTGCGCCGCCTGAATGCGCTTATATAAAAGTCACGCGCCGCCTGGCGTTTTTGCTATATAAAAGTCACGCGCCGCCTGCCGCGCCGCCTGCGCGCCGCCTGAATAATAATCGTTTCCGCCATTCCCTACTGACATCTAGCTAGACAACACTCACACACCTTTACACTTAACTAGGAGAAAATATATGACAGGTTGAGGTCATAAGGTGGTAACAGACAAGTTCCCTGAAAACATATTCATAAATAACTAACCTCAGGGGCTTGCACAGCTGACCTCACATCTGTTACAAATAATATTTATTTTCTTTAACATCAAAACCCACTACATCTACCTCCTTCCACTTTGTTTCATACAGTCCCAGAACCTCGTTTTTATATTCCCTCATCTCTGCTGCTACTTGTGCCACTTTCCCTTGTTCGTTTAATGTCCGAACATTCCAGGTGCCAAATCTGGAAGTTCTCCTAGAAGAAAGAAGGTTAGTCAGCAACACAGACTCTTTTCGGCTTTCTCTGTGTTGCATCATACGCCTCCCAGTGAGAGGACCTTCCCCTGTCTTGCATGGTTGTGTTTTATTTTCTTTAATTGACTTGTCCATGTTTGTTGAAGGTTTTTGTGGTTTAAATTTTTTACGGGATGGGGTAATTGGCCTATGCCCAACCCTCCTTAGTCGCTTTCTACGACATGCTTGGCAGGGAACAGTGTTACTATTCTTTGCTCCCCTTTCGGGCCCCGGTAACACACGAGTGGGTATATAACAATAGACTAAGAAATTGTTAGGAAGAAAGAACAGAAGTAGAGACTATAGCACCTGAGTGATCATTGATGGTTAAAGGTCATAAGGTGTAGATTCGATACTGAACGAGAGAGAGAGAGATATATATATATAAATATTAAGGAAGAACTTACACATTGTATATTCTAAGATTGATCACGATTGTGGAGTTCAAGCAGACAGCCATGGTCCACTCACGTGTAAATAAACAGTATTTCAATTACTATGACGTTATCTCATCGCTTGCTATGTGTGTGTGTGACTGTTATAATTATGCAGCATGTCATTGCTAACCAAAGAGGAAAAGAACCTGGGCAGGCTGGCAGGTGTCCACACAGAAGAACATTGATACCACCACGACCCTGCCACAAATTCCTACACCACCAAATGACCCTGCTGACTTATCCTTGTCAGCGATACAGCCAGCATATGCAATAGTGTCCCTCAGTTCTTAAAATGTGCCAATTCTCTGGGCACAATTCCCCGACAAAATTAATAATCTTTCTTCTTCAGCACTCGTGTTATACGAGCGTATGTTCCTCTTGAATTTGGCGGATCGCTAACAGGGACGATGATTACCCTCTCTTTTCCCTAAACTGCTTCAAATCCGTAGAACCAACTTCACCCTAACTCCACCACTGGAACGAAATAATGGGTCCAAGGCTAGGTCTCTACCCCGACAAGGTGCTGTAAATCTCAGATAAAACCCCGTGGTAAGCAATGCGCGCACTTTAGATTTAATGAGACGCTGAAGGTAATCCCTCTACTGGTACAAAGGCCCGCCACTCTTGGGAAGGCGCGAGCAGATATATAGAAGGTGAATGCAGATGACGCCTGTGATCTAGTGTGGGTTCCAGCACACATAGGTATAGCTGGCAACGAGTTGGCAGACCAGAACGCCAAGAAGGGAAGAACAAGTAAAAACAATATAAAAGCAGGACTGGGAAGGTCAGAGATCAAGAGCCAAGTGAAGGAAACTATAAACGAGGAGTGGAAGACAACATGGAAGGAAAGTAGAAAAGGCAGACACGCGTTCAAACTGCTGAAAGAACCAACGAGGACATGCCAGGTCAGAGAAGAATTAAAGATACCATCGAACAAAAAACTGTGGCGTCTCCGACTCGGTGCAGCATACTTCATGGTAGAAGAACCACACTGCCAAGAATGTCAGAAAGAGAATGACATAGACCACTACCTGATCCACTGTAAAAAGTATGAACAACAAAGGCTTGAATTAAAAACCTACTATAGAAATCACAATATAGACTTAACAGGTGATAAGGTTTTAAGTATAGATGCCCCAAGAGATGCCCAATCAATACTTAAAAGATATATACATAAAAAAAAAGTTAGTTGCTTATCCTTTACAGGACGTGGCAATCAACCCCAGCTTTTATTGGCTGTTTGTGATTTTTCTAGGCATTTTTTTTCATTCAGTAGTTTGCCATTGCTTTCTGAACGGTACGGCGCTTATACCATTGTTAAAAATCCACACAAAGCGATCTGCTACCAAACCGCCTGCAGCAGGTTTCGAACCTGGTATATCTGGATTATGAAACTGCGTTCATATCCATTAGGCCACAGACGCCGACATATACATAAAACAAAGGAAAAAATATAAGGTTAGAACTTCAGGAAAATCATCCAACTAAATAGAAATTAAGCAACAAGAACTAACAAAGCATTAACAAAAAAATAATTACTCATAGGACAAGGAAAGACAAGGTATTAAAAAAAAAGGGACACCAACTCAAAAAGAACAAATACTAATACAAATTAAAACCAAGTGTAAAGAACAATAGTTATCTATAAACAATACAAAAGAGAAAATAAAATTGACAAATACTAATATAAATAAAAATCAGCAACTGCAAAAGACAACAGTTAATTAAATTGAATACAAAATTAGTAAATAAAATAACACTAAATACCCCAATTATAACCAACTTTCAGGTTGAACAGGGTAGACCAAGATGGAACGAGAAGAGGCAACAATGATCAGATTTTGAGTGCCTGATCTCCACCCATCAACTCATCAAAACAACAACAACAACGCCTGTGATACAGGGCGCTGTACTTGCTTTGCGAGTAGGCGTTGACAGTTGTTCCAAGCAAGGGGAAATTAACCGACAAGACCCATAATAAGGAGTCGGATTGAAGAACCACAATTGCAGTACGTTGGGGACTACCCCAATGTAAAGGGGTCGCTGGTTTATCCGGCCTTATTGGAAGACAGGAAGGTAAGTCCAGGCTGGGGCTCAGACCACTATCGGAGTTGTGCTACAACAAACATGGAAAACAAAACACGTATCATCTAGCCGAAATAAATCATTAAACGTGACAACAACACAGAACAAACAATGGTCTAAAAGGTACCGATTAAATATACAACTATTCCCTTCCCCCTGTTGGTCAGGGCTGACCTGGCATTGCTGTTTTC
The DNA here is from genome assembly GCA_024509875.1 of Oreohelix idahoensis. Classification (NCBI taxonomy): domain Eukaryota; kingdom Metazoa; phylum Mollusca; class Gastropoda; order Stylommatophora; family Oreohelicidae; genus Oreohelix; species Oreohelix idahoensis. The sequence continues at coordinate 333,890 of JAMPIV010002202.1, forward strand.
TTGCTTCCTCCCCCCCCCCCCTCCTTTCTCTTACGGACCGTTAAATAGACCATGAGCCGGTAGGTGTCTGGCTCAAAAGAATTGAATCAGAGAGAAGGATCGTTGAGGATATCCTTACAAAAACTAGAGAACAAAACAAAGAAACGAAAGACAAAATGAAAATCGACATCGTACAGCAAATGTTACTCAATCAAGACAGAGCATTAGCAGCCAGAAACGCTAGAACAGCTACTACCAACGATAATTGAAAAAGCACTGTCACAGATACAGGAGAGCAAGAAGACAAAAGCAACAGAAACTAGTAGCGTAGAAACACACAAAACTAAACGAGCCAGATAGTTGAGGCAGGACATAAAAAACACCATGAGAGCGACACGGCACCACAAACGGACAAAGAGGAATCCAGACAGCCAGCAAGTGGTCCTTTTCAGGACCAGTCACCTCCAGGACTACGAACGAGATACCAGTGAAGACGATAACACCCTATATACCCCAATTATAACCAAACTTCAGGTTGAACAGGGTATCACAGCAACATAGTAGAAGAAAACAACAACAACAACAGGTGTCTGGGCAGGCCTACATCTAAGTCGCAACGTTGCGTAATGCAGGTTACCCGCGACTGGCGTGGGGGGATTTCGGTACGCAAACGTTCCTGCTTTATTTATCTGGCGCTGTCTGACCTTAAAAGTATGTCAGTTCTATCTAACACATGCAGGCGTGTTAACAGCCTGGCCAGGCCCGGGTGGGGTTATTTTACTGATTGTGGTATATTTAATATCATATAGACATGCATATAACTGACAAAACATATAAGGCTACTCTCCAAATGAATTAAAATTATCCGTAGAGTAAACAAAAAATTCAACTAACTCAAAGTTACATGAAGTGAAATGATTATACAGATTCGCCACGAGGCCAGGGAACAATCTCTTATGGTTACCCTCTGGGTTAAAAGAATTGCCTCCACATAACGCTTAGTTACATAGTTTCCCTTAGATGGGCAAAATTATTCTTTTAATGAAACACATCCTATGTATATATTACGCATAAGAGGGGTTCTCAACCTTTCATGAAGCATCTTTAAATACACAACCATTGGGCGTTAAAAGGAAAACCCGTAATAGGTCTACAAACACAGCTTATTTTACAAGAACTAGCTATAGCTTCTTGGTGTTGGTTTGAGCGATAGCCGTAATCTAACCATTACTAGAACCCTTTATGGAAGCTTACTCTGGCTAGTTGTAAATCCCAACCAAAAATTTTATAATAACTATTAAGTACTAAAACATGCTTACCGAGGCTGTCAGAATTTCCCACTCTAATAAGTTGGCAAGCTGGTGCTATGTCTCTATCCTCTCACGACAGAAAATTTTTGGACTGAAGCAATTAGAAGCAGAAGTAGGCTATGTATATATGCAGAATAGACCACATGTGTTCAGCGCGTGCGTGAACATCTGCGTACAGAGTGCAGAAAACAACTCGTAACTGTTATCCAGAGAATTCTCCCTGGCGACTCGTTACAAAAGAATTTGCGTAACATGACGAAGATTGTTACTCACAGCGAGTCCCAGAATTTCCCTGGCATCAAACACACGGGAAGTCTTTGAGAGAAAGAGAGAGAGACAGAGAGAGAACGAACGAACGAAAGAACGAAATCTTTATTTCGTCAGGGTAAAGAAATAGGCATACGAGAGGGAGAGAGAGAGGGGGTCTTGTATGGCGTAACCGGGCTGTACCCGTGGACACATGAAAGGCGACGTCGTGTCCCTGGTGTCAAAGAACCAGGGAACTTTTGCCGCACAATTACAGAGCGCGAGTATCGGACTTCTGCCTCGTGGTCAAAAGAGCTCTAAGAAAAAAATACCTCCATCCGCTCTCAGAGGCGGGGACGCGTCAATTATTTCTTACGAACAACAAGGAAACAAGGGAAATGAAACAGTCCGATAGTTGAGTGACGGACTAGTTCCCCCGCTGTAAATCTGCATAAGAACGAACAAGAATTGAGAGTGGTGTCCCAAAAAATCAGAAAGAAATAGGGGTCGGTGTAAACTGCACCTAGTGAACAAAATTTTTAATCCATTCGTCACACGCAGGAGTTTTCGATGAGAGGGTAGTAGGAGATATCCCTACCAATATACGCAAGCTGCATGCTATTGGCTTGGCATTTTAGATGTCAAAATACAACATTTCTGATTGGAGCCTTGTCATATAGTAGCAATGTGGATGCGTAGACCGAATGTTGCCTTGGTCTTGAGGATCCAATACCTCGCATAAAATGAGACCTCACTTTATATACAGATATCTTTCAAAATCTTGCCTTGTCAGTCTGTGTTCTCAATATATACTTTAATCTTGTTTGGACTGCTTCCTCTTGTGAGCGCTTCATAAAGGTGACCATAAACAAAGATCAATTCTGGCAGGTATTCTCCTAGATGATTCAATTGTTATGAACTCTATTGTTGTTAAGGGTTCTTTTTTCCAGACTTGAATGAATGGGTTGCTGTTACCCTTCAATTCAAGTATTCTGTATTCATCCCTTCTACCATCTCGGTTTATATTTATGATGTAGCTTCAGATTCATTTGTGTGATTGTTAGAATGTTCGTTTCAGTGTCTTTTCAATAAAACTTTGTATTCATATTATTTAGCAGTGTTTTATTTATTTATATATTCTTATTCTTAGCCTGTATATATAATGTTATATTCTGAACTGACCTTGCAAGGTTAAATTAACAGTCACAGAACATCTTTGAACTTGAAGAACATTCCAGGCAACAAGTCGGTTTATAGACGACTGAACATATTTAATATAGGTCCTCATTTTCATCATGAATACGTAACGAGTTATCACACATTTAAGACACTTCTTAATCACAGTTCTGGGATACACTAGAGTTCAATATTTCCAGACATCGTACTTCTGTCCCATAACCGTTTTTCTTTATAGCGTTAATGTCAGCAACCAAATCTGTTTGAATACGTATTTGGTATAACTATCACTTTCTGGTTATTAGTGATATAAAATAGTGATTCACACATCAAGTCTATGTTTATTATATTAATATACTTTTGGCATACATAGCCAGGCTCTAACTGCCCTATATATCTATATATTATCAATTGCGATCGTGTCCCACGATTTTCGCGTTTATACTTCGGACTCAATGGTCCTTACACATTTTAACTTTATTGCTTTCCAAGCATTACATTCACGATTATACGCTATTATACTTTTAAATGGTTATACCATACATTACACATTCTAAATCAGTGGCAATTCCACACATATTATATACTTTGAATAAGTGGCTATGCCACACTTATGTTATACACTGCCTTTCGGCACTAAGGCCACACATAGACTGTCGTAGCTATGTTCAACGCGTCATGCATCGATATGTGCGATCTATTTTAGTATTTATTCAGCTGAGGTGTTTCTTGGTGCAACCATCCGAATGGAGCTCCGACCCAGATGCTTGCAAACCCCGAAAATATCCTCAACATCATCCCCCTCGATCCCAAACGTGACCCTTGTAGCACGTGTGAGAGTGGTGGAGAAGATGTACACGATTGTAATCTATGAATGTTAACCTATGACAATTATATTATAATTATATTAACATGCCATTAATAGTCATAGAACTATACATATAGTCAAATATTGTAATAGTAATAAATCAAAGTGAAATTCAATCCTGTGAAGAAAAATTCCTGGATAACAGGTATGCGAGGTTGTTGTCTGTTCCAGATATAGGTACGATTGTAAACGAGAACTCTTGGAGTAACAGGAACCAACGGTGAATTCTCGCGTTCCGCATCGTTCTGGATGTGATGAAAGTAAGTGGGCTGTGGTCTGTCTGAAAGTAGAAATGTGTGCCAATTAAATATTTCGATAGCTTCTCATGGCACCAGACCACAGCTAGTAATTCTCGTTCCCCTGTTGCATATTTCTGTTCGGCTGGGGTCAACTTGCGGGATACGAAAAGACACGGATGTGCTAACCCCTCGTACCATTGTAGCAAACAGCCACCAATGCCGTAATTTGACGCATCTGTTTGAATTACAAATGTAACATGTAAGTTTGGCAACAATAAAATAGGCGGATTTGCAAATAACTTCTTGATTTTAATTAAAGCGATATCGCACTCCGTTGTCCATATAATTTTATTTGGACTACCTTTGGCTAGCAGTCCGGACAATGGAGCAGAGATTTGTGCGAAATGTGGAATAAATTTGTGGTAAAAATTAACTAAGCCTAATAGGCTTCTTACTTGCTTCTTCGTAGATGGAGTAGAAATATCTAAAATCCGTTTGACTGTTGTGTCATCAGGATATAATCTATGGTTACCTATGCGGTGACGAAGAAATGAAATTTCCTGACAACCTATTTGGACCTTGGAAGGTCGCACAGTCAAACCGTGTTGGCGTAACGTAAGAAAAAGAGAAGACAAACCAGTAATGTGGTCTTCCCAAGAATCGTGAAATAAACAGATGTCATCGATGTATGTGATGACATTTTTTCGATCGCCAAGAAGGCGGCGCATCATGCGCACAAAGGTAACGAAATATCGTCACCCAAATCAGTAAAGATAAAGTGTAGAGACCAGTGAAGTCAGCAAAAATAATGCAAGTATCACTGATGACAGCTATAACCCGAGAAAATATCCGAAAAGAACGTAAGGTATATATTATTGACAAAAAATTATCATGAGTAAAAAATTACCGAAAGTAGCACAACAGACTATGGATGTATAAAAATAAAACATCCAAAGACAGAAGAAAACAAATAGGCCAACGCAACTACACAGTGCATGGTGTAGAATTGCGTGCGAGTTGCACATCTAAATAATGGTGTGCAAACCGAGAACCATTTTTGAATCTTACAGCCTTACGAGCATCATAATACCTCGAAAAGCGAACAAACGATAGTTGTTGAGAGGAATGTTGAAGTTCGAATATGCGAACAAATTCAACATCTCCGACACGTTGAAAAATTTTTCTAAGTGTATGCCAAGTAACACCAGAAGGCAAATTACGCACCACGACAGTGTGATTTGGTGGAATATGATCTCGGCCAGGAAGAAACTGAGCAAGAGAATCATTGACGTTATTATGTGTCGTGCGGGTCAAGCGCATGGAACTATTTTTATGTCCTTGGCATGTCGCATTGATGTGACAATCGTTGTTACACTTGCGATGATCGGAGCGAGTATTAACAACTCCCACATGCGTAGATTTAGTATGTTGTAACTCATCCCCATTGGATAGAACATGATGGTTAGGACATGTCGTAAAGGACCTACAATCATAACCTATTCCAAAAGCAGTACAGCTAAAAACTGTGAAGTTATTGTATTGGTCATTGTTGATCACTTCACCCTTAGGTGAAACCTGCTTATCACAAATACCATGAGATTTCTTATCATGTGACCCCTTTTCACGTAATTGAAGTTTGTTAAAAACATCCATTCCAACACATGTACCAGCAATAACAGTTGGAGTATTAGTAGCAACCCCATGAGATATGATCTTATCTATAACAGGAGTAGGTGGTGTAGCCATGTCTGTAGCTAACTATTGTGCCCTAGTTACAACAGCATTCGCCAACAGTGGGTGTGCTTCAACCCACATTGCAATCTCATCCGGAGTGCAATCTTTAACCCCTGGTAAATTACCCAAAATTATGTCAGCCACAGGTGCTCTCACACTGCAGGCATAAACAGTGCCTGTGTAGAAAGGTGTAGCAATATGGACTCGCGCTACCGGGAACCTTTCTATATTCCCTCCAAAAGTGACACACTTAACAGATTTACCTGTGAACGCAGAGGGATCAATAAGCGAGTGACGTATCCCGACCGTAGTACAGTCGCTGTCTCTCTAAACTGTCACTTTTTTATACAAAAATCCTTGATGAAATGTGAGACATCCCAAGTTCTCACACACGGACATTGCCGGAATAGTGTGATCACAACTAAGTGTATTTTTTCTCTCTGATACATGTTGCGACTGACAAACATAACAAGTATCATCTATAACAGTACATGCATTAGCATGATTAGTATCCTCTTTATCATTATCTTTTTTGACAGCAGGCATTTGCATGCCTATGTTTACCTTTATTTCTCGATAGAGATCTAAAATTACTTGATTTTTTATTAAATGACTTCTTCTTATTATAAGAGAAATCTGTAGAATCATCATTATTGTTACCCTTACTATATGATGATCTTTGATCATTATAATCTTTGTGATACTCTCTGTGATAATCATCACGATCTCTGCCTTTGTGATACCCACAATCATGAGGTGAGTACCCTCGATAACCTCTACGGTAAAAATTTGAAGGTGAGCGATGACGAGGGAAGTTGTAAGACCCTCTATATGCTTGCCGAAAATCAGGACGATAACGTCCGTCAATGCTCTTTGATCGAGGTCGGTGATCATAAGATCTATGATCGTGGTGAGCCGCGCACGCAGGCATAGGATCTCGAGGAGAAGATCTGTGGACATCCTTGTTTGGATGTGCTGTTATGAATTGTCTCCTTAACTTTTCCTATTCCTCAATGGAGTTTAGGTGTCTCTCCTGTAAGAAAGACTCTAATTCATGATTACATGAAGATAGGACCTTATCCCGTAGCACGAGATCCATCAAACCCTCATAAGTTTTGTTAATGCCAGATAAATCAATCCACCTGCTAAAGAAATGCTTAATAGATGCAACAAATTCACCAAAGTCAGCATCCTTACTTGGCTTAGCCGTATGGAAACGATCACGAAATCCAGATTCAGTTAACTGGAAACGTCTAAGAAGCATCTCTTTTACGACATCAAAATCGTTTCTGCTTTTCTCATCCAGATTCATGAAACTTTGGAGTGAGTTCCCAGTCAAAAAATCAACTAAGAGACTATTCCATCTCTCTTTAGGTACATTCAAACTTGTCACTTTCATGATAAATCTCGATAAGAAAGAATCCACACAGTCGCGAGTCTGATCGAAATGAGGCATCTTCAGCTTAGGATAGAATACATTTAAACCTGCTGAAGAACTAGAATGATCACACTGCAATTTAGCCAATTCTAAAGCTTTTTCTTTTTCTGCATTAAGTCTCAATGCTTCAAGCTCCATAGCATTTCTATGAGCTTGATCTAATGTGAGAAGTTCCATTCTTCGTAGTTCCATTTTCTCTTTATCTAATTCTCTCTCTTTGTCTTTTTGAGCCATTTCTTTATCCTTTTGTTCTAAGTTTATGCGTCCTAATTCCAATTTGAGAGACATTTCTTTATCCTTTTGAGTTATTTCTTTTTCTGTAAGTTTCTTTTCTTGGGCTAATTCACACTTCCTGAGTTCGTCTGCCCGTTTAACAGCCTCACGCTGTTCAATTCTCCCAAGATGAGCCAAGTGTTTCTCATACCTAGCTTCAGCATATTCTCCAAGCTCAGCTCCTGATTTTCCTAAACAAACGTATACAATTTATACACAACACAGAAATTAGGTCAGGAAAATTAAAAATGACTATCGACGTGACGTCACAGCTAAGCACGAAAATAATGGTTCGTTTTGCAAACTGGAGCTGGAATTCAATAACGAATTAATCGTCAGCCCTTCAGTTAGCAAAATACAAACACTGACCCTAACAGTCGTTACAATTACCTGAATTTTTCATAAGAAATTCCAAGGTAATAGTAAGCCCTAACCAGCCACCAACGGATATACAAAAAAATATAAACTGTAGACACGTAATGATAGATAGAAAAGTAAGGACGACAGCGAAGTGACAGTGGAGTTGACTGAAAGCCAAAACTAGCCTTATGGACAGGACTAGAGTCTTTAAGCGCCTTAATTAAGTCAAGAACTTATCTTATTTTCGCTATTGCCATACTGAAAGATAAAAAACTGCACCAAGATGCAAACAGCTGTTTGAATCGTCCCAGTGAACAACTGATGTCCGGTTGATTGAAGACAATTCGGTCAACTTTGATGTCGATCGACGATTCTCGAACTGCGTTCCACGGGTGATCTGGAACCACGGTTAATGTACAACTGTTTTACACTGTTTTCTGGTTCGGATCAGGATTAATATTCACTGAAGTAACGATAAGGTTGACCGCAGGACCCAGCGTTGAAAATTTTTCTGACCGTTTGATGCAGGAATGACTTGACCTTGACATTCGCAGGTTGACATGCGCATTTGATTTGCCAGATTTGCCTTGAATGAATTTCTCCGTATATTTGAACTTCCACTGTGACTTCGACTGTATTGGACTGGACTGGACTCGATGCTGCTTCAACCGAAACGTTCCCAACTTGAAACTTAATAAATGATCGGTAATTCGTTCAAAATCGAGTAACGGAAGAGATTAATCCCGCACTTCTGACACCAGATGTTAAGAATTCTTTTTCCCGACTTGAATGATTGGGTTGCTGTTACCCTTCAATTCAAGTATTCTGTATTCATCTCTTCTACCATCTCGGTTTATCTTTATGGTGTAGCTTCAGATTCATTTGTGTGATTATTAGAATGTTCGTTTCAGTGTCTTTTCAATAAAACGTTGTATTCATATTATTTAGCAGTGTTTTATTTATTTATATATTCTTATTCTTAGCCTGTATATATAATGTTATATTCTAAACTGACCTTGCAAGGTTAAATTAACAGTCACAGAACATCTTTGAACTTGAAGAACATTCCAGGCAACAAGTCGGTTTATGGACGACTGAACATATTTAATATAGGTCCTCATTTTTATCATGAAAACGTAACAAGTTATCACACATTTAAGACACTTCTTAATCACAGTTCTGGGATACACTAGAGTTCAATATTTCCAGACATCGTACGTCTGTCCTATAACCGTTTTTCTTTATAGCGTTAATGTCAGCAACCAAATCTGTTTGAATACGTTTTTGGTATAACTATCACTTTCTGAATATTAGTAATATAAAATAGTGATTCACACATTAAGTCCATGTCTATTATATTAATATACTTTCGGCATACATAACCAGGCTCTAACTGCCCTATATATCTATCTATATATTATCAATTGCGATCGTGTCCCACGATTTTCGCGTTTATACTTCGGACTCAATGGTCCTTACACATTTTAACTTTATTGCTTTTCAAGCATTACATTCACGATTATACGCTATTATACTTTTAAGTGGTTATACCATATATTACACATTCTGAATCAGTGGCCATGCCACACATATTATACACTTTGAATAAGTGGCCATGCCACACTTATGTTATACGCTGCAGTTCGGCACTAAGGCCACACATAGACTGTCGTAGCTATGTTCAACGCGTCATGCATCGATATGTGCGATCTATTTTAGTATTTATTCAGCTGAGGTGTTTCGTGGTGCAACCATCCGAATGGAGCTCCGACCCAGATGCTTGCAAACCCCGAAACAATCCTCAACATCTGTTATAAATAAACCTAAGATAGAGATAACATTCACACGTACCAAAGATCAATCAATACCCTTTAGCTCCCCGCGGAGTATAGGCCTTCAACAAACACATGCCAAGTCTTCCTGTCCTGTGCTATCCGCTCAAGTTCTCTCCATGTTTTCCTCATCATTTTCACCTCTGTATCCAGTTCTCTTCTCCATGCGTTTTTGGTCTACCTCTGGTTCTCTTTCCCTGTGGATTCCAGAACAAGGACTGCCTTGTAATGCTGTCAACGGGTCTCCTCAATGTGTGTCCTATCTATCGCCAGCGTTTTCTTCTCAACTCTTGTTCCACTGGCAACAAAAATACAGTGAAAATTGAGGAAAAATAATTCCGAAATTTTCCCGAAAAGTTGATGTGAATATTTTTAACACTCTGATCAATGCACTATAAAAACATTGAAATGCATACGTGTTCTTTTAATGGGTGTTTATTTTAGTTGATGATGTAAAACGTTGTTTCGCCAATGGTGCGACCAAGATGAAAACAGTCCAGTTAAACGGGGAGAGAAAGAAGAAATCTGAACGCTAGTGCAGAACTGACAAAAACTAAGCCTTAAAAATGATTACTTGTATCTATCAACTAACATGATGAGACCCTGGTTAGGGCTAGTTTTGATAATGATAGCTGGCGACGCCGGCAGCCAGCAAGTGTTAAATAATGGACCAACCTCTCAGTCCTTTTAAGGACACCCCTTCTCAGGGTTGTCAGCAAACTAGCATTGACAGACGTAGGCATAAAAAATCACAACTACGAAACTAGAATCAACAATAAATGGAATAATTTGCAACTACCAGGAAAAAGGACACAGCGTTAAGGTTCTTGACATTAAGCTTTTGGTCCTTTTAAGACTATCTCTTTTCAGGGCACGTCAGTTGCGTTTCGCTTGGGAACGTGGAGGTCAGAACCAATGCACCTTTGCCAGGGACTACCCCAGGGCTTACTACTATCACAGGTGCTGGTAACATCTATACAGCAGAAGTAGACACAATTCAACCTACAGGGCCAGGGCGAACATTGACAAAAGTCAATGACTTACTCATATTCAGGACGGGCTCAGATAGACAGAAAATGGTCACAAACAGTTGAAACTGTTTCTAAATGGCGAGAGGAAACCAGCTTCATGGTCAATACCAAATGACCTGTGTGATGAGGTGTTCTTGGAACAATTATTTAGAGACACGGGCAAGGCACTCTGGAATTGCCACGTTAACTTATGATAAAGTATAAATCGCACAGAAGTAATTCTGCTATAACTTTATGATTAATGCTCCAAATGAGATAATTATTTTTGGGAATTGAACAACAACTAGAAATACATGTAATTATGGCAGTGGAAAATAATTATCTTTGGTATTTGACGAAGAAATCAAGAATTTGTCTGAAAATTAGCACAACAGCCTCGGAATTCCACCAAAGCTATCAGCGGAAAAGCGAACTCAAGCGCGGACCTCCGAGAATGAAAAAGTTAGATCTAGGTTGGGTATATAAGCCTGCTCAGATTCAATTCTGGACTCCCTAAGACAATCCATACAGGGTTTGGTCGAGATCGTCCAGCGAACAAGACACCAACGTCCTTCTCAGGACGCCACTACTCGAGAAAAGATCGCATTATCGTCAAAATGACCCGAAATAAACCACACGCCAAAAAGAGGAAGGTTTACACCAGCCCACCAGCGCAGAACAGCCAGGGGAATAACAAAGCCACAAGCAACAAAGACAGACAGCTAGAGAGCAAGACTGCCCTAAGTACTCGTGCCGGGACCGATCCTTCTCCAACTCTTGATACGACGACGGATTTAGCTGTGACGTGTGTCGGGCCGACTGAGAGTCTGAGTGGCCCGACTCCTTGCGAAGCAGAGGAGAGGGCAGATGTAAATGTCCCTGGCCTAGATGACGAAGACCCAAAACGTACGCAGAAGACAAAGATGTCAGCCAAAAAGATGAAAGACTGTAAAAGCTGGTCAGTACCTGACAACAAGGAAGAGACATCAAGGGGCAAGAGAAATTTGCCGGAGAGCAGGGCTGCCCCAGATGCTAGCATGGAGGCTGGGCCTCCTGGGAAGCCGAGCGAAACAGCTCCTAACAACATTGACAGCCGTAAAGGAAAAAAGCCGACTTTGGGCCTAAAAATAGATCAAGCCTTGAACGAAATCGAAATGGTTATTGAGAGAAATCTGAGGAGCCAGAAGGAGGCAGGGGACAAACTTGCAAAGTCACAACCAACATTTGCACCCGTCGTGCCAGGCCTGGGCATCGAAGACGCTATCCGTAACCCAATGACGGAAAATCACCAAGCGGCAGAGGTGTGTAAAAGTCAACAAAACAACCAACAGACGTCGAGAGCCGAGACAAAAACCAACAATAACCCCGAGATGCAAACCACCAGACCTACTGCGGGTGAAACAATAGCTGACAACTGCTCAAAAGCTCTGGCTCAAGAAAAAGATCCTTCCGACGGCAAACAGGTGAATGATTCGTGTCCTGACCGGGACCGAAGAAGGGAAGAGGGAACGAAGGCTAACAAGACAGGCGACACAGCTACGATACAGGAGAAGAGCGTTAAGATCACTCAGATGTCTGGAGGTGAGGCCTCACTTAGGGCCCTACCAGATGACAAAGTGATCTGCATCCTCGAGTCAATAACTGGCAAAAGAGGCATCTCTAAAGTATGGAGGCACGAAAAGGGAGTCGTGCTTTCCCTCAACAACACTTCAACAACCACTTCGCTGATGATCGAACTGGAGTCCGGGCCAAAAGAAGTGCAGTTGCCCCACCAGATAAAAGTGGTGGTGGAAAAACACAAGACCACAAAGAAGTTTGTCGTAAGAGGGGTGGACACCAGATGGCCCGCAAGCGAGGCTCACAACAAACTACAGACTGAAAACGCAGACGTCAAAATAACACAGGTCGAAAGGTTAAAATCATGGGACAAGAAAGACACCAAGCTGATGATAGTAACGGTGGAAGGATCGACAAGACCCGAGAGACTGACTCTACAAAGAACAACAAAAAAGACAGAACCATATATACCTCCGGTCATGCAGTGCTCCAACTGCCAACAGTTTTCACACACCAAGAAAATATGCAGGAGAGATGCAGTCTGCCGATATTGCGCGGGAAACCACCAATATGGCGACTGCCCCAGGGCGAAGGAGGACCACAACTACAAAGCAACAAACGCGTACATGTGCAAACTGCCTCGGAAACCACGGGGCAAGGTACCGAGGCTGCCCGATGTTCCAAGAAACTAAGAACATATTGAAGGAAGCGATAACCAAAAACATCCCCTTCAGAGAGGCAAAACACAGAGTGGCTGCGGACGTTGCAGAAAAACAGCGCACGATAGACAGACGACAGTTACACGAGCTGACCGCTGAAGTCAAAGAAATGAAAATGAAACTGCAGATCGAAAACAGAAGCAAGCAGGCCCCCGAATAACCAACCGACATTGGAGAAGATGCGATAGATATACAGAACATAAAACACATGATGGAAGAAATGAAAAGAATCCAGCAGCAAGTAGAAGCAGATGTCAAGAAGCTGACAGAGCTGACAGAAGAAAACACAAAAATCCTCAAAAGAATAGAAGCAGAAAGAATAGCCTTTGAGGAAATTTCATCAAACAACACGCGAGAAACTAAAACGAACAACCAAACAGAAGAAATCATCGAAGAAACGCTAGAACAGGTACTACCAACGATAATTGAAAAAGCACTATCACAGATACAGGAGAGCAAGAAGACAAAAGCAACAGAAACTAGGAGCGTAAAAACACACAAAACCAAACAAGCCAGATAGTGAGGCAGGACATAAAAAGCACCATGAGCGCGACACGGCACCACAAACGGACAAACAAAGAGGAATCCAGACAGCCAGCTAGGGGTCCTTTTCAGGACCAGTCCTTTTCAGGACTAACAGACGACTAGCACCGAAGAACCTAACTCACAATATACCCCAATTATAACCAACTTTCAGGTTGAACAGGGTATTACAGCAACATAGCAGACAAAAGAACGAACGAACGAACGATTCTGGACTCTAAAAATTTCACTCATAGCCGAAAAGACGTCCAGCGGACTGACACACGATTGTCGAGGCCACTTAATCAAAGGCTATAACTGAGAAAAGAAAAGCTGACCTGCTTGTGAGCAGACTTGCATAACAGGTAAGCTCAGATCCGTAATACTGTGTCTGAAGGGTTTTTTATCACAACAAAAGATTCTCAGCAGAAGCATAAATGACTGCAGTGTGGGTGATTAAAAGGATCACCTCTGCAATTCGCTGAACAGGAACTTTGGGCTACCTGTCCAGGTAAATAAAGATCTTGGAAACCAACACCTGATTAATGACGGGAAGTGACTGTAGTGGAGGGACCGCTACTAGATAAGTAGTAGTTGCCTTGAAGAAACAAGATCCAGAAGTCACCATAATGATGGCCATAATGATGGCCATAATGATGACAAAGACATTAATAATCTATAATTTTCAACCTGTAATTTTGTGAATACATACACTGCAAACTTTGTAAAGATATATTTTATAAATCGTAGTTGACTGATTTTGTTAAAATTAAGTTTCTGTTTTGATTTTATGTGCAAAATTAAGAGAATTAATTAATATTCTAAATTGTTAGGGATAAATAACGAGCTACATCTCACATACACTATTAATAGAAACACCCTTGGAGCATAGAATAAGTACAACGAGAAGGTGAATTACTTCATAGCTCTCTTCTACAGCTACCAACTAGAATTTGCAGTTAACTGCATGACTTGTCCTGTACCATTATTACATCTTGTTCACAAGATCTCTTCTCCAGTTCTGGGAACTACAGCTATTTTTTTCTGTATAACTTCCATCTCGTCACAAACTCCATAGTGAAAACAGATCTTCCTGACATTACTCCCAAATGGCAGAAAAGTGAACGGCAAGACGAACTTAAAAATTTAGGAGTAACGTTCGATCGTTGTTCAGGAAGGTCCAGTTGGAGAGAAGCAGAGGTGGACCAACATCACACGTAGAAGAGAACTGGAGACAGACATGAAAATTATAAAGGAAGACACGAACGTAGATGACACGTGACAGGGGGACTTGGCATGTGTTTGTTGAAGGCATATGCTACTTGGCGAGCTAAGGGATATTGATTGACTTGCTGATCAGTCATTCCTTTATGCTAACGCTTTCCTCTCGCAGTACAGTTACCCAGTTCCGCTTTCCAAATATGGTAGCGTCACGCTCCTGTCCACCCAACTGTAAGTGGGTACCTGCCTTTGCTGTTGAGTTAGGGAAGGCAAATGCAGCGAGGAGGGGAGCTAGTTCCTCATAAAAAGCTTGACCCAGTATGGTTAAGACTATAACACTTCTCTCCATTACAGGCATTTCTGCTATGGAACTATCTTTACCTTTTACCTACATGCTAAAAACCGAAAAATACACACCTTTCTTAGTAGCCTATGACTACGATAATTCTAGGGATAATCTGAGAACCTTGCACCCTTAAGCCAAGTTAAGAACCACTGATCTAAAACAAACAAACCGGCGATAAGTATTACACGTGTGACGTGTAAGTTCCCAGTTTGTAAAATTCCGGGCTATTTATACTCCGGTGTCCATGAACTGGTGTATATTCGTCATTAGTAATACTGTAAAACCTCGTATGAACGTACAAATAGGGGGAGTGGGTGGTCTGATGATCCCAACACTTCCGAAGTATATATATATATATAAATGTGTGTGAGTGTGTGTGTGTGTGTATGTGTGTGTGTGTGTGTGTGTTTTCCTGAAAAGTGGACCACACTGTAACACAGTACAGAACTGTTTAAACAACAGTAGTACATACACATGATAAAAGGTATACGTAGTCCCGTAACAGATTCTGCCGTAGAGGAGTGAAGTGGTAGGGACTTCATTGTGTTAATGCTCCAGCATTGAGAAAACGGGTGACCAGTTCCCTTCCTCGCTGCCTTTTCCGTCCCTAACTCAATACCAGATACCCATTTACAGCTGGGTAGACTGAAGCGTGTCGATACCGTGAATCTAACACGGTATCTTTGCCGCGAAAGATCAACGCTCTAACCACTCTGCCAATCGGACGCTCGTACACATGATACACTAATATAATATTATAATAATAATAGCCCCTTCAGTCATAACTGACTATGGGAATGCGCCCTTGAGGTGACAGCCCTCAGCTGCTTATTTTTCTGGTGCTCCTGTCGACGTTTTCTTCTCACTTCTGCTTGTTGTGTCAGCTTCTTTTCGCCCAAACTGAAATGGCGCCGCCGATAGCATCGCCAATTGGTGCGATCGGCAGCTTCGTCCTCCCAGGTTGCTGGATTTATGTCCAATGCCCTCATGTCTCTCTCGTACACATCTTTGAACCTCAGCTGTGGTTGCCCTACTGTTTTTTTGCCATCTGCCAGTTGTCCGTAGAAGATATCTTTCGGGATGCGACCCTCTTCCATGCGGTGGACATGGCCAAGTCAGCGTAGTCTGCGCTGTCTAAGCACTGCATACATGCTTTGAAGGCCAGCACGTGACAATACCTCGACATTTGTCACTTTGTCCTTCCATGAAATACCGAGGATGTAGCGTAGACACCGTAGATGGAAGGTATTGAGCCTTCTTTCTTGCTTAGCATAGGTTGTCCATGTCTCGCTACCATATAGAAGTGTGCTGGTGTCGCAAGCGTTATACACCGCAGCATTGGTCTTCATTGTGATTTTGCAGTTTCCCCAAACACGCGATGTCTGGCGGGCAAAGGTAACTTCAGATTTGCCAATGCGGCTGTCAGTTTCTGTGTCCAGAGAGAGTTTGTCATTGATGGTGGACCCCAGGTATGTAAAGTGGTGAACCACTGCCAATTCATAGTTATCAATAGTGATAACTGGTGCAGCACCCACATCCTGACTCAGTACATTTGTTATCTTTAGACTTATTGTGAGCCCAAAGTCCTTGCATGCTTGGGTAAAGCGATTCATCAAGTTATGAAGCTCCTGTTGGCTTTGAGTGACGACTGCAGCGTCATCAATGAATAACAAGTCTCTTATTGTGACGCTTCTGGTTTTGGTTTTTGCCTTTAGCCTTGCAAGATTAAACAGATGACCATCTGACCTAGTGTGAAGGCATATCCTTCAGGTGCATCTCTGAATGCATGTTTCAAGAGTAAGGCAAAGAAGAAGTGTGACAGGGGAGAGAAGTTTTGATCTCAAATGGCCGTTAGATAATATTCATAAGTCATATGTCACCTTTTTGCTTATGTGCCAGGTGATTAGGGTTTGGTGATAGTTAAGAAGAATCTCTCGAGTGTAACTGGTTACCACCAGAGCTGTTGGTACCCGAATGAAAGATGATTCAACCCAAGTTCTTATTACTCACACAGGCTGTCACGTTATCTATTCTCCTTGATACCTTCCACTACGACATGCTTAACCAAATGACTCACTGGTTTTATAAACAATCAGTTTTATTTACAAGTCCAACTGGACTATAAGGTTCATGTAATGGACAATCTCAATATCCTGACTACTGACAGTCAGGGCGTTCACAATCAAAAAGAGCATTGTTCCTTGTGTAAAACGACAGCCTCAATGAAATACTGTCCCACGTCATTTGTAAACAATGGTGGCTTCTACTGACTTCACCATATAACTTCATAATTAAGGTTATCATAATGTTCCTAAAACGTATCTAGATGTACAAACCTTATACAATTCTTCCTACATAATCTTGACTTAGTCGTGTGAAAAGGTTACACTTGCAGAAAGGGATAGTTCTCAACTTCTAACAAGGAAAACTCACCGATCTGCAAGACTGATGTGTCTCGCCCGGAAGCTAGTTCTCGACCCTTCTTATAAAAAGTACTCAGCCCGTGCAAGGCTTTCTGTACACACTCAAGTGTCAACAATGCCTAGGTTCGCCTATTAATTAAGGGGAGCTAACTATAAATTTCTAAGAGTTATCTTACTATTAATTTCTAAGAGTTATCTTACTTTGACCAGTGCTATACTTGCTAGTCTATTCAAGTACGTCGGTCTGTTTAGACTTTATTTCTGATACTAACGTGATAACTTGTGTTAGTGTTGGGCGTACTGTAACATACGTCCCGGGGCTACAAAAATATATCCTAGAGGGAGACATTTTCGTACTATCTAACCTTAAAATCTTCAAAAAATAACATCCTAAAAACACAAGAGTATATAATCATGACATCATATGAAAACAATTGAAAATTGTGTGAAGACAGTAAATTACCATCTTAGAAAACCTTATAAACATGTGACTAAGTTAACTATAAGCACATGATGTAATATGGTAATCAACTAATGAAACAATCACGTAAGATATGTGGGAAGGAAGTGGTATAATAATATTATGAATATGATATAACTCAAAACATTATCAACAACTGTTGATGGAACATGTATCAAAAGTAAAAAAAAACGTATCATGTGATAATATGGCATAAACGTCAAGAAATTCGTACAAAAAATACATAATGGAAATCAAGTGGGGGTGTCTGAAGTGAATGTGGAAGTAAAGATGATATCGTATAAAAAAATGAGGCGAAGGTCTGTGAAAGGTAATGTGGTTGGTAACCGATGTGTGCGAAAGTAATCCAAGTATCCTTCAAATGTGGTGATCGTGTTTGTGATATGAAAAAAAACATCTCTGGCTTTATCAAAATAGCCAATACATATTAACAAAAAAAATCTCTCATCGCTGTGTCTATACGCTCTCTGATTTGCAGAGTTAGAAAAATTTACTAACTGTGTAACGATACTCTGCATAAGATTGATGTGCAGTCAATTAGAATTAACAGTTATATACATGTTATTTACAATTGTAAGACTCGCATTTAGGACATGGTGTATGAGCTGTGGATTGTATGTGATCGTACGTACGTGTAATGCGAGGCTGTTTATGTTGTTATCAGTGGAAGTCCCAAAAAAAATACTGGAGCTTGACCAATGAAAGGTGTACTAGCGCTACGATATCTACTTACAGTATTGAAAACTAGTTTGCATGGTAACTAAGGTTTCTAGTAAATGTAATGTCTCTCTACTCGACATGGTCGATAAAACACATAAGAATGAAGTTGTAATACAATGTAAGTATTAATAGTCTCAGTGATATACTGATTGATTATGCTAAACAAGCACATAGTATCTTGCAATTCCATCTGTAGTGGCCGGAAGGAAGTGACAAGAGTAATCGTCCATCTTGATGAGGAGTCGGATACGTCCTTGATCTTCTCAAAGAGTGTTGCATCACGTCACAAAAGATTGCTGGCCGGATGGGGTGTGACAATTATCGCGCAGTGCAAGGTCAAAAGAATGATGGAACAACTCATTATCATTCTGAAAAAGACTAAGAAAAAGACAATTATAAATGTTGGTGTTTGGAAAGCCCCATTCTGGCAAATTCTAGTGCTGCGACGTCTCGTGATGATAAGCGCTGATCATATTGAGGGTTGTCTGTGTGGGGAGTCGTCGTGGTAATATGAGCGACGTGTTCATCCGGGTTACGAGGATGTGTACCGCCCGGAGAGGAGGTGGGCAATTTTCGACGTTTTCTTCGAACTCGCAGCCGTACGTGTTCTTGTGTAGGTCTAATCAGCTTCGACAATGGAGCTGAATCAGTGGAGGACGATGAGTAATGGCGTTTAACGGCGCATCGAGTAGGTATGTCAATTTCAATATCAGAATGGATATCTTCAGACACGGAGAGTTGTGGTAGTAGGTCAGAAGTGATATCTCTCCATGATTCTGCTGTGATTGTGGCAGAGGAATCAGTCTGGTCATCTGGGGTATGTGGTTGAACTGGAATCGGAGATGAGGTCATGTTTGAGTGTTGCGGGGAAGAATATTCATCTTCGGTCTGTGGTTCAGTTTGACTTCGTAACCGAGCATTGCGTTGTTGTATCCTCTGTCGTAATTCTTGTAATGGTATGTCGTCTTCTTCGGATGAAGTGTCTCGTTCCTTTCTATTACGCTTCACAGCTTCTCTGAAAGCTGTAGGGATATCGGCATGAGAAATGGACTCGTCATCGCTGGAAGCAATGGAAGTGGAAGATGTATAATATGAAAGAGTAGCTTTTCTAACAGGTCTCATAGACTTCATCCTAGTGGTCGGAACAGGTCTGTGATCATCTAACTTTATCTGAGACGCATGAGCTTTGGTGATGGTATTAGTAGTCTCATGCCATAAGATGTAATTGGTAGGGGAAGTATGTTCCAAGATTCTATAACCGTCGATCCAGCGGTTATCAAACTTTGAGTCACGTACATACTTCTTAAAGTATACAGGGTCTCCAATGGCGAACGTATCTAATGTAGCATTCTTGTCACGCAACAATTTCCGTCTGTGGAATGCTTTGGTGGAATTCTTGTGTGCGATGCAGTGAGCGCGATGTTTTTCTTTAAGTATGATCTCTATTGGGTTGTCACCGAAGTATCTTCGCTGGGGTGTGAGTAGATTATCTAGAGGGAATATAGGTTCTCTGCCGTAGAGTAGAAAGAAAGGCGAAAAACCTGTGGTATCGTTGGTATTGAATCTAATCGCCTCCAATGCATGATGAAGATAAATGTCCCAATATTGAGTGTTCCCTTCAATGTACTTTGCAAGGACATCATGGAGGGTGGCGTGCATCCTTTCATTTCTTCCGCTGGGTTGTGGGTGGTAAAAACTGGTTGTCGTATGTTTGATATTCAACTTCATCAATGTTGATTTGAACGGATCACCCATGAATTGTTTACCATTATCTGTAATCACTCGTTTTGGGGTATCGATGTCTGGGTACAAATTCAGTGAGGAAGACGTCAGTAAGGGCATCTGAACTGGCGTTTGGAAGAGGAACACATTCAGGCCAAACTGAGTACTGGTCAACTATGTGTAGTATGTACTTGTTGTTAGACATAGTGATAGGGTATGGACCTGATAAATCGATACTGATTACTTCCATGGGAAAATTGGAAAAGGTCATTTGCTGTAGTGGAACTTTCGTAGCCTTCATATTACGTATCTTACAAGTCTTGCAGTGGGAGATGTAATCTATCATGTCTTTAGAGAGAGTGTCCCAATAGTATCTCTTCTTTATTATATTCAGAGTTTTATCTCTTCCGAGATGACCGTTGTCATCGTGAAATTGGACTAAGACTTTCTGAACAAGATGACTGGGGATGTATTTCCGCAATGAACTATCTGACTTGTTATCAATGTAATAGAGAACACCGTCATCAGGAAGGATGATAAAATGTTTGAACTTCGTTGGGGTAGATTTCACTTGTCTGATCAATACTGTAAGTTCAGGGTCTTTTTCCTGTTCTATCTTCATATCAAAAGGAGTATCTGTAATAGAAGCGGCTGATGTGTCGTCAGGGGTGGTATCCACTCTTTAGCTTTCATCAATAAGGTTAATTTCTTTGCTATTGTCATTAATGTCTGTGAGAGCAGCAGATGTATCGGCGTCATGAGTGTTGTCTACTTCATCAGTTGGATAAGGAATCCGTGACAATAAGTCAGCACAGGTATTTAGAGTGCCCGCAATATATTCGATTTTGGCGTCGTAACTTTGTAAATTTAGTGCCCAGGTTTGTAGCTTTTTCGGCTGTTCTCTAGTCTTCGCTAACCAGTTTACCAGGGGTTGATGGTCTGTCTTGATAGTGATGTCAGTACCCCGGAGATAGAAATCTAATTTCTGCACGGCATAATGGATAGCAAAAGCCTCTTTTTCTGTTGTGGTCCATCTACGTTGCGACCTACTCAATGCGTGAGAAATAAACGCTATTGGCTTTTCGTTAGGAATGTTCGGTAGAATAGGAACATCTTCTGGTGAGCAATGTTGAACAAGGCAGGCACCGATAGCATTCTGCAACGCGTCTGTGTATAAAATCATCGGTTTGGACGTGTCTGGGTGTGCAAGCAGAGGAATTGGGGTCAATGCATTTTTCAAGTAATCAAACGCTTGCTGACATTGTTCGGTCCACCGAAATCTTGCATATTTCTTTGTGAGATATATCAATGGAGCTGCGGCGCGTGAGAAATTGACAATGTGTCTGCGGTAGTATGAGCAACATCCAAGAAAACCTCTGACATGTCGTACAGTAGTAGGGGTGGGCATATCTCGAATAGCTGATACTTTTCCGTCATCCGGTCTGATACCATGGCGATTAATAATGAATCCAAGATATTTGGTTTCGCTCTTGAAGAATTCACATTTACTGAGTTTCAACTTGATGTGATGATGCCTGAGTCGTTGAAATACCTTTTCGACATGTTCTAAGTGACTTTCTATCGAACCAGGAGTGTGGATCAAAATATCATCGACGTAGGCTAGTGCATAATCCTGCATTCCACGGAGTACCTCATCCATTAAGGACATATAGGTGGCAGGAGATCCTTTCAAGCCAAATGGCATAACATTCCAAGAATAACTGCCAATATGGGTGCAGAACGTGGACTTTTCCTTGGCATCTCGAGTCATGGGGATACACCAGAATCCCGAACGAGCATCTAGGGTGGTGAACCAGTTCGATTTCCCTACTGTGGCTAAGATGTCGTCTACTCGCGGAAGTGGGTATGAAATGGTGCGAGTAATTTTGTTCAGCGCGCGATAGTCACAACAAAATCGATGTGACCCGTCTTTTTTGTTTACCATAACGATAGGTGAAGACCACTGGGAGCGGGATCGTTCTATTATTCCGGCTTCTAACATCTCATTGATCGCTTTTTCCACTATTTCCCTGTTTTTGAGTGGTGTATGATATGGTTTCAGATGGATGGGAACATCAGTGGTAGTGTGGATTTCATTTCGACAGTGCTAGTTCGTTCCAATTCCATATCAGATAGCGCAAAAATATCGTGATGTTCTCGGACAAATTGTTGTAACCTGTGGGAGTGTGGTTCAGTAGTATGCAGTTGTTCCATTAACTGTTCCCATCTGATTGTCGTCAACTGAGGTGCTTTCTTGTATGAAACATTGGATGTTTGAATCGCGTTAATCTCATGACCATGGGAAGGGAAGTGTTGGTGGAACCTTGTATGGGATCGGCGAGGATAACTTTGGACTGGAGGTTCATAAGAGGAAGGAAGTGTTGTTGGTGATGTGAAAGAACCGTTGCTGGGTCGTGGAAAACAGGAATGTCTTTTGTCTTCTTGTCTATAAATGTCATGAATGATATCTTGATCTATTGTCATCTGCATATCTTAGATCATTTTCGGAATCCCGGTGAGGAAAGGAAGTCTGTGCATATTGTTCTGTCCTATTTTTCCCATAAGCAGAACGTAGTATCTCTTGATCAATAGGATCTGCGTAGGAATCAGAGTGGAGATAGGGTGACTTATCACGCAGGATAATCACGAAAGCTCTGATTATGATAGTAGATTTTCTCATTGTAATATGCAGTGGGTGGATTGCTTCGTTCCTTGTTTGTTTCGTTCACTTGATGTACTTTTAGGGGACAGCGTGAGATGCGAAGTGAGAGCAAACATGGAATGTGGGAAGGATGGGTATTACTCAAGTGAGGTTGTCGTCTTGGAGCTTCATGTTGGAATTGCTTGTAGCTGGACTTCTGGAGGTGGTGATCGACAGGATCATGTGCTGTAATTTGAGCAACTATGGTGCCTCTAGCAATGGATGCAGTTGCACCAGTAGCATTAACAATCATTAGAGGAAAATCTCGATGGGTGGTGATGTTAGCTATCCCATCAGTGATTGTGATATGTGGATCATCATTGACATCCATTTCTGATAGTCGTGAAATATAGATTGATTGTCCTGCGTGGAAGTAGGGCGAGTTCTTGATTCTTCCTTTGACAAGAGTAAGCGAATTAGGCTATAGGATGACAGGCGCAGTTAACCGGACCAAAGAGGCAATGTGGATATCTTCTTGGAGTGGAATGTATTCATTATTCACTCTGATTTTTCGGAGATCAAAATAGATTCTGACATTGTGTCGTGTAAAGAAATCCCGTCCGATAATGAAATTGCGAGACATTCCTCTGGTTATAATGAATGAATGGTTAATGTTCTGTGAGCCAATACGTAACCGAATGTGTGCAGTACCTATTGATTTTAAAGCTTGCCCTGTGACTGAAGCCATGAATGTACGTGAAGGACTGAAACGTACCTTATGATGAATATTGTTGTACAGCTTCTCACTAATCAAACTGACAGTGGCGCCGGTGTCAATAAGCGCTCGATATGTATTATTTGCTATCAAGCAAGAACTGGGGTCTGGTATTAATTGACAATTTTTCTGGTGCATCTGATGGCCAGGGGAACTGGAGTTAAGAATGTTATGTCTGTTTTGTTGCTTAGTAGTGTCCGCATAAAGAAATTGGATAGTTTTCTTCTTCGTGTGAGATGGATGATGTGAACCTCTCATTATCGTCTCTACTAATGATCGGCTCTGCCGTTTCCCTGGAATCGTGGGTGTCACGAACGGTTTATAGAATGAATGTCAGTACTCATGCTCCGGTGGGAGCTGGATATGTTTATGTAAGTTGTGAGTTGAAGTGAGTGAATGTTAAGTTTGACTGCGGGCATGAATGCATTAGTAGCAGTAAGCGCTAATGTCGAGTTCACGGGCATGACTGAGTTGTTGTGAACGAAGTGGTGGTGAAGACTGGTCAGGTACGAAAAGGGTCACGGGTAGAAAGGTCATTCGAGAGAGAGATTAGAGCGAAGAGAGATTACGTGGAGAGTGAAGGCGAAATGGTTGAAGAAAAATAAGAAATATATAGAGATATTGTGAAATTCGTTCCATGAGATGTTGTTCTAATTATGCACATCATACGTTGTGCTTTTCTTATGTGATGATTTATGGCCAAAGCGGCAGTCTGCCTGTGTTATTGTGTTATACTCAAGTTTGTGACATAAAGTCGTCGGATATCGTATCGACGTGTTGGAGTTTAGTGAATTAACGATTAGCTGTGAATAACGAGCCATGTTTGTCGCTCCATGTGTATGTAATATATGTTTGTCAATGTGTACACACAGCAAGCACTTGACAATTTTGGGGGACTCGTAAGTGGAAGAGAGGACCCACCCCTAATTTTCTGCAGAATTTTTTACAATTTCGCCTTCTCGTGAATTGTTGTTGAAAATTATATCAAGCGGAACAGAGAAGTAGGCCTATTTGTTTGAATCAGGTCACAGGAACTTAATGTGCAAAACTGAAGTTTTCATTTCAGTGATAGTCAGCAATGGTATTGCTGCAGAAGGACTGAATATTTAAGAACGAAGAATAGTTTAATCACTGGCGGAGAGGCGAAGGGACAGTTTTGACGAAATCGACAGTGTTATTTTTGAAAGTAGCACGAAGAATGAAAAGGCGGTAATCAGTCTTGTTTACCTCGGCGCACTGATATTGTGTTATTTCGCCCCGTGATGAGTGTGCTGATCTGTCGTCAATTTATCTGTGCTGTGTAGTTCGGCATGACTGTTGATACGAAAAAAATCGTCTGCTGGGCCTTGTAATGGAATAACAAAGCCATTGTTTTGCTGGTGATCGGCTGAAATCGTAACATCTTGCCTGGAGATGGTGTAAGCAGTGAGAGAGGCATTTTCCTTTGCTACCCCCTGGACCAGTAGTGAAGAAGATCCGGTTCACCGTACGGAGAGCTGAGGTGCACGCAGGAGCTGATTTCGACATTTGACTGTGCTGTGTTGCAAAGTGAAGTGTGTTGTTTGTGGTGTCCATCATTGAGCTGTAACACCGGGACTCCAAGCCTGCGCCTATTTCAAGTGGAGCAGCGGACACAGGATATTGTTAAGTTACGTTTATTATTAATTTTGTTAATTTCCAGTCTTCTGTTTACTTGACTTGTGCGTCTGTATATTTCCTTTTATATTTCCTTCTTTTAATTAATTTATTTGTTTATTTATTTTTTCCTTGATAAGGTATATTTGAACCCTATGGTCTGTTATTTTCTAAAGTTGTACTAAACTTAGTTGATTTTGATACTAGTTCCTTTTAGCACTTGCTTTGTCATATCTAGACTTCCTTCTGTCTATCATTTCTACAGTGTACTCGAAACTTATGTTATTTTTATATTACCTCTTGTTATTAGTTAAATATTCATATATTCATTCCTGTTTGCCCTTGCTGCAGGGTGCACGAGTAGAGCTCTTGGGGTACTTCATTGTCCAGTGTTTTGTTTTTGTTTCGTTCATATTGTGTGGTAGTATTTAATTTCGATTTCTGTATAAGGGTGGTTTTGAGTGGTGAGCACAATCCATCTTTCTTCATTGAAGAAATCTGCCTTGTGTCGTCTTTAACAGGTTTTGTGAGACAAATTGCGCTGTAGGGAACCCAATCTGTCTAAGACTTGGGGAGTTGTGAAGCCTCGTGTAATTTGTGGAACAATTGTTGGCGTTAGTTGTTTGCGTTTAGTTTGTTTACTTATTGTCTTGTATAAAAGTCTTTCTTTCGTGGTGTTTTTCTGTCGCGATTCTCAGTCCTTTGCTCTGCTATCCGTGTATATAAGTTATTTTACGATCTCCTGTTTTTGTTCGTTTGATAGGTTTGTGTGTAAATATAAGGTCTATTCTTACTTTCTTGGTCTATAACTTCCTCTCCACTGGCCTATCAGTTGTTGTAGTGTCGTGTGTTCTGTGATTATCATTTCAATCATCATCATACCATTTGTGTTAACATAAGCAGACACATTTTATTTTGGTCTATTACAGTTTGTAATGCATACAGACTGATACAAGAGATTGACCCAGTGTGTAGACCCAGTGTGAAGAGTTGTTCAAAATCTGTTGTGTATGACAGACGTTCTTCATTTGTGGAGGGGCGTGCACTATAGTTTTCCAGACACCATTTGACTTATCAGGTGGTATACGTTTTTTTTTCTCTTTCCTTAATTCATTTTTTTTCATAGTTATCATAGTTGAAAAATATTGCAGGATGACTAGCCTCTTGGATTTTATCACCAAGGGACAGGCACTTGGTAAATCAGGGGATGAACTTGAATTATGGGCTGAGACTAAATTTGCGGATGCTGAGGAACGGAGGGTACGCAACGAGGAAAGAGATCTAAGGAAATTAGAAATTGAGGCTGAAAGGGAAGCAAAGAAAGAAGAAACAAGGAAAGCTGAAATTGAGGCTGAAAGAGAAGCAAAGAAAGAAGAGACAAGGAAAGCTGAAATTCAAGCGGATAAAGAAATTACTTTGAAGAAACTGGAACTTGAGGCTGCTAGTTCTAGACCAGCTACTAAGGATTCTACTTGTCCTTTCAAGCTGCGACTCCCATCCTTTGTTGAAGGCGTCGATATGATGGACATGTATCTAGAAAGGTTTCAACAAGAAGCAGTATCTTGGAAGGTTAAAAAAGAAGATTGGTCATCTCTGCTAAATAATTTGTTAACCGGAAGGAGTTTACAATGTGTCTTTGCTTTGCCAGTAGAGGATCGCATGAATTATGACACGGTGAAAGAGACACTGCTTCGAAGATTTAGACTGACAGCTCAAGGGTACCGTGAAAGATTTAAGGAGGCTATTCCTACAACAAGCAATGACTTTAGTGAGTTTATTGCGGAAATCAAGTTGCTGTTCAATAGGTGGATTGAACTATCAGGTATTGTGAAGGATTTTGACGGGCTAACCGACCTTATGCTACAGGACAAGGTTCTATCGTCTTGCAATCCAGAGTTAGTGGCTTTTCTACAAGAGCGAAAGCCAAAAGATTTAAATATTATGTCAGAGCTAGGACAGCAGTATGTCAATGCGCACCCGGGGAAGCCGATTCACAAGTAGATAGTTACTAAGACCTTTCCAGCTTGTGTGGCTCAAGACAAAACTGAAAAGAAGCCACACATACATCCTCGGGCCCACAGCTTAGACAGATATGTTGATAAAGATGGTGAAAATAGAAGATGGAATGGGGACAGAAGATATTCTCCTAAGAGACAGTACCCTTCTTTTGGGTCAGGCTACAGTAGAAGGGGTTGTTATAAGTGTGGCTCAAGGCGTCATCTATCTTATCAGTGTGGGAGGGACCCAGAGAGGTGTCCCTTCAACCCGCAAAGAGGTCCATATGCTAGCCCAAAGAAAAATTATAATGGCAGTCCAAAGAGAAGCCCTTACAAGCGCCAAGAGACGGATTCCCACTGCCCCAATTGTAATGAGAGAAGAAACAGTCGAAAAGAGAGCCCAAAGGAAAACACTGAGCATGCAAATTCAGCTACTGTCCTTGATACATTTAATAGTGAGGAGTGTGAGGGGTGCAGACCATTGTTCGAGCCTGATGGCAAGCCTATTTTAATATGTGGCCACACTTTGCCTTACCTTTCATCAGTTGATGGGAATGGTACCTTAACTTTACATAAGGGTTTTGTGGAGAATAAACCTGTATCTGTTTTAAGGGACACGGGCTCTACAACCATTGGCATTAGGAAGACATTGATTAAGGATACGTATTATATTGGAAAGATGGCCAAATGCATTACATTTGGTGGTAATGTTGAGTACTATCCATTGGCGATTGTGCAGATCGACACCCCTTTCTTGTCGGGTAGAGTTCGAGTATGCGTCCTTGACTCTCCCGTCGCTGATCTCATTATTGGAAATGTTAATGGGGTTCATGATTGCAACAATCAGGATATTGAAGAGTGGGAAAATGGGCATGATTTGTTTGCTAACGCAGTAATGACGAGGGCTCAGACTAAGGCTGATGATGCAAATATTATGATATCGCAACCCAGTAATATCCCTTGGGTGCCTATGGTTGCTGGAATTACAGCATCTGACAGCACATGACATCCCTTTTGCGGGTCACATGGGTATTGCGAGAACTCGCTGTAGAGTGTTGTCCCAGTTTTACTGGCGTGGATACAATAAGGATGTGAAGGTTTACTGTCGGTCGTGTAAAGTGTGTCAGAAGACAAGCCAGAAAGGAAAGACTCCCAAGGCACCATTGGTAGCAACAGATTTGGCATTTCGCCCTTTTCAGAAGGTTGCAATAGACATTATTGGGCCCCTTCCAGTTATGTCTGATCGGGGGTATAGATTTATTCTAATATTGGTTGATCTATGTACGAGGTGGCAGGAAGCATTACCATTGAAATCCATCACATCAAAGGATATAGCAGAGGCTCTATTGAGCTTATTTAGCAGATTAGGATTTCCTAAAGAGATTTTGTCTGACAGTGTCCGGCTATTCATTTCAGAAGAGATGAAACACATATCTAAACTGTTAGACATAGCCCAAGTGTTCACCACCCCTTATCATCCTCAGAGCAACGGGGTCTGCGAGCGGTTCAATAGAACACTGAAAAGAATGCTAGGTAAGGTTGCAGGAGATTTTCCACAATTGTGGGATAGATACCTACCGGGAGTTTTGTTTGCATACAGAGAGATGCCACAAGAGAGCACAGGATTCTCACCGTTTGAGCTAGTATTTGTCGCAAATCCTCGGGGTCCAATGAAAATTTTGAGAGATTTGCTGACCGGGAATTACGCTGATGATAGCGTCAACTCAAGTTATGAGTATTCGATAGTACGTGAGGCATTACAGACATCGAGTGCAAGGTATAGAGCATACGCCAATAGGAATAGCAAACTTTTATCCCTCACTCCTGGCAGCGAGGTATGGTTGTTCTACCTACCAAGGAAAATCGCCTGCTAGTGAGCTGGCAGGGTCCATTTCAAGTAAAGAAACAGATTACCGACGTGGATTATCTGATATTAGTCCGAGGGAAGGAGAAGATTTTCCATATTAATATGCTAAAACCATATGTAGTACGTCCAACTTAACTGGAACCATTTGTGAACGCTGTTCTTGATAGTACAGTTACTGTAGCTAGTGCAGCAGTCATCGAGGAAGATGGAGAGAAAGGTGAGGAGGTCAATCTCCGGATCCCACTATTGCCATTGGTTGCTTCAGAATCATGGAGAGATGTAGAGGTCTCTGCATCTTTCCCACAGCATCAGAGGAAACAGGTGAAGTTACTGCTGTGCGAATTTCAAGATGTGCTCACAGATATTCCTGGAAGAACTGATTTAGTTGAGCATGATATTAAACTGACCTATGGAGAGCCCATCCGGGTGAGACCATATCCTATTCCACTACATTATACTTCTGCGGTTGAAAAAGAAGTGAATGATATGTTACGCTTAGGTGTTATCTCCCCATCTGAATCATCATACTCATTTCCCATGGTAATCGTGCGGAAGAAGGATAAATCCCTACGGATATGTATAGACTTCCGCCGCTTGAATAGTGTCACAGTGATAGATGCAGAACCTATGCCCAACCAAGAGGTCCTCCTATCTCAAATAGCGGGGGCAAAGTATTTTAACAAACTAGACTTATCGAGGGGGTATTGGCAAATTCCCTTAGCAGAAGGCGCTAGGCCACTTACAGCATTTTGTCTTTTCCAGTTTAATTATATGTGCTTTGGACTGGTGAATGCCCCTGCAACTTTTGTGAGAATGATGAGAATGCTTTTGATGGGACAGAAGGATGTTATCACATATATTGATGACATCTGTTTGTTTCATGACACGTGGGATCAACATGTGGAGGGATTGAAGTCACTGTTATCATGCCTTCGGGTGCATCACATTACAGCAAGACCCAGTAAGATTAAGGTAGGGTTTCAGGAGTTAACGTTTCTGGGATATGTGGTAGGACAGGGTGTTTTAAAACCAGTTGATCAAACAGTTGGAAGAATTTTGAATTTGCAACCTCCAAAAACAAAGAAACAAGTACGTAGTTTACTCAGTCTGATAAATTGTTATCATAAATTTATCCCCAGGTTCTCTTCATTGTCGGCAGCTCTAACATCACTCACTAAAAATGGCACGCCAAACAGAGTGGTCTGGACTGAAGAGTGTGATAGAGCACTGAGGAACATCAAGGCTGTATTCTCCAGCGAGCCCATTCTTCTACTGCCAGACTTGGCTAAGCCTTTTGTACTGAGGACTGATGCTTCTGCAGTGGGCATTGGTGCATCTCTTATGCAAGAACATGATGGGTTTCTACATCCTGTCATGTATGTCAGCAGGAAGTTGCTTCCGGCTGAAACGCGATATGCCACTATAAAGAGAGAGTGTTTAGCTATTATTTGGGCTGTTTCCAAACTCTCTAGATATTTGTTAGGATCTCATTTTGTACTGGAAACGGACCATTGTCCATTGACTTTTCTTAAGTCATCTAGATCACCAAATTCACGTTTGACAAGGTGGTCGTTGTTGTTACAACAGTACAACTTCACTGTTTTTCCTATTCAGGGTAAATTAAATGTTCTTGCAGATTCATTATCTAGATTATGAACACTTGCTTGAAGTAAATGGGTGTGTTTTTTTTAACCACCATTTCTATGTAATATTTGATACTTGTACATGAGTAACTTGTCAACTGTATTCTGCATGATTTTTGTATAAGCTAAGTTCTTATCATATGTTATGTATCCAGTACAGGATTATAGAATAGATATTCTCCGGTATAGTAGAATTTGATGAAATTGATGTAATGCTTATCACCTTTAATTTTGTGTGTAATTAGAGATGCATGATTTTTGCCACATGGTTGCTGTTGTATTTTTCTAGCAACTCGGTTCTATTATAATTTTTTAAAATTATTTTTGTGATGTTCAGAATGTTATTATTGATTATTTGTAGAGGGCATATTTTCACACTGATGCTATAGATTTTGCCTACATATGTAATCAGAGGTTTTGGATGGTTGGGTTCCTGATATCTACCACCCATGCAGTGAAAAACTATGTTTTTCACTTGGAGAGGGAGGGGTGGATGTCACGAACGGTTTATAGAATGAATGTCAGTATTCATGCTCCGGTGGGAGCTAGATATGTTTATGTAAGTTGTGAGTTGAAGTGAGTGAATGTTAAGTTTGACTGTGGGCATGAATGCATTAGTAGCAGTAAGCGCTAATGTCGAGTTCACGGGCATGACTGAGTTGTTGTGAACGAAGTGGTGGTGAAGACTGGTCAGGTGTGAAAAGGGTCATGGGTAGAAAGGTCATTCGAGAGAGAGATTAGGGCGAAGAGAGATTACGTGGAGAGTGAAGGCGAAATGGTTGAAGAAAAATAGGAAATATAGAGATATTGTGAAATTCGTTCCATGAGTTGTTGTTCTAATTATGCACATCATACATTGTGCTTTTCTTATGTGATTATTTATGGCCAAAGCGGCA
Organism: Oreohelix idahoensis; assembly: GCA_024509875.1. Taxonomy (NCBI): domain Eukaryota; kingdom Metazoa; phylum Mollusca; class Gastropoda; order Stylommatophora; family Oreohelicidae; genus Oreohelix; species Oreohelix idahoensis. The sequence continues at coordinate 365,520 of JAMPIV010002202.1, forward strand.
GTCTGCCTGTGTTATTGTGTTATACTCAAGTTTGTGACATAAAGTCGTCGGATATCGTATCGACGTGTTGGAGTTTAGTGAATTAACGATTAGCTGTGAATAACGAGCCATGTTTGTCGCTCCATGTGTATGTAATACATATTTGTCAATGTGTACACACAGCAAGCACTTGACAGTGGGTATGAATGGCTATATGAGCTGTGTCTAGGTTGTCCACGAGAGTAGTTGATGTGAGGCTGGTGGTGAGGATTGCTATGTCTAGAATGTCCACGGGAGTAATTGGCGTGAGGCTGGTGATGAGAAGTGCCTTGCGGTTGTTGTGTGTGGGGCGGAATCTGGTCACAATTTCGTGAAATATGTCCAAGCATCCCACAATTATAACAAGTAATAGGTGTTACATTGTGTACTTGTGGCAACCGTGAAGTCGTGGGAGTATTGCGTCTATCATAATGTCCGCCATCATTCCTGTGGAAAGTATCGTGACTGTGTAGGTTACGATGTTGTGCATCCTGTGAATAAGATGGGTACCGTAAATCATTGTTGTTTGTGCCTCTCCTCCATTGATGTCTATAGTGGTCTACTTCCATCGGTTCTGCTAAATAGTCTGATCGTGGTTCTCGTCCAATGCGTTGATGAAAACGTTTTCTTACATTTTCTTCGTAGACTGCAGTTTGAAGCGTTTTTGAATCTTTTCTTAAAAGGTGGAGTTTTAGGTTATCTGCCCAGAGACAATCGATGAAGACTCCGACCAAGTGCCTTTCTAATTCTTCGGAAGGAATTGATGCACCAAGGAAAGCATCCTCGGCTAGATTTAGTAAGCGATCCCCAAACATTTGAACGGATTCATTACGCTCCTGTTTAATCTTCCTAAGAAGTGTCCACGCGTGCATTGAATCAGATATGTTAGAGTAACGATTCACCAACTCTTTGCGAAGGCTATCAAATGTTTCATCTGGAAAAGCCTTACTTCTGCGGCGTAAGAAATCTGTAACAAGTCCATCCGAAGATAAAAATGCAATCCGTTTGCGATCCGAATCTGAGGCTGAGTCAATCAACGATGCAAATTTGTCCATGTCTACCAACCATTTTCTAAAAAGTGTGGGATCTCCCGAAAATGGAGTAACAACTGTCCGAATAGCATAAAACTTTGCATGATGATCCACCTGATGAAGAGAGTCAGTAATCTGCTTCAAAGCCAACATGGTGAGATCCATATCATGGGGTAATGGTACAGTATGCGGTAATATGGGTTGCTGTTGCTGCTGATTTTGTAACATTTGTTGGTGCAGCATTTGTTGGTGATGCATCTGTTGTTGTATTTGTGCTTCTGAAGCGCTAGTGGTGTCCATTATAAATTCGTAAATGAATGTGTAAATAGTTCAAACAGAATGTTCAATTAGATAACGTAGACAGGGGCGTGAGCTGTTCACGGCACCACTTTACTCATGTGTGACAGGGGAGAGAAGTTTGATCTCAAATGGTCGTTAGATAACATTTATAAATCATATGTCACCTTTTTGCTTATGTGCCAGGTGATTAGGGTTTGGTGATAGTTAAGAAGAATCTCTCGAGTGTAACTGGTTACCACCAGAGCTGTTGGTACCCGAATGAAAGATGATTCAACCCAAGTTCTTATTACTCACATAGGCTGTCACGTTATCTATTCTCCTTGATACCTTCCACTACGACATGCTTAACCAAATGACTCACTGGTTTTATAAACAATCAGTTTTATTTACAAGTCCAACTGGACTATAAGGTTCATGTAATGGACAATCTCAATATCCTGACTACTGACAGTCAGGGCGTTCACAATCAAAAAGAGCATTGTTCCTTGTGTAAAACGACAGCCTCAATGAAATACTGTCCCACGTCATTTGTAAACAATGGTGGCTTCTACTGACTTCACCATATAACTTCATGGTTAAGGTTATCATAATGTTCCTAAAACGTATCTAGATGTACAAACCTTATACAATTCTTCCTACATAATATCTTGACTTAGTCGTGTGAAAAGGTTACACTTGCAGAAAGGGATAGTTCTCAACTTCTAACAAGGAAAACTCACCGATCTGCAAGACTGATGTGTCTCGCCCGGAAGCTAGTTCTCGACCCTTCTTATAAAAAGTACTCAGCCCGTGCAAGGCTTTCTGTACACACTCAAGTGTCAACAATGCCTAGGTTCGCCTATTAATTAAGGGGAGTTAACTATAAATTTCTAAGAGTTATCTTACTATTAATTTCTAAGAGTTATCTTACTTTGACCAGTGCTATACTTGCTAGTCTATTCAAGTACGTCGGTCTGTTTAGACTTTATTTCTGATACTAACGTGATAACTTGCGTTAGTGTTGGGCGTACTGTAACAGAAGGTTGGAGCCAGAACGCAGCCTTGTTTAACGCCACTGCGTATGTCAAAGGGCTGTGATGTGCTTCCAGCATACTGGACTGTTCCCTTCATGTCCTCATGGAATGACTTTATCATTTCCAGCGGTTTAATATAATATACGTTGTGGTAAATGTAAATAAATTATAATTACAGAGACAAGCCTGTATCTGTACTCTTGCATATTTAAAAAAGCTGAAAAACATTGAAGAAAAAGTAGTTCCATTGAAACAGTCTGGATATTATGAGTTGATTGTGTCATGAGACCGGGGACTCGGAAAAGCTAGTTATGCTGTTGATGGATATTCTCATTGTGGACATGTTGTAGGCACCAATAGATTCCGTCCGTTATTTCCGAAATCCCCGAGGACTCAACTGGAACCAAGCCAGGAGAAAGACAGTCGATATGATAGTATGGCGCTCTCTCTCTCTCTCTGACAGACCTGTACACCCCAGGATAGAAGAGGAACGACTAAGTAAGTATTTCCAAAATCCGTAAATAGGAGGTCTGTTCATAAGATATTTTACAGTATTAACTAACAACAGTCCATGTACAAACGGGAAGTTCCGATAGAAAACCTTCAACTGTTAAAAACTCGAACTCCCGATATTAAATGTCAGGCAACCATTAATTTTGTTCCTCCTACGAACACGGTAGGAATAGACAGGTACGTGTTATTATTTTGTTTTAATGCAGTAGTAAACGGTGTTGTTATTTTAAAAACTACAATTAATTCTCGGTACTTGGAAACAGTAAGTCACTACACATTATTATATTCACCTTATCATCAGTTATCACACTTAATCATCGGGCACGCCCACATCACACCAATACAAACACAACAGATCAGTTCTTCAGTCTCCAGGCTATTTTCACATACTGTATCTTTACTCAAATAACCACTTACACTCACGCCAACACCATTATCTCAATTATCATCATCTCTATGGCTGACACAGACATCCGACTGGCTAATCGGTTAGAGTTCTTGCCTCTTACGGTAAAAGTTCCCAGGTCCGTGATCGAAACCTGGTAGAATCACGCTTCAGCTTGCTCACCTGTAAATGGGACCTGACTATGATCTTGAGTTATGGAAGGCAAAGGCAGCGAGGAAGAGAGCAGGTCATCCCAACTCATAAAGCTGGACCTAGTATATCTAAGTCTGTAACACTTTACTACCCAACGGCAGTATTTGCCTTTAGATTTACCTTTAGCACATTCATACCATAATCGATGTCTTTGATCTTGATTTCGCCAATATTGTTGCAATTATTTTTCTTTCGTCCATTCTTGTTTCCTGAATTCTGAACATTGGATTTCACAAAGAAACAATAGATTGGATTTCTACCTTCCAGGGAAGTTCGTACCTTGTGTTCGTACCATGGGTCTAACGGTCTTTCGAGGAAAATGAATTTTTTTTTTTTTTTTTTTTTTTTTCATGATTTGGTTACATAAACATCATGCACATACATTAACCTTCGGAGAAAGACAAAAGCCTTGGAACATTCAAGTTTCATTTTCTAGGAAGAAAGAAGTCTGGAAACAAACAATATTTGTGAACTGATTTCTGAATTAAGAGTGCAGGGATGTTTAATTTACGTGTGTTGGTAAGGTAGGCAGGCGGACCAGGAAGTGAACTGAGACAAGGTCACCTTGAAGAAGATCGTGTTACTTAGAGCATCATTATTTCAATTATTTTCTTTTTTTCTATATGAGGCGGCACAAAGATTCATATTCAAATGACTTTAAAAGTTCTAAACACGAAATATAAAATTATTTATTTCTGTTTTTTTGAAAGATGCAAAAATAGGGAGAGGGGAGGTTGCAGCTTCGCAACACGTACAGATGAGTCATCATTTAAGAATTGTTAGCTTTCCCTACTTTTTATTATTATTTTTTTTTTTTGGGGGGGGGGGGGGGGGGGGGGGGGGGGGGGGGGGGGGGGGGGGGGGGGGGGGGGGGGGGGGGGGGGGTTTTTTTTTTTGTTGTTGCATGTTTAACTGTAAAATAACGACATGTGAAATAAGTATCTATCGGCTGTTTATAAGTTTCTTACTATACTTAAATTGCAGGTAATTCTGTTCCGGCTTTTTTTTTCCCCAATATACGCCATTTTGCTCATTCCTCCCCTCCCCCGGGTTGTAACTTGAGTTATCAGTACCTAAACTACGCCCTGGTTTTTATATGCAGTTTGATGCAGAGTCGTTTTTTTTATTAATACCTTTCTCTCTGGTCCTCTCTATGTGCCTTGTTCTGCTTGCGCATTATTTACTTGTTAAGTCACATGTTTTCTCAAGCACTTCTTACGTGCACCTTTTGTTGATTTGTGATGTTCTTCGAGACCTTGAAGTTATGAATACTTCTAACATTTTTATGTTTCTTGATAAATTGTAATGTATTATGTTAGTAAAAATGTGAACAGACTTTCATAAATAGGTGATTGCGTAGAACAGAAGAACTGAAGTGATATGACAAGATCACTAATAAGGAACTTTTTTAATATGCCCAGAACCAGACAAGATCCAGTGGAACAGTAATGAGAAGGAGATGCTGGGCATGAACAGGATACACTCTGATGAAACCTGAGTGATAGCATTACGAGACAGTCCTTCTCCTGGAATTCGAGCGAGCGGGAGATCAAACATCAAATGGCGATGGAAATTGGAGACAAACATAAACTTGATCAAAAAGACATAAACTTGATCAACAAGACATAAACTTGATCAAAAAGACATAAACTTGATCAACAAGACATAAACTTGATCAAAAAGACATGGAAAGACCTTGAAGACATGGCACAAGACAGGAAAGACTTAGCATGAGAATGACTCAGTGACCCAGACTCCTTTCGGCTGTTTCTAGTTTGGCGTCATACGTCAATTAACCAGAGGACCATCTTCCGTCTTGGATGATGACTGAATTGATTTATTTTCCTGTGTTGACTTGTCCATATTGTTTTGTTGAACTTCTTGTGTGTGGCTTAAATTTTATTCAGTATGGAGTAGCCGGTTCAGTCCCAACCCTCCTTGGTTGCATATTACGACATGCATTGTAGGTTACCAGGTCACTATTCTCAACTCCCCTTCCGACTCTGGTAACACATTTCAGAGCTTAAGCGTAATGCATGAATGAATATTAAGATGCCAGGTTTTTTTTTTTAATTGTTCTTTTTCCTTCTTTTTTGTGTCATAGATAGGGTACACCATTCAGTGTGGTCTTGCCAAGGACCTCGCCACGATGGCCAGTATAACGATCAAGATGAGCCCGTGTGACATCACAACTTTGAAGGTAAGATCCGAAGAGTCTAAAACAGCCACCATGGTAACAAGGCCCATAACACTAATTGTTTAAGTGACACTTCCTGTAACAAAAAATGAAAAAAATCCCATTAGCTTTTCGAGAGAGTGCGGAAGAGCTGCTATTTGCACCGTAAAAGATAAATGGAACACATATTAAAAGAGCATGTAGTTCTTTCAAAAAAATTTTTTCCAGTTTCATTGACCATTGATCACTGACTATTGACCATTCACCATTGACCATTCACCATTGACCATTAGACATGATAAGTTAAAATCAACGAAAGGAATAAAATGACACCAGGAGACTTATTATCGTCATCAGGACATACAGCAGGATGTGTACAGGATATGTAGCAGGATGTGTACAGGATATGTAGCAGGATGCGTACAGGACGTATAGCAGGATGTTCAGCAGGACGTGAAGCAGGATGTGTACAGGACGTGTAGCAGGATGTCTACAGGACATGTAGTAGGAAGTGTGCAGGATGTGCACAGGGCATGTAGCAGGATGTGTGCAGGACATGTAGCTGGATGTGTACAGGACATGTAGCAGGAGGTGTACAGGACATGTAGCAGGATGTGTACAGGACATGTAGCAGGATGTGTACAGGACATGTAGCAGGATGTGTACAGGGCATACAGCAGGAAGTGTACAGGATATGTAGCAAGATTTGTATAGGATATTAGCAGGATGTGTACAGGACATGTAGCAGGAAGTGTACAGGATATGTAGCAAGATTTGTATAGAATATGTAGCAGGATGTGCACAGGACATGTAGTAGGAAGTGTACAGGATATGTAGCAAGATTTGTATAGGATATGTAGCCGGATGTGTACAGGACATGTAGCAGGATGTATACAGGACATGTAGCAGGATGTATACAGGAACTGTACAGGATATGTAGCAAGATTTGTACAGGATGTGTAGCAGGATGTGTATAGGACATGTAGCAGGATGTGTACAGGACGTGTAGCAGGATGTGTACATGACATGTAGCAGGATTTGTACAGGACATGTAGCAGGAAGTGTACAGGATATGTAGCAAGATTTGTATAGGACATGTAGCAGGATGTGTACAGGACATGTAGCAGGATGTGTACAGGACATGTAGCAGGAAGTGTACAGGACATGCAGCAGGATGTGCACAGGACATGTAGCAGGATGTGTACAGGACATGCAGCAGGATGTGTACAGGACATGTAGCAGGAAGTGTACATGACGTGTAGCAGGATGTGTACAGGACAGGTAGCAGGAAATGTACAGGATATGTAGCAAGTTTTGTATAGGATATGTAACAAGATGTGTACAGGACATGTAGCAGGATGTGTACAGGACATGTAGCAGGAAGTGTACAGGACACGTAGCAGGATGTGTACAAGACATGTAGCAGGACATGTAGCAGGATGTGCACAGGATGTGTAGTAGGATGTGTACAGGACATACAGCAGGAAGTGTACAGGATATATAGCACGATTTGTATACAATATGTAGCAGGGAGTGTACAGGATATGTAGTATTATTTGTACAGGATATGTAGCAGATTGTGTACAGGACATGTAGCAGGAAGTGTACAGGATATATAGCAAGATTTGTATAGGATATATAGCAGGATGTGTACAGGACATGTAGTAGGATTTATGTAGGATATGTAGCAGAATGTGTACGTGACATGTAGCAGGAAGTGTACAGGATATGTAGCAGGATGAGTACAGGACATACAGCAGGAAGTATTACAGGATATGTAGCAAGATTTGTATAGGATATGTAGCAGGATGTGTTCAGGACATGTGGCAGAAAATGTACAGGATATGTAGTAGGATTTGTATAGGATATGTAGCAGGATGTGTACAGGACATGTAGCATGATGTGTACAGGATATGTAGTATTTTTTTGTATAGGATATGTAGCATGATCTGTACAGGACATGTAGCAAGAAGTGTACAGGATATGTAGCAAGATTTGTATAGAATATGTAGCAGGATGTGTACAGGACATGTAGTAGGAAGTGTACAGGATATGTAGCAAGAAGTGTATAAGACATGTAGCAGGATGTGTACAGACATGTAGCAGGAAGTGTACAGGACATGTAGCAGGAAGTGTACAGGATATGTAGTAGGATATGTAGCAGGATGTGTACATGACATATAGCAAGAAGTGTACAGGATATATAGCAGGATGTGTACAGGATATGTAGCAGGATGTGCAAATTACATGCTGCAGGAAGTGTACAGGATATGTAGCAAGATTTTTATAGGATGTGTAGCAGGAAGTGTACAGGATATGTAGCAGGAAGTGTACAGGATATGTAGTAACATTTATATAGGATATGTAGCAGGATGTGTAAAGGACATGTAGCAGGAAGTGTACAAGATATGTAGCAAGGTTTGTATAGGATATTAGCAGGATGTGTACAGGACATGTAGCAGGAAGTGTACACGATATGTAGCAAGATTTGTATAGAATATGTAGCAGGATGTGTACAGGACATGTACAGGATATGTAGCAAGATTTGTATATGATATGTATCAGGATGTGTACAGGACATGTAGCAGGATGTGTACAGGACATGTAGCAGGATGTGTACAGGTATGTAGCAGGAAGTGTATAGGATATTGTAGTAAAATCTGCGAGAATAATCGCTCATTTCAGTAAGATTTTAGTCATAAAATGCTAATTAATAAACCCGCCCTATTGTGTCTGACGGTGATACTCTCACACGCCAGCATAGCGCTGAATTTTGTGCAGTGCTAAAGCCTATAGAACGATCCCACGGTAAAAATCTAACACGCATTTTAGTTTCGGTTTTGAAAACGTACTACTAATATTTAACATGTTGCCAGATCTGCTGCATACACAATGCAGCCTAGCCTTATAATTAACGATTTGTTAGAAATGTAACGCCAAACTGCTGTCTGTAGTAATGTAATCTGTCAACAGTAACGAAAAATTTGGTAGTCTTTTGGACTTTTTTCTAGTAGCAATAACGAGACGACTGTAATACATTAACGCAAAATGCTACCAACGCATGCCAAAACCCGCGCCGTTCTGCACGCGAGACTAATAGTATATACACGATGTGGCAAAACCAACAGAGGCAAACACGCAGACAATTTTATTTCCTCCTCGCGGTAGTATTACTGACGTCACTAAAACAAGTAGTTATTTGAAAAAAAACATGCTAGCGAGGGGTGAAGATGGGAAAATATGGCCGTCTTGTGTAAAATTTTTATTTGACGATTGCCGGTGACAAAATTCAAAATCTAAACCATAATGAATCTAGTCATAAAAATCATATGGTAGTATAGCTTAAAGTCCACTGAGCAAGAATGTGTTTTAAATAATATGATAGTCCCAGTATTAGCCAAGTTATTGAGAAAATACTAAATGTCTACGGACGCGTGACCAGACAGACTGTTGTTCCTGCTTGTTTTTCATAACGTTAGTGGGGACGCCAGCTTAGAAAAGAAGCATTGAGGTGATTTCAAATTCGCTTGAGTAAAAAGAGTATAAGGAGGAAAGGGGAGCGGTAGGAAAATTGTTACCCAAAACTAACATCTTTTTGTATTGGCATAACTAAAGCAGACTGGCCAATCGACTACCAGACGCAGAGTTTGTTTGGAATTGTTTTTGTGTTTCAAAATCTACATTTGAATTCTGGTAGTCGCAAGCTTTCGATTGGCCAGTGCTAATAAATATTAGCAAAAGGCTTTCACTATTCATTGCCAGTTGAACAAAACTTTTCATTTCAAATACGCTGAGATCAGCTGTGTTAATTGTAAAATTAAATAAAGAAGTATTCACAGTCTGGACAGTGCGGAGGAAACTGAGGCCATTTCTTTGCAAGTCAGCGTCATTTGTTTATATTTCTTGATATTTGTGGTAAGGATGCTTTATGAATTATTATGTTTAATCCCCTGCCAAAGCTAGATACTGCTATTGGGAAAAGTGAAGGACATGCCGGGAGCAGACATTGTTGAGTCCTCACATTGAAATGTATCTAACTGATGCATGTTGTCAAGATTGTGTTTTCATATTATTGCATTAGAATATATTAGTAAGCCTCCGTGTTCCATGAACACTGTTTAACATGCCTGAAGCATTTATTTTAAAAAAGGAAAAGAAGAGAAAATCATACAAAAGGAAATGTGGTTACTCCACATTATTTTATTGAGGAAAACTATGAAAACGTACAGTGGCGTATCTGCCATAGGGACCTGAGGTGTGGTCACAGCAAGGTGGGAGTCATGTAAAATTAGGGGCGAGTGCACCTGTAATGCACGCGAGGCTGACCCCATAGCACCGTAGGAAAATAATAAATATAAAAAGTGATCAGATATAAAAGGCCAGGGTGTCCTTTTGTTGCAGAGGTTTTATTTCCTGTTGCCAGCTGGTAACAGGAAACCTGCTGAGTGAGAATAAAGCCATCAAGTCTCCGAACATTCGTTTATGCTGTCAAAAGATAACGGGTGGAGCTTGGGCATATTGAGAGATCGAGATTTTCTGCAATTTCATACTGTATTATTATTCTACAAGGAATCCCAGGTGATGAGTTAAGCCTCTGGGTATATCTGACATTTTCGTTTAATAAACACTGGTATTTCAAATCATACTCAGGAAGTTTATGGGGTATGATGAAACTACAGCCCCCTCATACACAGTGACTCTCCCTTTTAGATGAATAAAGTGTAAGCTGTGAACATTCCAACAGAATAGATATAGATATTGACTGTTTAGTTAGTGGACAAAGAGTCCAGATATTTTAGTTGATCTTTTCTGTAAACTATCTTGTCCTCATTTTCAAAGACCTGTCCAAAAGATATGGCTGGACAGGCAGATTAAATTGTACAGAAAAAAATCATTCCTTTTAAAGAAAAACTTAACCACTGATTTTATTTACTTCCTCATAGAAACTTAAAGTATTTTTGTGTTGTGTACCATCATTTCATTTCTCCCCTAGACACTAGGTAAATCATACACCAGACACTAGAGCCAAAATAGTGACCGTGTGAGATCTAGGGAGGTAGCATTAGGCTCCCTGCACATAATTCATCATCATAATTTATAGAGTCAGGGGCCTACATGTGCCTGACCTCACACGGTTAATACAGACACGGATTTCATTCTTTTAGGATACCATCATAACCTCCCCAGCAAATAAAACTTTGCTACAGATATGTAGCAAGATTTGTATAGGATATGTAGCAGGATGTGTACAGGATATGTAGCAAGAAGTGTACAAGACATGTAGCAGGATGTGTACAGGACATGTAGCAGGATGTGTGCTGGACATGTAGCAGAATGTGTACAGGACATGTAGCAGGATGTGTACAGGACATACAGCAGGAAGTGTACAAGATGTGTAGCAAGATTTGTATAGGATATGTAGCAGGATATGTAGAGGACATGTAGCAGGAAGTGTGGAGGATATGTAGTAGGATTTGTGTAGGATATGTAGCAGGATGTTTACAGGACATGTAGCAGGAAGTGTACAGGATATGTAGCAAGATTTGTATAAGATATGTAGCAGGATGTGTACAGGACATGTAGCAGGAAGTGTACAGGATATGTAGCAAAATTTATATAGGATATGTGGCAGGATGTGTACAGGACATGTAGCAGGAAGTGTACAGGATGTTTAGCAAGATTTGTATAGGATATGTGCAGGATGTGTACAGGACATGTAGCAGGATGTGTACAGGACATGTAGCAGGATGTGTACAGGACATGTAGCAGGATGTGTACAGGACATACAGCAGGAAGTGTACAGGATATGTAGCAAGATTTGTATAAGATATGTAGCAGGATGTGTACAGGACATATAGCTGGAAGTGTACAGGATATGTAGTAGAATTTGTATAGGATAAGTAGCAGGATGTGTACAGGACGTGTAGCAGGAAGTGTAGCAGGAAGTGTACAGGATATGTAGCAGGGTGTGTACAGGATATGTAACAGGAAATGTACAGGACATGTAGCAGGAAATGTACAGGACATGTAGCAGGAAGTGTACAGGACATGTAGAAGGATGTGTACAGTACAAGAAGCAGGAAATATAAGGGACATTAGCAGGAAGTGTACAGGACACAAAGCAGAAAATGTTCGGAATATGTAGCAGGAAGTGTACAGGACATGAAGCAGGAAGCGTACAGGACATGTAGCAGAAATTGTACAGGACATATAGCAGGAAGTGTACAGGACATGAAGCAGGAAGCATACAGGACATGTAGCAGGAATTGTACAGGACATATAGCAGGAAGTGTACAGGACATATAACAGGAAGTTTACAGGACACATGGCAGAAAATGTACGGGATATGTAGCAGGAAGTGTACAGGACATGTAGCAGGATGTGTACAGGACATGTAGCAGGATGTGTAGCGGGAAGTGTACAGGACATGTAGCAGGAAGTGTACAGGACATGAAGCAGAAAGCATACAGGACATGTAGCAGGAATTGTACAGGACATATAGCAGGAAGTGTACAGGACATATAACAGGAAGTTTACAGGACACATAGCAGAAAATGTACGGGATATGTAGCAGGAAGTGTACAGGACATGTAGCAGGATGTGTACAGGACATGTAGCAGGATGTGTAGCGGGAAGTGTACAGGACATGTAGCAGGATGTTTACAGAACATGAAGCAGCAAATGTACAGGACATATAGCAGGAAGAATTTTTGTTACCCTCAATTTTAAATTAAATTTTCTGTTTAGTTACATGACAATTACTTTGTTTAAATGCCTGAAAGTTAAGCTTAACTCTTATTCGTAATTTTTAAAACTTAAACCTAACCTCGGTGTTAACTTCTAAGCAAGAATACAACATAGTCAGTATATATGACTTTTATACTGAAATCAGCATTCAGATTAACATGCGTACTGCTTATTTACTCAAACATATACTTAATTTTAAACATTCAGATTAACACATATAATGTTTAGTAACTCAAACATATACTTAATTTTAAACTTTCAGATTAACACATATAATGTTTAGTATTAATTTTAAACGTTCAGATAAAGGATCCCATTACACGCCCATTGAGGCATATTGGGAATATGGTGTTAGGCACATATTTTCTTGACCATCGGCACACTAGGGGTGATGTGGTCAGCAGAGTTTGATCTCCATATATTTTCCAGTGAAAGCTCCTCTAGCTATTTGTATTATTTTGATACCATTGTCTGTCCCTATAACTATGTCTGTATTGCTTCAATGGTGTATGTATGATTCAAAATTTTGCAGTGGTGTGTATTTAAGCACAATCTTTTTATCATTAGTCATCCACTATATGGAGAATTTATTCGTCTGACATTCCCAGGCTGATGTCTGTGTGAGCTCCGTACACCGGAGCAAGGAGATGAAAAAGGGCATCCTAGCTTCTCACGTGAAAGCACGTTGTGGTGAGCAGGTGCAAAAGGAGCTGCATCAGGTAAATTCTGGGAAAAGTTGTGTTGTATTCCAGTTGTGTTGTATTCCAGTTTAAAGTTCCTTTTTCTCAGTTTCTGTAATTTCCTTGTATGATATAGATCACAAAGGTATCATTGACACTTTAGTCAGCTGGAATATACATCACAAAAGCTTACTCTAATTGACACTTTAGTAAGCAGGAATATAGATCACAAAAGTTTACTATCATTGACACTTTAGTCAACTGGAATATAGATCACAAAGGTTTACTGTCATTGACACTTTAGTCAGCTGGAATGTAGATCACAAAGGGTTACCATAATTGACACTTTAGTTATCTGGAATATAGATCTCAAATATTTACTATCCTTGACACTTTATTCCGCTGGAATATAGATCCCAAAAGTTTACTACTATTGACACTTTAGTCTACTGGAATGCAGATCACACAAGTTTACTATAATTATTTATTAAACCACCAGATCTCCAAAGGGCAGGAACTTGGGCATGGTGAGGTAGTGATGACGTCTGCAGGAAATCTTAACTCAAACTTCGCGCAGCTGATGTTTGTGTGTCTGTATTGCTGGAGGATAGGCAATGATGAGGTAAGATGTCCTCTGCAAGTGGAGATACACGAAACTCTAGACAAATAAACATTCAGAGATTGGTTCGAGTTGAACACTAATAGACTGGAGGCCGCCATGTTGGCCAAAATACGCGACGTTTTACTTCAAGTTGGAATTGCTTGTTTTTGTACTTACGCCCTCGGTGTTTATCGGGCATTATTAATTTTGACAAAGCTCAAAAGGGTTGGGGTTAGGTTAAGAATAGCTGTTTGACAAAGCTCGAACAGAGTTAGTATTAGGTTAAAGCTAGCTGTAACGTAACATAAATATGGATAGTCTGGCAACATGGTGGACCTTGTCTACATTATTTCACATCTACCGAGAGATAGACTAGCAAATAAACAAAGTTAATTTAAAAAAAAAAAAAAAAATTTAAAGAGTGTATACAAACTCTGAGAATCCTATTAGCATAGTGGTTAGACCGCGATGGCCCCTCGCAGCAATGTTACTGTTTTCTAGGTTCAAAACCTGGTAGAAACACGCTGCAGTCTACCTAGCTGTAAAGTGATACCTTACTCGGCTCTTGAGGTCAGAAGGGCATAGACAGCGTGGAAGTGAACTGGTCACTCCACCTTATAAAGCTTGCCCTAGTGTAGTGAAGTCTCTAACACTTTCTTCACTCCCCTATGACGGTATCTGCTATAAAACACCTTCTATTTAAACTTCATGTCTGCATGTTCGTTTGTGAGTATATTTATGCAAAAAAAGCAAAATATTGTTTCTTCACGTTATACATTTACACCCGATTCGGGCAACTGCTACAAGCCTGGAAAGGAGATAACTGAGGGGGAAAAAAAAGATAATACAGTAAAATAATGACATAGTGATGTGCCTGTGTAGTTTGTGGGAATCTCTGGAGAGACAAAGGAAGAATAGGACTACTAGTCGCTCGGGCTTGCTGCACGAGACGACTAATGTGAAGTTGTAAGCGTAGTTGGCAGCCTCACCATGCAAATAAAATATTTCAGAAACCGTTGGCGCAAGAGTACATCAGTTTCTTGGTGGAGGCTTCTAGCAAGGTTGTCAGCTGCAAGGGTGGCTCCTTGCTCCATGAGAAGCTACTAGAGAAGTGATGATGATAGTGATTATGATGATAGTGGTGGTGATGATGATGAAGATGGTGGTGGTGATGATGATGGTGGTGATGGAGGCGGTGATGATGATAATGATGATGGTGGTGGTGCTGATAATGATAATGATTATGATGATGGTGATGATGATGATGAAGAGAAGGATGGTGATGATGATGATGATGATAAGGAGGAGGATGATTATGATGGTGGTAGTGGTGATGATGGTGGTGGAGGCTGTGATGATGATAAAGATGGTGGTGGTGTTGATGATGATGATGATGATGAGGATGATGATTTTGATGAGCATTTGCCTTTGAGTTCGTAAAAGTTGAAATTGCAGGGAAACGTGCACAACCGTTAATTAAACTTGAACAAACATGAAGTAACTGAAAATAAAAGTTCTTATAGCACAAGTTTACAAGTGTCAACTTTATTATCGCAAGAATTAATTATGTACTAGACATGGATTCAGCAACATGGGAGGATGAAGCTGCCGATCGCACTAAGTGGCAACGCTATATAATGATGTACGCACGAATTCTCTCAACGCATCACTGCTCAGCTCCTCCAAGGAGAATAGGCCTTAATCAAAGTAATGCCAAGCCTTCCTGTCTCATGCCATCAACTCAAGGTCGTACCATTCAATTCATGTCTGCCTTCAATTCTCTTCTCCATATGTTCTTTGGCTTCCCTCTACCGCTCCTATCCTGGGGATTCCATATCAATGACTGCCTTGTTCTACTAACAGCAGGTTTTCTTAGAGTGTATCATATCCATCGCCAGCATCTTCTTCTCTATGTCTTGTTCCACTGTTACTTGTCTGTTTCTTGTCATCAGTTTCACATTGACGACTTGGTCATACCACTTCAATCATTCTATTCTAGTCAAGAGCTACTCAAATCTTGGTCACATAATAACAGAAGATGGCAGATGTGAAACAGAAATCAAGAAGAGAATAGGAATGGCCAAAGCTACATTCAACAACATGAAACATATACTGACATCTAAACAGTTATCTCACAAATTAAAACTGAGAATCATAAAGTGTTATATATATTCTGCATTTCTGTATGGTGTAACGGCCCGTGTCCAATAGCGAAGTAGTGAGGTTAAAGTTAGACCGCGATGGCTATCCCCAACCTCGCAGCAATGACTCTTAATAAGCACGTTTTCTCGGTAGGTTTCTGATAAAACCTTGCTTAGAAACCAACCTGCAGTCTACCTAGCTGTTAAAGTGATAGATTGCTCTAGGTGATGTTTTCGAAAACTCGTTCTTTATTTGTTCAGTTAGAACAAGATCCTCAAGTCTTCATAGGTAGAGGGGAGCTGCGAAAGCTCAAGGCACTTTGGTAGGTGACTAAGTTTCAGAAGGGCAGTTAACGCTTTCTTGACTTGAATAAACATTTTTTTTTTTTTTTTTTTTTTCATAAGCGTGGACCTCTCTAAAGTGATACTGGTCAAACTAACCCACCTTTCATTTAAAGCTTGCCCTGAAGTGTAGTGAAGTCTCTAACACTCTTCAAACCCCCTGGAGGTAGAGGCTCCCCAGGAAGACTTTTAATCTCTGCTTTAAAACACCTGCGATCCTCCTTTAAACTTCTTGTCCTCTCATGCTGTCTCTCTTTTCTCCTTCTCTCCTTCGTTTGTGAGTATTTCTTTATGCCAAAAAAAGCAAAATATTGTTTCTTCACGTTATACATTTTATCCCACTCCCGATTCGTCCCTGGCAACTGCCTACAAGCCCTCTGGAAAGGAGATAAACTGTGAGGGGGGGAAAATAGGAAAAAGGATTACCAGTTCCTACTTACAGTAAAATAATTGGACCATAGTGATTATCCTTGCCTGTGTACTCTCCAAAATAAATCTAACTATCGCTGTATTATGTGCAAAACAACGACTACGCCAAATCTGGTAGTAAGATTACATAACTGGAAAAATAAGTTGCTTACAGTGGGAAAAGCAAAAGGAATATTGAAAAATTAAAGAGAAGATAGGACTTAGTTTTTAAAAAATCTCTGGAGAGACAAAGGAAGAATCGAACTACGAGTCGCTCTGGGCTTGCTGCAAACGAGACGACTAATGGTGAAGTTGTTCAAAGCGTAGTTTGGCAGCCTCACCATGCAAATAAAATATATTTCAGAAACCGATCTGGCGCAAGAGTACAAAGATCTGTGGAAAAAAAACTTCTTGTTTGTGTGGACTCGCCAAGACATCACCCTCTTACTCTTATCAGGAATCTAAAGTTCAAAATCTAGCAAGAGCCTCATTTGTCGTTAGATTTGTCAGTTTGCAAGGGTGGCTCTGAAAGGTTAATAGAATTTCCACACTCGTGAGATGATAGATTTGATATAGTGGCTGTCTTCGGGAAAGCCGGAAAAAGAATTCTTCTCTCTCTCACCTATCTTCTACAACAGTTGTTACAGCGTCAGACAGACTACACCATTATACATATTACGTATATTTCTATCACTCACAGGCACGCACATACACGTGACGACAGGTAAACACACAGATGATATATTGTATTATTATCTAGAACGCGCGGCACGATTGTTTAGTTTCAAGGCGATTTAATATCAGGAAATCGGTCACAATCATCAAAGAAGTACCTGATGATATACAGATAGGCTAAAAAATCAAGGGTGATGTTGCATGGATGTTAGCCCCGTTATTGGTTAATGGTTTAGCCCGGCCCCGGTGATGATGATGGCGCCAGATGATAGCATAGGGTGAGTCTGGTGCTTTGATATCTCGATATATGATTTTGAAAAAAACAAAATGACTAAGGACTCTAGCCCTTTAGCAACAAATTCGCAGATTGAATGATGATAATGAGCACAGGTGTGATATAAATGTTGAAAATTATGATAATGAGCGTACATGAATTCCTTCCGCCATGGTGTCTCACAGTGGTGACTCAAGATGCTTGTGCCTCTGGAGGCTAATTGATGATGACTCAAAAGAATGGTCTTTTGCCAAGTGGTGTTGATGATAATTGGAGTCTCCGGGGACTACTTGGGATGATTATGATTGGAAGTGATGAGTCACCTAACATTATTCCAGGCGCGGGAGTTAGCAGCGCACAGTGTCAATTGAGGCTTCGTAAAAGATGATAATGTCAGGTCGGATGGCTAGGATTCACTTTAGACACCCAGACGTTGTCAAAGATAAATCTAGTCGGGAAATGATTGTTAATATTCACGCCACAAGGCAGCAAATTATATAGAGTATCTAGAAGAAATTAAGTGCTGGCTCCAAGGTCCAGTATTTATGATTTAGTCTTTGAAGTAACCGTGATTAGGATAATTAGTATTTTGTCTAACTTGCACCGGTCCAGAGTTACTTATTTCTTCAAAGTGTCAATAAAGGTGCTGGTTAAAGTTAGGTCACCCAAACGTGCATTGGTGTGTGGAGGAAAAATAACACATATAATATAATAAACAGAATCTGTACTGGTTAAAACTTACATTTAAACTTGCAAGCAGAGAGCTTTGCTTCTCATTTAAACTTCGCGTGACGTAAGTTGTAATTAAACATAAATTGAACACGTGCGTATCCCGTCATCATTCCAGGCTGGATTCTAGAGTTTAACGTTGTTTAGAAAATACCATCGACTGAGTATGAAGTTAATTAAATTCATAAATAGCACAATCTGCCGTTAATAACTAGAATTTAAAAGTTGCTTTCCACTGTGGGCAACTTCTATTCTGCGCTAAAGAAATAGATTAATATGAATTAAGCGATTTAACACTTTAACACTCACAAAATCTATATATCTATCATATTAATTACCTCAACCACAGAATTACAGGTAGTCGCACAACTTAAGAATAAAAATGCTGAAAATATTTTCTAGAAGTTCGACAAATTGCCGAGGATCAACTGCCTCAGCTATTCTCCAAGGACCTATCTACTGTGGAATCTATGTGCTAGTATAATCAAAAGTCAAACTTTGGGCCAATATCTTCAACAGAAAAGGGCCACAAACTATTTCGCCAAGTCACGACTCATCTCTACTGCCAACAGATTACGTCTTAAGTGTCGTAACTGTCATGCCTTCCTTCGATTGTACAATGTCAGTTTCAATCCTCAAGGTCGTAGCCTGACTCCATTTCAATGTCTTTCACACTCTACTCTCCATAGTTGGGTTCTTTGGCTTCCCTCTACCGCTCCTATCCTCGGGGATTCCATTTCAATGACTGCCTTGTTCTAGCTAACCGGAAGGTTTTCTTAGAGTGACATTACGTATATCGTCATAGCGCGATCCCATCGAAAACAGGTAAAGTTTGCAGTATTATATTGAACCAGCATCTTCTTCTCTACTTTATGTGAAAGAATAGGAAGAAGATGTGTTCCACTGTTACAGTACTGCTTATTTACTCAAAATCTACTTAATTTTAAACATTCAGATTAACACATTTAATGTTTATAGTAACTCAAACATGTACTTAATCTTAAGTTTCAGATTAACACATATCATGTTTAGTCATTCAGTTTAAACGGATTGACGACTCCTGGTCCATACCACTTTCATTAATCATTTATGGTCTAGTCAAGAGCCTACTCAGCAGAGTCTTGGTCACTAATATTTATACAGTGAAAGATGGTCAGATGTCCCTATAACTATTGATCGGAATATCAAGAAGTTAGCGATTCCAAAGGAAATGGTGTGAAAAAAGCGTACATTTCAAACAAGTTTCCATGATATTCGTTGACATCCCGGTCTGTCAGTACCTGACATCAAGAGAGATGAAACAGTTAGTTTTTTTCTCAGATGAAAGTCACTGTTTGTTAAAACTGAGAATCAGGTAAATTTGGGGAAAAACAGTTGTGATTATTCGTTTTTTATACGTCTGAGATTTCTGCATTTCTCGTATAGGTGAAGAAACTTTCCTGAAATAAACTTGATGAACTGTGCCTTGTGCATTCTATGCATAATCTGTTTATTCATCCTGCCACCACGGGAAGCATTAGATTGACACATGGCTAGTACTAAGAAAGTCCCAAATTGAGGCTCTTGAATATGTCATCAACCTTATATATAGAAGAATGGGGGCGTATGACACTCGTAGAGCAGGATACGAGATCAGAAAAACATATCAATTGAACATTTAAGTAGATCACAAAGGTTGGTCAGTGGAATAAACGTTCACAAGGTACCTATTAAAAGTAGAACTATTTATGAGAGGAGATATAGATCCCAAAAGTTTTCGTATTGCTGGATATTGCTAAAACTATAATTTTTATATCTGAACTTGGCCACATAAAATAGGCATAAACACCTTGCAGAAGGACCTTAACTCAGAAGGGAGCTGTATGTTTTGTGTGTTGTAAGGCAAAGGAGGATATTGCAAGGCACAGGAAGGATATAACTCATTCTATAAGTGGGAGACAAATAAACATTCAGAGTTTGGATAAACTAATAAGAAATGGACAGTTTAGCAAAAACGAGTTTTACTTTTATCTTGTTTTTGTGCACCACCAACAGGGTTGGGGTTAGACTTAAGAACAGAAGCACGCTGGTCATAGTATCTATAAGGAAAACATATATATTAGTCTGGCAACTATGCCAACCCTTATTCGTTAAAATTACCGAGAGGATACACTAGCAGCTGATCCCTTTTAAAAAAAAAAAAAAAAAAAATTCTGATGATAAGAGCTTCTTGGTTGTTGGTTGTTTTTTCAAAACTGGTAGAAACACGCTGCAGTCTTCTCTGTGTGATACCTTTGGAACAGCTTGAGGTCAGATGGCATCCTAGTGAACCATAGGAAGACAAGGCGATCTGGAAGGATATGGACACTTTCTTAATAGAGTATCTGCTAAAAACTGCACTTGAATAGCATTAACAGATTGTGAGTATGCCTTTTTTCTGAACATTGTCCGATTTCGGGATAGCTGTGAACGGCGGGGGGACATCAGATACAGGACAAGTGATGTGCCTGTGTAGTTTGTGGAATTCTGGACTTCCATGAAGAAAGAATAAGTCGGCTCGGGCCTTGCAGACACGAACTTAAGGGGTAGTTGATGTCGTAAAATATTTGTTTGGCGCAAGAGTTCATCACGTGTGGAGCTTCTGCAAGGTTGTGTTGGCTCCGGAACAAGAGAAGTGTGACTTGGTTTGACGTTGGTTGAAAGAAACGATGTGATTCGTGGAGGCGGAGAGTGTGTGAAGGATAAATAAAGCGACCATGGACGTTGATAATGAAACTAGCTGCTGATGAATTTAACGACTTTATATTTTAAACATTGATTGATTGACAAGGATTTTTTTGAATTCTATGGTTCATTTATCTAGAAACGTGCTCTAACAGCAGAAACAGTTTCTCTATGTCAAGTTTCAAGATGTTGGAAGCAAGAATTTAATTATGTACTGCTACAGCAAAAGGATTTCTAAGTGGCAAGCATGTACGCACTTGTCCGGCCTTAATTCAAGTAATGCCTGGGCATCAGGTCGAGGACAGAGTTGCCCTCCTTTCTGTTGTTTGCTCTAAAGGCATCTGTGATCAATGAGCCATTTGTTTCTCCAGTTTATCCAGTCCCACCCTGATACAAGTTTGACAACTGTACATATTGCCTTACAAGATGAAGGTCACATAATAACAGGAAGACAATTCAAACGAGGGTGCCAAGGGTCAACAACATGAATCCATTACTGACATTAAACAGTACTCCGTTGTCATAAAGTGTCTATATTCTGCACTGGTTTAGGACACCATGTCGGTTGACAAGCATTTATACAATACGTTATTAGAAGAATTACTAGCACAATGAAACTTGGTCTAATGAGAGAGAAAAGACAGTAAAATATTTGTAATACATTAACAAAACCAGAAGGGGACTTCCAGGGAAGGGAATACTTCAAAAGACTCCGATATAAGATGGGGTTGGACCGGAAGTTTTAAACCACACAAAAGACACGCTGGAGATTATACCTCTGTGGAGATGGCGTGCATGGGATTGAATTGCTTCTTGGTTCCATAATGGTTTTATAACTTCTTTAGAAATGCATTAGAATAAGTCTAATATGAGGAAACCATTCTAATTCGTCACTAAACCATCGACACGAAAAACAAATATGACAGAACCAGTGCGACCTCGTGCTCACTTGGTTATGGGAGTGCTAGAGCTGAGGAGAATGTGAACATAGCGATACGACTTAAGTTTAAATAATTATTTTAGCTCTAACAGCAGCTTAAAGACTTGGAAGTGCTGCAAAATTTCATTAAATTTATTCCTGGGAATGGGGGACACCTATTTAGCTGCGACCGCTCAACGCCATTGTCCATTAGGCTTTCAAGTTTGAGAACTGTCATGTCAATTGCCCTACGAGGGTGTGTCCATTGTACTCGATCACTCTAATCAGTTTCAGGTTTTACTATACAAGACTAGCACATATTTCATGAAAAACGTATTTTTTTAACCAAACCAGGATCCATCTAAAGACATTTGTGTGTAACCACTCTCTGCCGGGGATCTACTTCTTTTGTACGTTTTTGGCGACTCGTTCGTTAAAAAAAAAAACAACATACGATAATTATAGTTAAAACATTCCTTTCCTTTATACATTGCCTTCTAATGCTGCCAGCAAGTTTCCTCATTATGTAGTCCTATCCATCATTGTCAGCATCTTATTCTCATCCCCTGATCCACTAGCCCTTCCCTGAGTCTATTTTTGTTAAATAAAATTTTGCCTCGTTTTTGGCGAGGCGCGTCCCGTTCAGCCAAGTCGGTTATATTAGGGTGCATGTCTAAGTATAAAAGACCTTTACGTCTGATAAAATTAATAACTGAGCTGCCTGGTTCTGGTCATTGACCCCCATACAAGTGATCTTGTAGTGTTACTTTACTTCCTCTATTGTACGCAAGCATCCATTTCGGGGATCGGAGTGGTTAAGATGTATGGCGTCCGCCTCGAATTGTAGAGGTACCAGATTCGATTCCCAGTAGAGGGAATATAATTTATGACTTTTTTTTTCAGAACCAGTGGTCCTAATAATGTCATACTCCCTCCTGGTCTCGAAGGTAGTGAGATCGGATGCCCAGCCTTCTCGGATAAGGGTGAAAAATTAGTAGGTCCTGTGTGCAAATTGCGCGCGTTAAAAATCCCACGGCAGTTGGAGATCGTAAAGAGTAGGCCATAAGGCCGCTGCCTGGCAAAAATTTAAAAATTAAAAACCTACCCACCAAATATATTTATAGAATGTGTGATTCCTCTATACACACATTGAGATTCTCGCCGGTGCTGCGTAGTCCGTGCACTGTGCTGAGATCCTCTTTGTGTCATCTAAGGGAGGAGACTGGAGCACCAATTGGGTTGCACGCGAACAATGAAGATAGTTCTTCAAACCAAACCAAACCCATGAAGATAATCCTTCAAACCAAACCAAACCCATGAAGATAGTCCTTCAAACCAAACCGATGAAGATAATCCTTCAAACCAAACCAAACCCATGAAGATAGTCCTTCAAACCAAACCCATGAAGATAGTCCTTCAAACCAAACCGATGAAGATAGTCCTTCAAACCAAACCAAACCCATGAAGATAGTCCTTCAAACCAAACCCATGAAGATAGTCCTTCAAACCAAACCCATGAAGATAGTCCTTCAAACCAAACCAAACACATGAAGATAGTCCTTCAAACCAAACCCATGAAGATAGTCCTTCAAACCAAACCAAACACATGAAGATAGTCCTTCAAACCAAATTAAACCAAACCCATGAAGATAGTCCTTCAAACCAAATTAAACCAAACCCATGAAGATAGTCCTTCAAACCAAACCAAACCAAACACATGAAGATAGTCCTTCAAACCAAACCAAACCCATGTTGATAGTCCTTCAAACCAAACCAAATCAATCACATTTATGAAATTCTATAACTTCTTGGTTTTTGCAATGTTTTTGTTCTGTATGTTTCAAAGTCATGTAATAGAACCGACTAAACATTTGTGTTCAAGATTATTATTTTTGTGCTGGGCATTAAAGCTGACCAGGTTCAATACGTCAGAGACATGGCTCCTCTCAAAGAGTATCACCTCCAAGCTACATAAGTTTGTAAATACTCGTAGATGTCTCCGATGGATCCTCCGTAACAGATGGCCAGATGTAATAACAAATATAGAGCTAAGGAAAAGATGCGGGCAACAGCCAATACAAATGGAAATTAAGGTAAGAAAGTGGAGATGGATAGGGCGTGTACTCAGAAGAGAACAATCAAGTATAGCCAGATGTGTCTTTGACTGGAACCCACAAAGGAAAATAAGAATGGGGAGGCCAAGGAGAACTTGGAAAAGAACAGTGGAAGAGGAGACTAAGGAAATTGGAATGACTTGGGCACAGCTGAAAAAGACAGCCCAGAATAGAAATCGATGGAGAGCAACTGTTTCTGACCTATGTTCCACGGGGAACAGAAAGGAATGATGATGAGATTCAATACGAACTGAACTAAATTGGTTTATACGATTGATAACTGATTTGCTCCACAGACATTCCTTCAGACTACCATCGCTGTACTGGCAGGAGTTGACTTGGGAAGAGAAATGAACAAAGATGGCCACATTGGGTTTGAAGGTGTACAAAGTTTTGATGGACTGCAGAGTACTAAGCCAAAACTTGCAAAACTGACTGGTAAGTATTTTTGTTCGTCCACATCAGCTTTATGGCAGAGAATCAGTAATCAACCCTTTGTCCTGGCCAATAGTCAGCGTCTAACTTGTTTAATTCTTTCTTAAACTGAAACATGGCCACACGTCTGTAAAATATGTTTGAGTTACTAAACATTATGTGTGTTAATCTGAATGTTTGAAATTAAGTATGTTTGAGTTACTAAACATGATATGGGTTAATCTGAATGTTTTAAAATTAAGTATATGTTTAACGTACTAAACATTGTGTATGTTAATCTGAATGTTTGAAGTTAAGTATGTTTGAGTTACTAAACGAATATTAATCTGAATATTTGAAGTAAAGTATGTTTGACGTAATAAACATTATGTATGTTAATTTGAATGTTTAAAGTTAAGTATGTTTGTTGTACTAAACATTATGTATGTTAACCTGAATGTTTGGAGTTAAGAATGTTTGAGTTAATAAACATTCTGAATGTTAATCTGAATGTTTTAAAATTACATATGTTTGAGTTACTAAACATTATATGTGTTAATCTGAATGTTTAAAAATTAAGTATATGTTTGAGTTACTAAATATTATGTGTGTTAATCTGAACGTTTAAGATTAAGTATATGTTTGAGTTACTTAACATTATATGTGTTAATCTGAATGTTTAAAATTAAGTATATGCTTGAGTTACTTAACATTATATGTGTTAATCTGAATGTTTAAAATTAAGTATATGCTTGAGTTACTTAACATTATATGTGTTAATCTGAATGTTTAAAATTAAGTATATGTTTGAGTTACTTAACATTATATGTGTTAATCTGAATGTTTAAAATTAAGTATATGTTTGAGTTACTTAACATTATATGTGTTAATCTGAATGTTTAAAATTAAGTATATGTTTGAGTTACTAAAAATTATGTGTGTTAATTTGAACGTTTAAAATTGAGAATATATGTTTGAGTTACTAAACATTATGTTGTTAATCTGAATGTTTAAAATTAAGTATGTTTGAGTAAATAAGCAGTACGCGTGTTAATCTGAATGCTGATTTCAGTATAAAAGTCATATGTTTTATTGACTATGTTGTATTCTTTTTTGTACAGCTCAAGTGCTCAGCATTCGGCCAGACAACATTCAACCACCCACTCCATTTGGCAGAGGGTTTTCAAAAACGTATAAAAACCTGACCTTCAATGTTCAGCCACAGGCCAGTTTGTCAAACTGGACCATTGGTGCAAGAGTAGAAGTAAATTTAGACCTCAGCGGTTATGTGCCAAGTTGTGTAAAAAGCGTGATGAACTATATCGTAAATTAGTAAGAAACGCTGGGAAATCTCCAAGTTAGATGTGATACATCGAAAGATAGGAAGCTGTGAGGTTCAGTTATGTTGTTCACTTAGATACAAAATATAGTATTAGTGATATTTAATTAGCCGTAATTAAAAAACTTACCCTGTTCCATTTATTATCGACCTTTAATACCCTGTTCAACGATTTGGTTATAAATGGGGTATAAATCGGCATACCTTTACCTTGTTATACATACATCGCCCATTCGTAACCGAAACCGACAGGGGAACGAAGAATAGTAACACGATATCCTACCAGGCAATGTTGCAACAGGCAACTGCAGAGCTATAGGCATAAGGGCGGCTTTTTGTTTTTGTCTTTAATAGTAAGGGCAGAAGAGCACAATAGGATCAGATGAGCTTTATTTACCTCCGCTCATTTACCATCTCGGCAGACCCTACCCCTGTTCAGTTTAATTGTCCATTATACTTATGGTTTTCGGTGTAACGTTATTTTTGATTTTGTACCTTTTTTTTTTTTTTTTTTTTAATATCAGAATACCATTTACAATTGATCGCACATGGTGATAGCTAGTTACAGCAGAACTAATTGTTTGTTACACTACTTACTATGTAATCATGTTAGTGAAAAATTTCATGTGTTCATTGTTTTTTTTTTTTCCAAAATCCCTTTTTACCTTTGAACAAGTTTCTAATTGATCTTATATTTTAATTTGTCATGTGATTTCTTCCTTTTGGATTATGTTATTTCTTTGCTTTTGCTGCTTCAGTCTAATATATATATATATATATATATATAGAGAGAGAGAGATATATATATATATTTGGAAATGCATTTCTATTTTGCTGGATTTTTTTCTCAAATAGTGTCACTGGTATTGCTATTTAATAGTATTACCACTGTTATTATAATTATAATTATTATTATTACTTGTTCGTGGAAGTCAAATCCTGTGTTGCAGAGTTGGTGACATCTAGCCGAGTTGTCAATGTGGCTTTTTCACGCAAAATTCCACAACTCTGGCTTTTTTTTTTTTTTAATTGCTTGTCATAAAAAAATTCGTTTTGCTTTTTGGAGGTTTTTTTTTATTTTTGGCTTTTTAAGACAATAAAATGAAAGAAAAACACACAAATAGTAAAACGTCTAAAATATTTTTTAAAACAATTGGCAGGCATAAAAAATTCGTCTGGCTTTTTATTTCTTACATGCTAAAATTGCCTGCACTGAAAGAAGTATGCGTGAATTTAATTATATCAAATAAATACAGAACATAACGAATGAAGCTAAGATAAATTGCAACCCATTATCTACGGTCCTATAAACATGCTACCGTATAGAAATCTAGGCTACCGTTTCAATTTCCTTATACAATATGACCTACTGATTATTAGCATTTTTTTTTTTTTAAATCTAGTTGTGCACGGGGAAGGTGTGTGGTTTGTTTCCTAAACT
>JAMPIV010002203.1:0-25897 GCA_024509875.1 Oreohelix idahoensis
CTGCCCTGAAATTAAACATATAAATTATACGAATAACATATTAAACATAAAACATAATTAGAATGAGATGATACACAGAAGACTCAGCAGAAAGTATATTAGGTCACAGTTTAACATACAAACAGGCCCCCCACTTAACATAACTTATAGGCTCCATCCCAATCGTAGAACAGCAGTTAAAAAACGGATGTCAATCAACGTCCTAAAGAGCGAAGCTCCAACGATGAATGGACGCACATCTTGAAACTGCCTTCCAACTGCTAACACGAATGTTACAAGAGCTTCTGACATACTGGTGTGTTGAGTTGTTTCGGCCACTTGACCTTCCTAATCCATAAAGTAAGTTATGGAAATCGGTACTTGGCCCTTCCTTCAGTAAAATAACACAGACTTCCATCCACGCACTTGAACACTTATCTAACCAAAACGGACAGCAACACTGGAGAACTTTGACAGCAACAGCAAACTTGCTTGACTTGCGCTAAAAAGGATAATATAAAGATATCAGGCAGTTCGAGTTTATCCGGCAACATAACAGCCGTTGACGTTTTTCTTCATTATTTATTGTGGACGCCACAGTGACAAAATGGTTACGCAAATGTGTAGGCACATCAAACAGTCATTATCACAGCAACATTCAATCCAGCAATAGACGGTAGACAGCATTACAATGATGAGTCAGATGCATGTTATATTTCATAGTGCTGTAAATGTAGTCAGGTGAAAAACTCCATCCTTTTCTATAACAGCCAGGAGATAACCAGATGTAGGAGATAAGTTCACTCTCCTTAGTTTGACTTCAGCAAGACAGACACGTCTGCCGAAGTATAAATAATGTCCTCAAAAATATCCTCTAGATAATAAAGGTTTTCCAAACCTAGTTCATTTAACAAAGTAGCAAGTAATGGTCCTTGGGACATGCATCAACCGATGCAGTACAATGCAGCGACATGTGAGCTGGGAAAAAACATCTCGTGACGACGACTTTCGAAGACAGGTTATGAATCGAAATCGCTAACGTCCCCAAATCGATAGAGTTAATGAAAATGTTAATTTACCTTGCTTTCATGAAATACACAGAAATATCACGCCTCCCGACATGTGGGAAACACTAGAGGTATTATCCCGAATAAACGAAATATCCATAAGAGGACTACACATCCCTGACAGAACAAAAACAAGCGGAGATCCCCTCTTCAACGAGGCATCTCTTTCGCCATTCCAAATCGCTCACTCCACTAGTGGTGGGCGGAAACCGATCGACCAAGAAGCAAGACAAGTCATGCGCAGTCCAGCGCAAAATGACCACAGCTCAAACTTAACTGCATTCGATACCAACGCGAGAAGACAAAGGCTTACCCCTCTTGCGTTATAAATTAGATATTGTAAATAAAAAGATGTTGCGAGAATTTATCAGGATTCTTCAGCAATAGAGCAAAGTTAGGTTGGCCAAGAAAAACGAAGATGGCTGAAAAGCCGCTTAACCTATTCCCCAGTCTTGGACATATAGATGCCTAGTCCAATGGGCAATTAGCTACAACCCTAAAAACCAAGAATCCAACCTCAGAAATATTATCTGAGAAGTTTGGTTTGAAGTAACAAGAAGAGACAATTGGAACCGCAACCAGACGATAACCATCAAGGCCTAAAATCCGCCCCCTGCAGACCCAAGTAGAATCAGTCCCAACTAAGATGGTTTTGGGCCTATGTCTGCAGAATGGTGGAAAGATCTGTACCATGGACAAGCATGGAAACAAAGAGCCGGATTTAGACCCCACATGACGACCCAGAGTCTGCTGGGAGGACAACATTAGACAATCTTTGAAAGGACCAGACGAGGGGACTAATGAAAAATAGGAACCCAGGCCAGTAGTGAAGCACACCAATGGGATAGTCCTGTCGCTCTCTATTGCCCCAGAGAAGAATAAACCTTCCCTACAAAACCTCAAAGGTAGAAGTGGAACAGAAAAAATGAAAAAAACTAATGTACGTAACGGAAGAGGATATAGTAATGAAAAAAAGTGGAAAAAGTAGCAAGGAACAATAAACAAAGTAAAAGTAGTGATGTTAACAACATTTATTCACCAAATGGGTTCAAGAGGGGCCGGCGGGGAGGAAGGGGGGGGGGGGGGGGTGAGTGTTGTGGGAGGGGGGGGGGGGAGGGGGGGGGGGGGGGGTGGGGGGGCCTGATTGAGATGGGAGACAACTTGGCGGGGATATGGCGCGGTTGTGGAAGGGGGATGGGTCGGTATACGGTAGTGGAGAACAAGCAGTTCACTGGCGGTGTGTGAAATAATTGATGGTCACTGCCTTTATTATATACAGAAACTTCATTAAAATCCTAAGCCTTGTCAGGGTTACTGAGCTCTGTTACTCACTTTGCATAATGTTAGACCCAATATAAACATTTAACACAAATTTCATGCATACGTGTGGGGGTGGGGGGGACACTGCTAGGCAGGATGGCCGGGACCTGGTGATTGAGTGGTGTGGAAGCGCCTCTTACGGGGCGGGCTGAGGTCCTAATATGAATAGAGAGAGACGATACCTATGAGTGGATCGGGGA
Source organism: Oreohelix idahoensis (assembly GCA_024509875.1). Taxonomy (NCBI): domain Eukaryota; kingdom Metazoa; phylum Mollusca; class Gastropoda; order Stylommatophora; family Oreohelicidae; genus Oreohelix; species Oreohelix idahoensis. Next base: position 2,567 of record JAMPIV010002203.1, read on the forward strand.
TAAACCAACGTGTAAAGAAATTGTTCGTGAGGATCTTGGGACAATATCAGTAGATGCCCAGCCACACAATGAGGAAGAGAGATGGGACATCATGTGTCGATATGGGCCACAGAGGCGAAATAGGGGGGGGGGGCCAGGACAATCGGTCAGAGGAAAGTGTTAGAGCGGAATGCATTAGGATATATTAGTCTATACTGCATCTTTACGATGTACATAGAGGGCTTAGGTACAAAAGTATTTAAAATGCGACGGAGGCATGTTCAGCAATGGTAGGCATTCGAGCTGGTAAAATTCATACCGAGCAACCCGTGTAAAAATCATCGCCGGGGGGTTCTCATATAAGTATAGACCCTAGATATGATCCGGTAAACTCGAGTTGGGGGTCATAACTCCTCACCCATAATGGAGCGCGTACACGTGCCCCCCTAGAGGGATCAGGTGGGGGATGGCAGAGGACGTATTAAAAAATTGGCAGAGAAGACAAGATACAGGAGCGACAGTTGATAGCACTCGTAGGTGTGATAGAGGATAGTAACGCTTAGGTAGGTCATCATAGAAGGTGATGGGCTGAAAAGCCAACGAGCATGGTATGGATTAGGTGTGAAGGAGTGGGATTGTAGGTAAGTGTGTAGAAAAGGTAAAAGCAGAATGCGTTAGTTCTTGACCAACCTCTTCTCGTTGTTCTCGAAAGACCCACTTGATTCATTATGAGCGTCCACTAAAGAAAAGTACGGTGCTGGCTCAGTTTTTTGCTGCTTGGTTTGGTAAAGGGAAAAATAGTGCTGAACAGGGGAAGAGTCGATCATTATCAACGCTACACGAATAAGACGGTGTACATAAATTTTCATGTGGCCTACTGCCAGTGAAAGAACCACTACTATCATGACAACTAGCCCCTATCCACCCTTCTTAAATCCGTCTTACATTATTCCAACTATACGAGTCACACCTCTACAACGTGTTACATATCACACCAGCAGCTTTTGGTTACTCTGCCCCATTTTAGCACACATCCCTTACCGTAGCTACATGTAGTCTTTTATACTTAATCTTCGTTATCTAGCTATTCTTCATGCTCTCATGTACGGAACTTTGACATAGGTAGGGGTGTATCGAAGAGTGGGAAGATGTACCCCATAAGCCTTCTCATACCATGATCAGTAGACTTTGAGCTGTGGTCAAGACTGCCGATTGGACTAGGGCTGTACACTAGTGACTAGGCACTTGCACTTCTTGGCTTAGCCATTCGTACAGTCAACGATATAAGGATCCTTCTGGATAATTTGCGCGAACAACATGGTGAACGTAGATCACGACGAGATTGTGAGACTAGTTGCCCGGTTCTGTGGATGGTTGTGAGTTCAAATAACATTGATAGTTAACGTCATTGGGGGGGGGGGAATTACAGAGGGGGGAGGGGGGGGGGGGGTGTACTACGCCGATATATGTGGGTGATCGACGTGTCAGGTTAAAGTGCTTGCGTTGGATGGACAGCAATTACTTCACAGGTATCTCTTAATACTCAAGGGATCTAGAAGGAGATAGTCAGATCAATACAGCGAATGTATAATTGCCAGATTCTGGAAAAAAGTACAAACTTATTGATGTATTGTGAACCATTAACTTTCCGCTATCATATATTCGCTACTGGAGAGTGACCAAAACAGATTTCAATTTCAGTTTTAGATGACACATGTTACCTGCAATACTTAGTGTGCGTGGGGGGGGGGGTGGGGTGCAAGATAAGTGCATAGTTGGATCAGGCTTGATAATCTGATATATCTGACACTGCAGGAGACAATAAGGTCAGACAAACTTGCAAGGTGCATTGAACCATAAGTAACCGCATCAATTACCTATTAGACTCCTCAATTACTGGTTGTCCCAATTTGTATCGGGATCAGGAGAAGCGACACTGGATATCCAATTCATCCCACTTATAGCATCACTGTAATCGGATTTGGGGGTGGGGGGGGGGGGCGGGGGTTGTAAGGTGTGGGGGGGGGGGGGGGGGGGGGGGGGGGGAGTCATCGAGTCGATCCAGATGTGACCCTCATTCAGCCCCTTCACGTCTCCGTATCCCCACCCCCACCACCCCTCCACGCCTTTCTATAAACATCACTTTATTTTCGTTAACCCGTAAGATCAACGACAACAACAGAAAAGCAGAAACCCACCATAATTGACCAGGCGTCCCCTTCGCCAAGGTATCAGGGGTTGTGAACACAAATTAACACATAAGCTTCGCAAAATGATAGCCTTTCTGCCGGGAGCAACCTGCACAGTGCATAAATACCATAATGAGTATCATCTTCGTGAGCACGTAAACAAACCGACCGTCAAAGCAGTCAGTGGCCATCACTGGCCTATTGGCTACTTTGATATTAGCAACAACACATATTAGATTCCCCTTTTGCCACTGGTTTGGAGGCCATCACCCTTCATACCATGCCCCAACTCTGGTTCATTCTTTGATCTCAGCCTCCACAGTCCTCCGCAATGGTTGTTTTTGGTCTAGACCCTCTCTCTCTTTCGTTTCCCTCTGGGGTCCAAAGCATTAGCTGTTCTATTTCGGGGTCTCTTCTGAGGACATGACCAACCCAGCTCCAGCGTCTGCCAGCTATGATGGTGTGCATGTTCTCTTGCTTGCTACAAGTAAGCAGATCTTGGTTGGTGATGGTATTCGGTCAAAAGATTCGGTGAATTTTTCTTAGGCATGTTGTGTGAAAAGAGGACAATTTCGACATTTCCTTCTCTGTAACTCTCCAGCATTCCACACCATAGAGAAGCACAGAAAGCACACAGCTCTGATATAATCTTAATTTTGTGCTTGTGCTGTACTGAGAGGATTTCCAGATGTTGTTTAGGCTAAAGAAGGCTGTTCTTGCTTTATTCATTCTGATGTTGATGTCTTTGCCTGCCCCGCCGTCTGGTGTTACTATGCTTCCTAGGTATGTGAAGGTATATGTCTGTACCAGTTGCTGATTTCTTACTGATATGGGCTCAGGGTTGCTCACATTGAGCGTCATGACCTCAGACTTCTTTAAATTGATGTTCAAGCCCACCTGCTGGCTAAACTTATTAAGTCTATCCATTTTTTCCTGCATGTGTTGATGTGAATGTGCTAGTAGTGCAATGTCATCTGCATATTCCAGATCTTCCAATGTAGAAAATGTAGTCCATCTTATTCCTCATGGACTGTCCTCTGTTGTCTGGCGCATCACCCAGTCTATGACTGTTAAAAATAGAGTGGTTGATAAGGGGCATCCTTGTCGTACTCCTGTCTTCACCTCGAAGGTTAGGTTGCTCTGCCCAACACTACACGTAAAGTTGGCCTAGAATCTTTTTATGATTGACACTATGCAGCTTGGAATTCCATAAGACCTCAGTATTTTCCGTAAACTGTCCCTATGTATGCTGTCAAAAGCCTTTTCAAAATCAACGAAATTAATGTAAAGCTGTCTTTGCCATTCTGAGCACTGCTCTATAATGTTCCTGAGAGTGAATATATGATCTACACATCTTCTGTTCTTTTTAAATCCTGCTTGTTCTTTCCTCAGTTTGTGGTCTACTGCCTTTGAAATTCTCTGTATAATTATCCTGCCTAGTATTTTGCTGGGAACTGAGAGAAGAGTGATTCCTCTCCAATTATTGCAGTCTGCAAGATCTCCCTTCTTGGGCAATTTGACAATTATTCCTTTGTTCCACTCTGATGGCGTTGTCCCCATTTTCCAGACTTGTGCAAATAGTGGTTCTAATAGTTCTGCTGCTAGCTCAGGGTCTGTCTTAAATAGCTCTGTATTTATTTAAGTTATCATGGCCCGGAGCTTTGCCGTTCTTTAACCCTTTGATTGCTGTGATGATTTCTTCTTTTCATGGAATGTCTGTATTTACATCTAGATCGTTTTCAGCTTCAGGAACATTAAATTGTGTCTCTGGTGGTTCCTTGTTCAGAGTTTCTCTGAAGTGCTCTGCCCATCTTGTTTCCTGTCCCTCTGCTGTCGTGATGAGATTACCTTGCTTATCTCTTACTAATGTAATATTGTTTGCACCTCTTTTTCCGCTGATGAATTTAGTTATTTTGTATACTGTGCTTTGTTCATTTCTCAGTGCTGTCTCCTCTGCCTGTCTTGCAAGATCGTCTAGGAAATTCATTTTGTTGGCTCGGGTTTGGCGTTTAACTTCCTTATCCAGCTGACTGTACTGTTCGCTATATAGTTGCTTTAACCTGGGGGACTTCGCTTCTGTTTTCTTTCTTTTCATTTCCTTTCTCATCGTTATGGTGTTTAGTGTTTCTGGTGTTATCCAGTCTTGCTTCTTCCTTTCCTGGAATCCCAAGCATGATTTGCTGCTTTCCTTATTTATTGTTGAAATGGTGTTGAAATTCTGGTCTATATCATCAGTTAGTGTCTCTTCCTGGCTTTTGGCAAATTGATAGCGTTTCTTTATGTCGGCCGCAAAAGCTTTTCTGGTAAGGGGGTCCTTCAATTTGCTGATGTCAAACCTTTTCTGTGTAGTTACAGTTGGTCCAGCCCTTCTTAGTTTCACTTTCAGTTTTGCTACTACTAAATGGTGATCACTTCCCACATCTGCACCTCTTCTTACCTTCACATCTTGTAATGCATGTCTCCATCTACCGTTAACCATGATGTGGTCTATCTGGTTTCTGAACTTACCATTTGGTGATTCCCATGTTAATTTGTGAATTTCTTTATGTGGGAAAAGTGTTCCTCCAATGACCAGGTTGTTAATGCTACAGAAACTTATTAGTTTATCCCCATTTTCGTTTGCTGTTCCGCTGCCGCATTTCCCCATTGTTCTTTCATTATATGTATTGTGTGTGCCAACTTTTGCATTGAGGTCTCCCATTACTATAACAAGATCATATCTAGGTGTGTCTTCCATTTCTTTCTGCAGTTGTTGATAGAATTCATCCTTGACCTCCTCATTGTTACCGGTTATTGTTACCGATGTCGTTGTAGGAGCGGCCATTAGCTTTTACAGGCGGGTCGAAGAAATTAGCCCAACGGGTTGTTGAGAGCTTGATAGTCAATTGTGGTATCTGGGTTTACAGTTCATCATTTTTAGAGTATCGTGCCTTTGATGTTAAATACGCGAATGTGGGTTTAGATTACCTTGAGACCATGATAATGATAATTGAAATTCCAAATGTTCATAGACTGGATAATTCATGGTTAGAGTCCGAACAAACAATTTATTATACATCCTTTAAACATCATACGTTGATCATGAATGATATCACAAATATAAATTAGAATCCTATGTTGAATTAGCTATCTTGCATATCAGTCCTTTGTCTCATAGGCAGAACGACATAACTATATGCACGCGTGGTTGGAACAATCCAACGACCGACAGTCAGATTATGCGCCTGACACTAGTATAATTAAAGAACGACTGTTAATTCATCTCGGCAAGGTTTAGTCAATTACTAACCTGTAACTTCATCTTTCTTCATCATAACAAAATGGACTGACCCATGTCCATGAGAAAATACAATATAACCGTGTGGCTTTTCCTGCCCGACACTATAAGAATATCAAGACACGTCTTCTCCGTTTGACGGTCATTTGAAAAAGGGTCCCGTTTCTTAGTCACCGTGCTTGACTACCAACGCTGAAACGTCACAGCGTTCACTAGGCTAATAATACATTTTACATTACATTAGACGTTGTAACCCCAAAAATCGTATGCTGCTAACCTCTAGCAGACAATGCCAATTAATCTACCGTAACAATTCCCTGTCCACCGGGGGGGGGGAAAAAATCTATTAGATAGATTTTTTTTTTCAAAAACCTATCTGAATGAATACCAAAAAAATTTAACAATATCAAAAAAAATTTAACAAAATTGCGGCATATGGCCTACGACGTTCTGTCTAGAACCAATGTCGTGGTCATGTCAACTAACTAACAGTCATCTAATATGTTAATGATCATATTATACATAAATGTTATACATAATTTTTTTTAATATGAACTAAAAGAGAATGTCTAATGTTGATATCTAATTAAATAATTAATTAACTTAAAATATGTCGCAATGAAATGTCACGTCAGACTAATTTAAAGAGTTAAAATTAAACTAATTAATTATATTGAGTGTGGAATAAGAATAAAGTTGTTGAAAATCTAATGTAAGAAAAATGAAAGGAGATGTTAAAGAAATAAATAAATAAATAAAGAATAAAGTAGAGAAAAAGTGATGTATTAATTTAACTTAGTTATGTGTGTTGGACATTAATTAAGTTTAGTATTAAGTTGTTAATACCTATCTAAATTAACTAATGTAAACAATAATGTAGTATGTGATGTATCGACATAATTATTAACTATATAATACAATAGTTAGATACAATAACATTATCTAAGAATCATGTGAGTTCTTATTTTTTCTTCTTTCATTTTTTTTTTCAAATTTCATTCATTTTTTTTTTTTTCAATATTTGTCTCACTTTCCTTTTAATTTCCATTATTTTAATGTACTTAATTAAAATTAATTAAAGTTGGATAAGATGATCCATACGTAGTCTTGATCCTTGTGAATTCCAATTAAAACCCAAATGTTTATGTGTAGCAATTCCTAAGTATCGACGTTATTAATAATAGTTCGTGTCGCATACTGAATTAATTTGATAGTGTTTTCTATTATGTTCACTTGATGCACAGAAATGTGTCCAATAGTTTTATCAGTAAAGGATTTCAAGCAAAGTACTGGCGTAAATACGACGATAGAGTCAATTGATTTCATTCATTTCGTATCTTTAGTACGCAGATACGTGTATTATAGGCAATTGTTTCTGTCTATGTAGAATAACACTGATGGTGCTCTTGAGTAAGTATCTGTAATGTTACTATAGTTCAGGACTCGACATCAGTAGGATTTCGAGATAGAGTATCTGCCAGGACGTTATCTGCACCTGTGATGTACTCAATTGAGAAGTCAAATGGTTGTAGGAGTATAGCGAATCTGGTGAGCTTTGGACTTTTATGATTCGCTCGTCGTAGTGATGCTACGGCTTTCTGGTCTGTTTGTACTACGAACGGGGCTCCAAGCAGGAACTTTTCCAACTTCGTTATCGCCCACACCAGTGCTAAAAGTTCGCGGTCGACAGTTGAGTATTTAACTTCTGGTGGTTTCAGTTTCCGTGAGATGTACAAGTTTGGATGGAGGATGTCGTCATGATATTGGAGCAAACATGCGCCAATTCCGTAGCTACTCGCATCTGTGCGGAGAAAAAACTTTTTGGAAGCATCAGTGAGTCTCAAGATTGGTGGATTTGAAAATATGTCAATAATATGTAGGAAAACATTATTGCACTGACTAGTCCATGTCACCTTCACTGGCATGTCCTTCTTCAACAATGAGGACAAGACAGCCGTGATAGATGACAAGTTAGGTACGAATCTACTGTAATATTGGACTAGACCTAACAAGCTTCTAACCTGTTTCTTCGTTTGAGGAACGGAAATGTTTAAAATTTTAGAAACAGTACTGGGTAGTGTTCGGATATATCCTGCTCCAATAATGTGACCCAAAAAAGTTATTTCGTGAAACGCTACTTGTAATTTTGTGGGTTTAGCAGTCAAATTGTTCCTTCTTAATGTATCCAAAACGTATTCAAGACCCAAAAAATGTTCCTCAAAAGATGAACTGAATAAGCATATGTCGTCTATGTATGTAATAATGTCTGGTCTACCTGAAAAAATGTGTCGCATCATGCGAACAAAGGTAGCTGGAGCGTTAACAAGCCCAAAAGGCATAACATTCCACTGGTATAGACCTTGCGGAGTGGAAAACGCTGTGTAGTATTTAGCTTTTTTTTTTTTTTTTTTTCCGGTTAGTGGTATCTGCCAATAACCTTTAGTTAAGTCTATCTTAGTGAATATAGTTGCGGTCGATAGACGTGGCAGTAAGTCGTCGAGAAGTGGATGTGGTTCGCTATCAACTATCGTTTGTGTATTTAATTTTCTATAGTCGACGCATAGTCTAATGTTATTGTCCTTCTTTCGGATAATAACTAATGGAGAAGAAAATGGGGAATTACTAGTTTCAATAATTCCTAAAGATAGCATCTGTTCAAGTTCCTTAGTGGTTTTAGTAAGAAAGTGTAGAGGAACAGAATATGGATGTACCCGAATTGGAGTATCATCGTTAAGAGTGATGTCATGACTAATGACTGATGTGCGACCTGGAACATCGGTCAACACATCTGGATAAGATTGTAGAAGTTCAGCAATCTGTTGATGCTGTTGCGGTGTAACCAACGAAGAGATGGTTACATCCCACCAAGATTCACTAGGCTGTACTACAGGTACAGGTAAAGCTAACTGTACCTCAGGAAAAGAAGATTCTTCTTCCTGGATAATAGACAAATTGGTATAGTGACATCTAGGTACGACATTGTCATCTAATTCATGAAAAATAGCTTGTAGATGTTCAGGTCGAGTATGAAATTGTTTGAGCATATTTATGTGGAATATTTTATGATGTCCCTTAATGTCCAGGACATAATCAACATCAGAAATCTTATTGATAACCTGGTATGGACCGTTCCACGAGATGAGTAGCTTATTATTGTTATGTGGCAATAACACATAAGCTTGATCTCCTGGAAATAATTGACGTAATCGTCTACTACTGTTTTGGAAAATTCTAGCTTTTTCTTTAGCAGCCTCAGATGACGCTGTTGCCATTTTGCAGGCATCAATAATGTTATTCCGGAGATTAATTACGTATTCATAGGATGACTGGGTATCCTGAGTCATCTCGGAGTCAATCAATAAGTCTTTTATTAGTCCCATAGGACCTCTTGGTGGAGCGCCAAAGACTAATTGAAATGGAGAGAAGCCATTTGTTCATGTGGCACCTCTCGATAAGCAAATAACACGGCTGGGAGTACTCTGTCCCAGTCTTGTGGATGGTTAACTGTAACTTTATGTAACATCTGTTTGAGTGTGCGGTTAAGTCTTTCCACAGCACCATTACTCATTGGGTGATAAATGCTGCTGAGATTTCTATCTATATTCCAAGTCTTCATTACTTCTGTCATAGTCTCAGAAATAAATTGAGATCCATGATCTGACAAAAGTTTACTAGGAAAACCTACTCTAGAGAAGATTAAGTGTAGTGCATCAGCTACATCTGTGGTGGTGGTTGTTTTCAATGGAATGGCTTCTGGCCATCGTGTGCATAAATCTATGCACGTGAGAATAAATCTATGTCCTCTGGCTGATGGTAAAAGTGGGCCAATAATATCAATGGCCATCTTGTCAAAGGGTCTCACAGATATGTCACAAGCCTGAATAGGCACCGTGTGAAAGGCTCCTCGTGCTTTCACTTCTTGGCATATCGTACAGGAGCGTACATACTGTGAAATATCACGTGACACACCTGGCCAAAAAAAAAGAAGATAATACTCGAGAACGTGTCCGAGTATATCCCATGTGACCTGCGCACTTAGAATCATGTGCGTGTTGAAGTATGTAATGTCTAAAAGCAAAAGGTACCATGACCTGTTGTCTTACATGAGTTTTATCCATAAAACATCTTAGTAGAATGTCATTTTTTTAAATAAACCAATGACTATTATTATTGTTGTTAGCAAGATTGCCAACTTTGTCTACCAGTGCAAAAAATGTTGTTAATGACCTGTCTTCCTTCTGTTTTGCAGCAAAGGATACTCGGTCAATAGCAGAATGAACCTCGATACTTTCATGTTTGTCTGTTTCCTTGTTTTCAATGTCCATAGTCTCTAATTGTTTTGTATGTGCTCTGGTTATTACATTCATTTCCGATGCATAGATTATTTTTTTCCCATTCTATAATCTCTTCTGGTGTGCAATCTTTACTTCCGTGTATGCATCCCACCATAAGGTCGGCAATTGGATTTCTTAACATGCATGCTTTAACGTTGCCTGTGAAAAAAGGTGTATTAATATGTATAATAGCAGTTGGATAACATTCTATAGTTCCTCCAAAAGTCATACACCTGACATGTTCTCCAGTTGCACAATTTGGATGAACAAGTGACTGACGGATTCCGATCGTTGTCGATCCAGAATCTCTTAAAACTGAGATGACGGATCCATTAACTTTTTCTCTGTTGAAGATCAGTGAGCCCGTTCCGTCATTGACTGCTAGACTGACTTCCAGTAGAATGTGTCCGCAGTTCAGAACTGTCTCTTTTGCCTTCTGAAATATAAGATTACATTCTGGGCAACTATTTGCCACGTTATAATTCATTGCATAACATGTAGATGAAGACTGTATTTTGTTATTAGTAGGTGAACTCTGAACCCCAGTGGTTGTAGCAGTAGTAACGGCTGCCCCTGTATTATGATTATACTGTGTCGATCTACGTGAATGAGACTGATGACGAGAATAATTATTTGAATTATCCCGTTGTCCACTATTGTAACTGTTATCTCGATGTCTCGAGCTATAATTATTGGTGCTGTTCCAATTGTTACCATTATTAAAGTTATATGATCGATTATAACTTGAATTACGTGGATTATTATTGTATCTGGACTGAGGTGAATAGTTTCTATTTTGTGGTCTTCCTCTATTAAAGTTATTGTTAAAGCTATTACGTCCCTTATGAAAATTAATGTCATAGTTTCCCTTGAACCTACCTCTGTCCACACTGTGTGTTCTAGGTTTGTTATTACTATGATATGCCATATTGGAGGCTACAGGAAGTGGTTCTCTTATTAATGAACTAGAAATGTTAGCATTCGGATGAGCGGTGCAGTAATTTAAAGAAATTTTTTCTAACTCATCAATAGTTTCTGGTTTCCGTTCTTGCAGATACGCAAAGAACGGTGGGCTGACAGAAGATAACACTTTATCCCTCAATAATAAATTGACTAACTTGTTGTAAGATTTGTTGACACCTGCTAGTTCAACCCATCTGTTAAAAGTGTTGCGTATGTTAGCAATAAAACCTGAAAAGTCTTTATTATTATCTGGCAACAAACTTCTGAAACGTAATCTACATGCCTCTTCGTTCAAATGGAACCGACGTAATAACAAAGTCTTAATGGCCTCATAGTCTGTGGCTAATGTCGGATCAATATTTTGTGCTGCACTTGCAGGTTCGCCATACAGAAATTCCTTGAGTTTAAGTGCCCATGTGATGTTAAGGATACTTTTGAACAGAATAAAACAGAAATCAGAAGAAATCTTGTCAGAGGAACAGGCTGGCTTTAGACCAAAAAGAAGTACCTCAGAACAAATCTTCAATATTAGATTACTGATCGAAAAACATCTCCAGCATCAACATGATTTATACCATAACTTCATCGATTTCACAAAAGCCTTCAATCGAGTCTGGCATGAAGGTTTATGGCAAATAATGAGAAAATTCAATTTTGATACCAACATCATAGATATCATTGAAGCACTATACAAGGACGCAAGCAGTGCTGTTTTTGCAAGCAATGACATTGGAGAATTTTTCAAAACAACTGTAGGAGTTCGCCAGGGATGTATCCTGTCACCAGTGCTCTTTAACATTTATCTAGAACATATTATGCAGGAGGCTCTCTACGATTATAAATCAACCATATCGATTGGAGGCCGACCTCTGTGTAATCTACGTTTTGCTGATGATATTGATCTGATAGCTGGAACAGAATCAGAACTTCAAGACCTTACCTCTAGACTGGAGAAAGTAACAAGAACATATGGGATGGAAATTAATATAGAAAAAAGCAAGATATTGGTGAATAGCCATAAGAAACATGTTCCGACCAACATTACGTTAAATGGGCAAACGTTAGAAGAAGTTAACACCTTTAAATATCTCGGGTCCACTATATGTAGTGATGGAAGATCAAATAAAGAAATCAAGACAAGACTTGAGATGGCCTCAGCTGCCATGACAAGGTTGAATGTGATCTGGAAAAGTAACATCAGTTTTCCTGTGAAGATCAAATTATACAAATCACTTGTATTATCTATTCTCTTGTATGGGTGTGAGGGCTGGACACTCACTGCAGATACGGAGCGAAGGATTCAGGCTTTCGAGCATAAATGTTATAGAAGAATTTTGCGCATTTGCTATAAAGAGCACAAAACAAATGTCTATGTTAGAGAGAAGATAAACACCTATGCAGGCCATCAAGAACCACTTTTGTCAATAGTGAAACGTCGAAAGCTTGCCTGGTTTGGGCATGTAACTCGTCATGACTCCCTTTCAAAACGATCCTCCAGGGAACAGTCGAAGGTAAACGGAGAAGAGGAAGGCAAAGAAAATCCTGGGCTGATAACATCAAAGAATGGGCAGGACACGGTTTCTCCACACTTGTACGCATTGCTGAGAATAGAGAGCAGTGGAGGACCCTGTCTGCTGATGCTTCCACCATGGCACCCCTACGACCCATGACGGGTTATGGGTTGAGATGATGAAGTGCCCATGCTGTTTTGTCAAGGTTATTCACCTTACATATATCCTCAAAGCGCGCCAGCCATGATGATAAATCGTCTACGTGTAACTTGAACGGTGGTAGTTTAAAGTAATAATTGCCCTTAAGTCGGTTGGATGAAGATCCCGATTGAGCATTATCATTTTGGCTCGCTGTAGCACCCCGCGAATTAAGTTTTGCTGTTTCCAATTTAAGCCGTTGTAATTCCATTTCTTGCTGCAATATGATTTCCTGTCGTTTCAATTTATTCTCTTCTTCAATCTGTAGGATTTCATCTCTTGCCATCTTTCTTTCTTCCACTGGTCTTAATGTTTCTTTCTTTGCTGCCTCTTTTCTTTCAAGTTCTTCCATCTCTGCCTTAGCAATAGCTTTCTTTTCCGCCTCTTTTCTTTCAAGTTCTTCCATCTCTGCCTTATGTTTCGCAAGTTGTTGTTCCGCAAATTCCAGAAGTGCATCTCCCTTTTTATTACAATCTTTTCCAATTTTAATGAAATGATCCAAGGTAAGCATTCTTGACGTTAATTTATTTAAGTATTTAATCACTTATGTCTAGTAATCACTAATAAAGTCTATATAGATATTTGTAATTACTCAACGAATGAATAATCACTACAAGAAATTACAATATTCCTGTACTGTTATTTATAAGTTCCACAAATCTATAATATTTTGTAAAAATATTATATATATCAACTAATATCTATCATAAATAGTTATGATAGTTAGTTAAATAAGGTGCTGAAATTATATCATGCACTTAATATTAGTATTCAATAATTATGGGTATTATCCCTAAACAATTAGGTTATTTAATCTTAATAGTTATTAAGTTTACACTTTAGTAATGAGAAAATGCACTAATTAACATTTAACTAGTCTTAATATGTTATAAAGTTATAATAATTAATCTTGGTATATTATGCCATAATCATGAGCTGTAAAGTACATTGCCCATTTCTTGTACCACCACTGCAAATATGTGCAAAGTCCCTAATTCCTCCTTAAAAGTCATAAAAATTTAATCATATTCATATACACTATTATTAATGAAGAAATTATAGCATTAATATTAAATTATAAAAGGATGAAATGAAGACAAACAATACAATGTGTTAACCAAGGATTACAGAACAGTATTACCATAAGACAAGACATTTTCACAATAAAAATGCATTTATAACTAAGTGGTGTAAAACGGAAGTGAGATATTAAGAATGAACTGAATGGAAAATTAACCTGCGTACACAAAAATTAGTGACGTATACATGGACTCATTGACGATTGTACAAAAAATATAAACTGAATGATAGAAAGGTCAGAAAAAAACACGATAGATTACAAACGTTGTGACAGAACTGAATAAAAATTAGAACCAAACACACTAGAATACCCAAATTATAACTAGACTGGACATCTAACATACAAGGTCAATTAATTGCAATCACGAACGAACGAAATTCATCGGAAGGTCGTCGATGGGTTCTTCGTTAAAAGCAATTAACTAACGGCCTTAAGGAACGTTCAGAATGAATATCGGCATCCTCAGAGCCATGTTACTCATTCCAAATCGCCGCCCAACCATACCCACGAATAAGGGACAACATCAACGGAAAAAACAGATATAACATAGATATATAATAAGTAGCGAGGACATGCCTGCACAGCGAAATGGACTTAATGTTGTGCTTTATGAAGGACAATCGTCCTAAGACTAAACTTATCTGTAAAAGGCTCCGGCGATGTCAAGTTCATCAACGGACTAGATCAATGCCTAGTATTGTTTGCTCTTGATTGGTTGATAACCGTATTCAATCGTCTGGTCTTCTTGAATCTCTTGTAAATCTTCATCAACTCGAACTGCGTTGACAGTTGTACTTTCAGAGCGCGGCATCTACACACGATGTAGTGACGTCAGATTGGTATTTCGTAGTCATGCATTGAACGTCGTTTTTATGCATCATGTGACTTTCTTGTAATGATAAACAGTGTGTAAAAGTATGTAAACAAGAAAAAATTTTCCTTTTTTCTTTCGTTCAGCGATGGCCAACTAATTCTTTCTTTCGTTCCCCATCAATGGCCAACAGTTGTTACCGGTTATTGTTACCGATGTCGTTGTAGGAGCGGCCATTAGCTTTTACAGGCGGGTCGAAGAAATTAGCCCAACGGGTTGTTGAGAGCTTGATAGTCAATTGTGGTATCTGGGTTTACAGTTCATCATTTTTAGAGTATCGTGCCTTTGATGTTAAATACGCGAATGTGGGTTTAGATTACCTTGAGACCATGATAATGATAATTGAAATTCCAAATGTTCATAGACTGGATAATTCATGGTTAGAGTCCAAACAAACAGTTTATTATACATCCTTTAAACATCATACGTTGATCATGAATGATATCACAAATATAAATTAGAATCCTATGTTGAATTAGCTATCTTGCATATCAGTCCTTTGTCTCATAGGCAGAACGACATAACTATATGCACGCGTGGTTGGAACAATCCAACGACCGACAGTCAGATTATGCGCCTGACACTAGTATAATTAAAGAACGACTGTTAATTCATCTCGGCAAGGTTTAGTCAATTACTAACCTGTAACTTCATCTTTCTTCATCATAACAAAATGGACTGACCCATGTCCATGAGAAAATACAATATAACCGTGTGGCTTTTCCTGCCCGACACTATAAGAATATCAAGACACGTCTTCTCCATTTGACGGTCATTTGAAAAAGGGTCCCGTTTCTTAGTCACCGTGCTTGACTACCAACGCTGAAACGTCACAGCGTTCACTAGGCTAATAATACATTTTACATTACATTAGACGTTGTAACCCCAAAAATCGTATGCTGCTAACCTCTAGCAGACAATGCCAATTAATCTACCGTAACACTCATCGCTATCATTCGTTGGTGCGTAGCATTGTATTATTGTAGTGTTGGTGAATCTCCCTCTCAATCTTAATCTTATCAGTCTGTTGTTGATGGGTTTCCATTCCAGTAATGTCCTTTCTATCCCTTTCAGTAGAATAATGGCTACGCCTTCATTGTGCTGTCCATCCTCTCTTCCAGAGTAAAGTACTGTTTCTCCAGTTGCTGTTTTTACTTTTCCTGCCCCTGTCCATCTGCTCTCGCTTATCCCTAGAATGTGTAACCTATAGTTTCTCATTTCTGCCGTGACCTGTCTTAGTTTACCTGTCTCGTTCATTGTCCTGACATTCCAAAATCCTATTCTTGTATCCTGTTTTGCAGTCAGGACATCCGTTTTCATGTCAGTGGCTTCCTTTCGGCTTTCACCACTGACAGTCATACGAGCCACAGACTCCGAATGTCCATCCGGCAGCAAAGTTTGTTCATTTATTATTGTTTCCGTATTGTTTTTTTTACATAGACATGGGTGTCAGCCCTATGCTAAAACCCCCAACCTGGAGGACCAGGGTACCAGCTTTTGTCTGACCCCTACCCACACAGACCAGTCCAGCTTGGTTGAACCTACCAGGAGTAAAACTCCCACTGGCATAGCTCTGGGGATTGTCAGGGTACGCAAGCTGCCATACCGCTACAAGGTATAGGTACCATTGATGGCAGTTGAATGAGTATAATGATCTGCAAAAACAAACTGCTACATTGAGTATGATCCAAGAAAGCTATCCCGAACAATCATGGATACTGGCCTACATGGATGGATCAGCAACAAATGCCATTAAGAATGGAGGCGTCGGTATCTTTATCTCATGTCCTGACAACCACTATGAGACTAGGCATATTCCCACTGGTAAATTCTGTTCTAACTATACAGCTCTAGAGTTCAAGCTCTAGAGCAAACTGCAAAAATGATTTATAACACCAACTTTGACTGCCACCAGGTAGTCATCCTCACAGATGCACTGTCTGTACTGCAAGTTCTCAAGGGTGGTAAAGTCCTGCATCTGAGAAATGAACTAAGCAAGGTAGCTGCCAAAAAGTGAACCATACTTCAGTGGGTACCATCCCATTGTGGTGTACGTGGAAATGAAAAGGCAGATAAACTTGCCAAAAATAGAGGAGAATGTGAACAAGAAGATAATGAAATCACATACTTTGAGAAAAAGAGAGCAATCCAGGCTATCAGAAGAGAACAGAATCAACCCAACGACGACTACCACACTCTTGACCGGCAGGGACAGATCACCCTTTTTCGCCTCAGGACAGGGCATAACAAACTGAATAAACACATGTGCAAGCTATGATTGTCTGCTTCCCCACTGTACACATGTGGATTAATTGAACAAACTACTGAGCATGTTCTGCAGGATTGTCCTCTGTATGACCA
Organism: Oreohelix idahoensis; assembly: GCA_024509875.1. Classification (NCBI taxonomy): domain Eukaryota; kingdom Metazoa; phylum Mollusca; class Gastropoda; order Stylommatophora; family Oreohelicidae; genus Oreohelix; species Oreohelix idahoensis. The sequence goes on from JAMPIV010002203.1 coordinate 19,331, forward strand.
GTTAAGAAAGATATACTGGCCCAATGACTCAACACTAAACTCAAAGCTTTATGGAGCTAAAGAGGAACTTCAAACAACAGTCCAATTCATCATGAGAACTCATCTGACGGTGCAAACATCAAAGATGTGATTGCAAGAAGAAGACGAAAAAATCAGCTGCATACTGGTATATCATCATCATCATCAGTTGCCATCTCCACAACGGAGGTTGGCTGTAATGGATCTCCAACGTCTTCTGTCTCTTGTCTTGGTGGTGCACTCTGATAGACTCTTTCCCGTCCATCTCTTGATGTTATCTTCCCACTTATAGCGCTGTCTTCCCCTTGCACGTTTACCTTCAACTCTCCCTTCTGTTATGGTCTTCTGCAAGGTGTTATGCCTTTTTATGTGGCCAAAGTATTTTAGCTGCCGAACTTTGACCTCTCTCATTAGTTCTCTTTTCATACCTAGATTTTCTAGGACCTCCTTATTTGTTTTCATCTCTTTCCATGAGATACGCCCCATTCTTCTATATATCCACATTTCAAGAGCCTCAATTCTTTCCTCCAAATGCTTATTCATCGTCCATGTTTCTGCACCATACAGAAATGCAGAATATATATAACACTTTATGATTCTCAGTTTTAATTTATGAGATAACTGTTTGGATGTCAGTATATGTTTCATGTTGTTGAATGTAGCTTTGGCCATTCCTATTCTCTTCTTGATTTCTGTTTCACATCTGCCATCTTCTGTTATTATATGACCAAGATATACGTAGCTCTTGACTTGTTCCAGGATTTTCCCATTTACGCTTATCTTTAATGTGGGTTTATCGTCTGTTTTGCTAATTATCATAGTTTTAGTTTTCTCAATATTAATGTCGAGTCCATATACTGGTATATAGGAAATTTTAAAAAATTGTTGTGTCAGGAACCACTTATCGTGGATAGCACTCCACTGGTTATACCACTGCAATGTGGATTTTTACTAATAAATAATGGCTCGTTCTTAGAAGGGTACAACCACACCACAATGGCTGACATAAGAAATAACACCTTTAACAGGAACTTCCCTTTAATACTTTATACACACAATACGGCCTCACACAGCCAACAAACGCATCAATTACAATAATGAAAAAACCACTGTAAACTTGCCTTAGCAGCTTAATCTATCACTTCCATACATGAAGGTACGAATTACATCAAAAACACTGCTATGAATATCGCTCACCTGAGCGGCAAAACTGAGACAATGATACACTCAAATCATTGACATTTTATTAAACTACAGTCTGTAGACATTACAAACTAGACCCTACACTGCTCTAGAATAGCAGTGTAATTATCCAACAGGACCGAAATATGGCAAGCACTCAGTTAATAATCCATAACTTGAATCACCCAGCAATCCCGCTGGCAAAAATTAAAATATGCGTCCTGCCTGGACAAAGGCTAGTTTCTGACTCCCAACTTTGCACTTTTTACCCCTGACTTCCGGTAGTCACATGACACACCAATTCGGCTAACCTCGGCCTCTCTGGGTGACTTGTCGATGACCACAATACATACGATGCACTGCAGAATAGTGCTGTGACAGGTTGTTATCTGTGGAAACTGGGCCAGGAGTAGGCTGTAGTAGTGGCCATAAAAAGTCATTCTTACTGAAGAAATTAAACAGGGCCTCAAAAATGTCAAGCTATATTTAGCTATTATTGAATTAGAAAAGGAAATTAGTGAGAGGCTTTCAACAAATTCAGATCAAGCCTTCCTGTCCTATGCCATCTGTTCAGTTGTTTTTCCATGTCTTTGCATACATTTCATGTCTGTCTCCATTTCCCTTCTCCATTTTTTTTTTCCTCTACCTCTCTTATGTCCTAAACATAGCACCATTTTTGCAGTGTTGTTTTTCTTTGTTTCTCTTCCTTGCCAGCTTGTTACATTTCAGTTACTTAAGAAATTCAATTTGATTATTTACATCAACTGTGAAGACAAACCTTGGCAATGGCTAAACAAAATTCTGACCTCAGTGATGCTAGACCATGTAAAAGAAGCTTTAAATAAACAAACTCATGGAAGAACAAACACATTTGAACAGCAAAATCATATGCAGATCAGGTAGCAAGACTCAGAATCATCAATGGCAGGCACTTTTATACATTAACTTTGTGGACTCCGATAATTTATTTCCAGGTTTTTACTGAAGTCTTTGTTGTGTATACAAACATACTTCAAACACTTCAGTTTGTTGTTAGTCTCAAAATTGAACCTTGTGATAACAGTATTGATTGGTAGTGATTGTGAAAAAACCCTTTACATAACCTATGATTTTGTATCGCATGTCATCCAGGAGTGTTATTGGAATGGCTTCTCTAAAGATTCAGGCATTAATTCCCAGACAGTTGCAGGCATTAGCAGGAAGAGATTAGGAGAGCATAAAGTAAAACAGTCAGATATATGGAGAAATGAAGGTACACATGTAAATAAGCTTCTTATTTTAGCAATGGAGCATCTCAGTTGAGGCTGAATGCTGGTGCATATAATGTAGGCTCGTGTGCTGTTTTTATTGTGTTACTTCAAGATGTTTGCCACCCCATGGATCTTCTGGATCATTCTGTAACACTGTTTTCTTCTATGGCTAATTTATTGGAGGAGGGTTTAAATAGTTGTCATGGTGAAATCAAGCATTAAGAGATCTTAAAGCTTAAACTACACATACAAAATATTGATACTGACATATTTGATACACTTGTCTGTAATCTAGCATAACCTGTAGTTAAAGTGGGAATAGTAGCACATTCAATAAGACACATGCTACCAGTCTAGCTGTTGTCTGGAGACATGGTCCGTGGAAAGGGGTAGCTAAGTGCAGAACCTGTTTTACAACTATCAGTAAAAGAGTGTTTTATACATTTATTTCCTCATGAATGAAGGATTGTACCTTCTGTGCTTCTTAAGAAGCATGGGGCAGTCACAGCATTTGTGGTGATGAATTCTCAAGTGGGCTGTTTTATATGATGAGACTGCAAGCCCTTAGTCACATCTGAAGCTGTGCCATTTTTGAAGCAGTTATCCTCATATTTTGCCTTCTTATAGAACCCCTGAAACTGCATAGATTTGTACCCATAGTGGCAGGTTACAATGGAAGATGGACTGATAGAATAAGTGAACATAGGAATAAGTACCAAAACTGCACAAGATGATCTCACTGAAGGCTGGCTCAAGTAAAAACTGCAGAAAATGTTAAATATAAGTTTTACAGGAAGAAAAGAACAGAGTGAGAATCACTGGCATATTTATAGGGATACTGGAAATTAACTGTCTCTTAGCAGGTTGAGAATCCTCTGAGTAGTGTAAGAGCTAATAGATATCCAGGCCACTGTTTCTTATGGTACTTAATTATTGGAAACAACCCCCGTTGATTAAATACAAACATGTATTAGACATCACAGTAACATCAAAGAAAAGTCAATAACACTAATCTTGATTTCAGAAAAAAATTACAATGAACCTTAACTGATGAAAACAAAATGTCATTTGTATACAGTTCAATCTTGTCTACACAGTTACTGAAAGTTCATCGTAAGTAATTGATTTAAGTTCAGTGGTTCTAGAAAGTTATTGATCTTTTATCATTATGACTTTTTAGGAAGTTGTTAGTTCATGGTGGTTTTACCTACAGTACCTAGATTCCAGGCTGCAATCACAGTCACTCCTGATTTATCCAGGTGTGGGAAAAGGTTGTGTGGTGTGAATAGAATTATCTCAGGGTTCCAAAGCTTTCTTTCCCTGATCTAAGTTTCTTGTCATCGATGAAAATGGAAGCTCTTCGTGTAGACTACCCTAAAGAACCACTTGGTTGTAATTTGTTGCTAATAAAACAAGATTTTGGCAAATGTAAGCCTTTGCAACTACTGCTGCTAGGTTTATGAAATGAGTTCTTTTGTGAACAAAGTTTTCGATTGCAGTGTCTGGGCCTAGTGAGCTCTAGGGTTAAATACAAAAAATCTCATTTTCAGCTGACAGATGTATGGGACCACAAACCATCTTTCCTAAACAATTTCTCATCTGAAATTAATAAAATCCTGAACACTCTTCCCTTGAAAGAGTGTCAGGGAAATACATTTTCTTTACCATGGTTTAAGAGCATGAAAGAGAATAGTAGGCTGCAGTAAAACTGGTAAAAACAAATATATAAGTAAAAGATAATATGGTATGAAATCAGTTTTACAAGTAAACGGTACACATGAAACTTGTGCATAGTCGCTTGATACAAACTAGTCCTTACTTTGGTACTAAACCGTGCCAACGCTGCATATGTAAGACCTGTCCTTTTGTACTCCAAACGCAATCAGTCTCCTTTCGTAATGGTAAATTTGCCATTGGGGAGTCTTTCATGTGCGAATCCAGAAACCTGATTTATGCTATCATCTGCAAGAGGTGTGACATGACCTATATTCCTGAAACTGGCAGACAGGTTCCGTGAGCGCTTGAATGACATCTATCATGACAAACATTTACCGGTGGCCCTTCACTTCAATAGCCCTGACCATTCAGGTAACTCTGACATTCATGTCACTGCCCTCCTGTCATGTGCCGGTGATGACCGAACTCGCTTCTCATTGGAGAATCGTCTCATTTTTTAAATGGGCGTTTTATCTCCTGCTGACTTGAATATCCAGCATCATTTTGCATAATTCTGGTGGCTTCTGTCTCTGTTTCATACTTTATTTCTTCTGCCGTCATTTTCCTTTCTATCCTTGTTTTTGCTTTGTTCGTTTCATTTCCTCAATTATCTTTTCTCAACCGTCACTTCCGCATGACGCCTCATTTTTTCAGCCATCTTGAATGTTTCTTTCTGAGATCCAGCTAAGTGATTTTTTACTTGTTTTAATAGTGTTGTTCATTTCTGCCTTCGCTTCGTCGATTATTTACTTTCCGGTTTCGACATGTCTTTCTGGTTTTACGATTTTCTTGCGTTATTACTGTTATCGTTTCGCTCATCACCATCATTTCATCTGCTTGTATCGCTCATTTGGCGATTTCCTCATCATCGTTGATTTTTGTAGCACCTATATGTAGTTCTTGTCCTTGTCACCTGTTCGTAACTGTGGCTGGCGAAGGGTAAAACCCGAAACATCCCTTGTTTCATGTGTACCGTTTACTTGTAAAACTGATTTCATGCCATATTATTGTTTATTTTTTATTTATATATTTAAGAGCATGAAAACTAATTATAATCACTACTACTGCGAAGTAGCCACCATATCAATTACATCCCATTTATGTTAGCTGCCCAGCAACTATCTGTTCTATTCAAGCCAGGTCAACTACTTTTGCTGTGGCAGAAATATCCACTGTTTAGTCACCAGATGTTTGTATTTATAAAGTGTTTTTTATTTTATTTTTTATGTGACAGTAGATCATGATTGAGATTGTCATACTTGAATAGGTAGATAGAATATTGTTTAGTCATCAGATATAAGTATTTTTGGTCTCTCCTGCTCACTCTCCTTTACTCTTCCTCTTTGATCCATATCTGCTGACCATCAAAGCAGTCAGTGGCCATCATGCCTGGTGGCGTCTTGTAGGGCAGCAACAAATTGATTCCACTTTGTTCAGTTGGTGGCCATCCTTCGTAAAGTGCCCCATTTCTGGTTCATTCTTTGCATCTTGGCTTCCACAGTTCTCCAAGTTGTTTTGGTTGGCATGTCTTTTGCTTTCCTTCGGTGATCCATAGCATAGCTGTTCTTGTAATGGTATCAGGGTCCCTTTTGAGGACGTGGCCAACCCAACTCAAGCATCTGCCAGCTATGATGGTGTGCATGTCCACTTGGCTACTTTTAAATCATACCTAATATGACACTACAAAACATACAGAATTAAATTTGGTATGCATGCCATAATTATCTGAAGTTTTTACTATTATGTTTTATTCGATGAATTTCAAGGTGACCATTCCTGAGCCAGCGATCCTGCCTATACTCTAGTGTTGACATTCCGGATTTAAAAATTATGAACATTGTCATAAAGAGTGAACCAGTGCAAGATGCTGCATTCAATCAAGTGTTGCCGTATTTCAGAGAAAACATTGTGAGTGAAATGAAAGCTGATAAAAGTTTTGGCAGCTGCCACACTAAATTACAAACAATAACATTGAATCAAGATTAAAGGAGGTACAATCACTGAATGTCACAGACTCTGAGATAATGACTGCAAACATGAATCTGACTCATGAGATTTATACGGCAGTCTTACAAAATGAAAACTGCAGCAGGAAATCAACATTAATCTATGATGATTGTACTCTCAACAGTGAAAGTAGAGAAGGTTTTTAAATTGTGTGGAAGTGTACAATCAGCTGAAATAATAATAAGTACAAACGCGAAAATTTTCAGCTGTCATGTTTGTGGAGTCCAGGTTAGCAAGCCAGGTGCCCGTACTGAACATGAACTTTCACATATAAAGAAAAGTGTTTTTATAAGTAATGTTGGTAATGTAGAAGTAGCTGCAAAATCCAGTCTATGTCAACAAGAAAGATAACAAAAAGCACAGAAGCATTCTAAATATGATCTTATTGGAATGG